>CM029564.1:14839862-14878621 GCA_017309665.1 Coelopa frigida | reverse complement strand
GCAGAGGGAAAAACTCAGTGGGTAAATTGAAAAGGAAAAAAAGTGGAGGGCAGAGGACAAACAGGAAAAGAAGACGATGGCGTAAAAGGACTGGAGTGTGAAAAGCAGGAATGAGCAAAAAAGGAGCTGAAAATGAAAACCAACAGCGACAACGACGATGGACGAAGGCAAAGAACCAGAACGATGATGATGGGAAGGATGAAGGAGGACGATGGAGGATAGACGTAGGAGGAAGGACGATTGAAGAAGGAAGATGAAGGAAGGACGATAGAGGAAGCATGAAGGACGGTGACGACGGATGCACGATGAGGTGAAGAAGTGGGAGCAGAAAAAATCAAAAGCGGAAAAGCAAGCAACATAATAAATCACTGACCCAGTGCGATAACACGCACACAACCTCAGGAATTCCACACAAACACAGACACATACATTGAAGCGCACGAGTACGAGGAAGGTCCTTTAAAAAGCTCTCGCTCGCTCTCTCTAACTCTCGCTCCCGCACGTCGGCAAAGGTTAACGGTGGCGAATGAAGACGAAGGGGTCGACGAAGGCACTCGAGTTAACGTCCAGAAGACGTCGACAGGGAGGGGAGTCGGTGAGGGTGACGAAGGTGAATCGGGGCCACAGAGCGAAATCATTCATAAATGCATGAGGGCGACCCACGGGCAAACGGCACTTCTTTCACTTCGCCCTCACTTCATTCTTCGTCTCCTTCTCCTTCATGGAAATTCATTTTCAGCTCCTTCGACGGCGACCACGCGTCGCAATCGTCTTTGAAGAGGGTTGCGGGGCGACATCCGACATCCGGGTCGTGTCGTGAATCATTAGAAGGGTTCGCAGGGATCCGGCAGGGCATCCTGGAGGTCCTGGCGATTCATTAATTAGCTGCGAGTGCCATGATTTTTCATAATTTGTAAAATTATCGCCGATTGAGGCGGCGTCCTTGTCACACCCCCTTTCTTGGGGTCCTTGGGCGGCGGTGTCTTCTGCGAGTCATTGTTGTTGTTGTCATTATTATTGTTGTAGTCAATGTTGTTTTTGTCATTATTGTTGTAGTCATTTTTGTTGCTGTTCTTTCTGTTATCTCCCGCATGCGAATGCAGCAAATTCTCTGATTGCGTGTTAATATTTAATGCACTCCGCTCCACCGTCAAGGAACGCTAGGGAGAGGGAGTTTGAGTTCGTCCTCCAATGTTGCTCTTTCGCATTTTTAAGTGCTCCACCCCCGCTCCCTCTCGATCCCCAACCCCTAGCCACCCACCAATTGGTCCTTCGTGTTGTTTTGTTCGTAATGTCTTCTCTGGTTTTATTTGTATCTTCCCCATCAGCATCTTCGCGTGTTCGTCCCCGCGTGATTCTGCTTCTTCTTAAGTTTCCTTAAGGTCCTTCTCCTTCCCATCTTTCCTTGAGTTTCTTCCTCCACTTCATTGGCTGTTGTTTGGTTTATATTTCTTCCGTTTTATTACCTTCAGTCGTTCGTTGTATTTGTAGTGAAATATGAATCTTTAATATAAATTCAACGAAATCAGCGGAGAGCTTCTCCTCCGACCCCAGCTCTCTCATTCTCTTATTTCTCATTACCGGTGACTGTCTGTCCTGTATTCTCGACTTCCACCTGTATTTCATTCCATTTCCAGAACTTTATGCACCTTTCATTAACTCCCTTCATTTCCTTAATTTGAAATTTTCACTGCTTCTCAGAGTAGTGCGAGGAATCTTAAGTGAATGGAAAAGCATCCTGGAGTAATCGAAAAAAAAAAATGACATGACAATATAACAATTTTAAAATTCTATTTATGTAATTTCAATCGATGGAATAATAAATCAACTAATAATCAATCAATCAATAATCTTAAAAATTAATAATCTAATTATATCAAAGACAAACCATCCGTATTATCATATCGTATAACAATCGACATATATAACATATATAACAATTTTAAAATTCTAGTTATGTAATTTCAATCGATGGAATAATAAATCACTAATGATGGAGACAGAGTAAAATAAATTGCATGACAATATTAGATTTCTTACGTTATAGAATTTCGATCGATGATAAATCGTATAACAATCGACATATATAAGTATTTCAAAATTGAGATCTAGACAAACCTTGTCCCCAAAATGATCCAAGAAGTCTGTAAATTGCATCCATCGACTTTTGGACATCTCAACATATTTTCGAAGAAGGATTTCTCGCTGTAAAATGTTGATTTGCGAATGTTCTTGCAATCTGTCAGACACAACACAGACCGTGAGAGAAACAGAGCGAGATGTGCTAGTGAAAATAAGATTTCAAACCTCTGGAATGAGAATTTTGTCCATTCTCCTTACTGTCTCTATCTTTTTTCTCTCTCTTTTTTCTCCGGATCTCTCGCCGACAAAAGCCAATTAAATGAAATGGTTTTTTTAATCCGCTATGAAAATGATCAAAGGACGAGCGAAATCAACGGGCCAAAAAGGAAGATGAAAAGGATGTAGAGGGAGGAGGCCCAAAGAGGATGGAAAATGAAAGAGAATGGAAATGGGAGGATGGAAAAGCAAGGAGGTTGAAAAAAGGAGGCAAAATAAAGAGAGAGCGGGAAAAATATTAAAATTACATTTGTGAATATCCTTTCGCCTCCTCCGCTGAGAACTACGAACAGCGAACCACGAGGATCATTTGCATAAAGCATGAGAGTGATTGAGGAAAGCGAATTACATGCTGAGGGTTTATGTGTGTGTGGCATGGGTGTAGGATTGTGCTCATGTGTTTGTGTGTGTGCGCACAGGCAGAAGAAAATAAAAGGAAACGCAACGGATGCCATTCGGAGAAAATAAAATTGATGTAAAAAACGAAGAGGAAGAAAAAGAAAAGACGATGAGAGATTGAAGAAGACAGAAAGAGAGGGGGGAGAGAGAGGGAGACAGAGTGATTTCCGCCGAAGCGTTGAGCCGTGCAAATCAGCAAGGATATGCGTAATGAAGTTCACGCTCCCTGACTGGTGTGTGTGATGTGTGCTTGTGTGTGTGAAGCCGTCTTAATTTGATTTGTTTTAATGCAATTTTCTCAATCCCTCTCCCTCTCCGTCTTCTCACATTACAAAGGAGGGGTGCGGGAGACAAAGTGAAAAATTGAAATGGAAGTCCTTCGACAGGACTTCAGGACGTGCCTTTAAATTGTCTAGGTGTGCGTGTTTCTGGCCGAACGGAGTCGCTGAGTCGCCACTTAAAAGCCCATCAGACACCCGGCGTAATTAGCCGCCAACTGCCGCGAGCTCCGCCCCCTGCCGACGGCCTTCTTCCCCGTTTGTAGGGTCTGTCGCAACTACTTCAAAGATCACGCTCTCTGCATACAAATTCAGTTGACGTCGTCGTCGTCATCACTCTGACATTCTAAATCCTTCCATCGTTTTCCTCATTCATCTCATTCCATCGTCTCACTCCATCATCTCCTTCCATCGATTCCTTCCATCGTTTCCTTCCATCGCCTCCTTCCTTCAGCCTCCCTCTTTCATTCATTCAAATCGCCGACGAAAGGCTTCGCGACCCCGAACAAAGGAACCGGCGAACGCAGCCGCCGATCCTTCACCAAGGAGAAGAGGAGGAAGAAGAGAGGGCGGAGGTGTGGATTCTGGACAAGACGAGGGGCCCTGATGTCCTTCGGTGGGACACCGGAGCCCGCATTAGGAACGTGGAATTTCTCAATTAGCATTCAACACGCAATGCAAACGAAAACACAATTATCCTGCGGGCACAAGCGCATCCCTCGCTTTGTTCTGTTCTTGGTTCTGATTCGACCCCTCGACAGTAACCCCTCTCACTCACTACTCTTTATCTCCCTCTCTCGTTATTAATATTTCTGTCTCTATTTAACTCCCTCTCCTTTCATCTTTCTAGTTCTCAATTTGTAGTTATCTTATAAGTCCTTTTTTCATTCAACCTGTTTCTGTGCCTCATATTTTCTGGCTGTAATGTAATGACACTGGTTCTTTCTCACTCACTACTGTCTTTCTCTCTCTCCTCCTCCCCTCTTCTCGCTCTCCTCTCTCTCTCTCTCACTCTCTATCTCTATCACATAGCTGTAAATACCGCCATTGCTGTCTCCTTCTCGCCTTCATCTCCACCGCCTTCACCATCATTTGTGGGAATGAAAATCAACGCTAATGCATGGCACCCACCTACTTCATCCATGGTTATATTTTATGAGCAACGGACAGACAGACCGAGAGGTAAACAGACAGATAGACAAACGAACAGATAGACAGACCGTTGGACCATCTTCATTACCAGCACCCGACTCGATCCGAGGTTGCGCTTGCTGCCTGTTGCTGTGCAATTAAATTGTTGCTCTTGTACTCGTTGTTATAGGTTTTGTTGTTTCAATTTTTGTAATTTTTGTTTTTGTAATTATTGTTGTTGCAATTTTAGTTGTTCTAATTGTGGTTGTTGTTTTAATTATTCGTGTTTTAAATGCTTTTGTTTTCCATTCTAGTTGTTTTTTATTCGGATTGTTGTTGTTGTTGCTCATTCGGATTGTACCACTCGTTGTAATTTTACAGGACAAATTGTATAAGTGTCCTTCCAGCTTTTTGCTCCTACAATCATCCTGCTATCTCTCTCTCTCTCTCTCTCTGTCCCTTTCGTTCTACATCCCTCAGTAATGTTGTAGATTTTGTAGTTGCTTCTGTATTGCTTGTTATTGAAGGTGTTGTACTTGTTGTAGTAGTTGTTACAACTGATGTTGTTGTTGTTCTTGCTGTTGTTGTTATTATTGCTATCGTTGTTGTTCTTGTCATTGTTATTATTCACACACATCTCGTTCTCTGAACACGATTTTGCCTCGAATGCTTTGATGCTGATGTTTTTTGTTCGACGCTGTTTTTGTCGTCCTGTTGTTTGTTTTTATTATTTTTGTTGTGGTGTGTTTTTATTGTTGTTGTTGCTCATGCATATGTTGCATGATATGCGATACACGACATTGCGACATTAGCAAAAATAACAACAATGACGGCGACAGGATCAACAGCAATGTCCACAGGATCAACAACGATTATGGTAATAGGAACAAAAAGGTCAATGAAATTACAAGCTAAACTGTCAGCAAGTTACAAGATTCTCATCTTCTCCCCATGTCGACTATTTCGCACCTTGAGAGAGACGGACAGATGGAGAGTACGAAGTGTCCAGGAGGTTTGCACAAAAGTCGAGCAAGAACTCATTTATGTAGATAAAAATTTTGTATGTATGTATATCATATACATATAATTATATTTGTATATAATAGACAATTTGATAATTTCCATCTGGTTTCAGGAATAAAATTGGATTTTTAAAATTTTAAATATTTGAATAAATAAAAAATATTTATGGGTTTTCTTGTAGGACGGTTTTTGTTCCTTTAAGTTTGAAGTTCATTATTTTCCATAAACTTTTAACACAGAACAATCACCAAATATTATAGCAATGAGATAAACGTGCGTTAATCAAGGACATTCAAGTTTATTATACAGTTTGAAAATATTTATTTATTAGTTGCAAGACCTTCAGCCCGAGGGCGGTTGAAAATAATATATCAACTTATGGAGTATCAACAAAAATTCCTTATTTATCTGATTATTTGTTGATTCTAGGAAAATGAAAATTTGTTATGCTTAAGAATGGAAGATGTTTGTTATGACTTCCAACAAATCCAACTAAACACAAAAATATTTTTTTAAAATAAAAATAATAAAATAACATAAAATATCGCATTAAGAAAATTCTCAGAAATCGACTTCCACTTGCTCAATTCATCCAACGTCCAGTCTAGTCCTTGAAAGCTCTAGCCAATGACAACAACAATAACATCGACGATAATAACAACGATTCCAACATCTGACTCTGGTTCAACAACCAGAGGCAAAGGTCATAAATCACGAAGCACTCTTTGTCCTCGGTAGATGCTCTCAATGTGTGTGTGTGTGTGTGTGAATGACTCTATGTGTGTGCGTGTGGAGTCGTTGTCGATGTTTCGTGGACTGCCTGTCATCGATATTCGCACTTACACAAACACACACACACACATTCAGAACAGGATATTCGAGGTTCAAGTTACCGCTAATGTCGACCATTACGCGCCAAATTAACGCGCAGAGTGTCAAATAGCAACAACAACAACAAAAAATAACTGCCATTACAACAAAAATTATTTTGCAACAACAACAGCATGTCCTGGGCCTGGTCTCAATAAGGATACCGCCAGGACTCGAAGCCATTCATAATTTCGTGAAGTCGACGATAGGCGGAGGACGTGAGGCGTGACTAGATCGAGGGAGCGGGAGCGGATAGAGCAGGGTGTGATGGCAAAAACTATGGATCCATAGAGCAGATGGTTTTGAATTTCAGACACCGGTGGAGAGAGAGGATCCGACGAAGGGGGGACGGAGGGACGAAGAATCGGGGGGACGGAGGGTCGAAGGCGAGACTGAGGCTGAGTCACGTCGCGACGCTTCGTCGCCTTTGTGCTTGTCGATGGAGCAACCGCAACAACTGCAACTACTACAACTATTACAACAATCTACAACAAATACAACTGCAATAACAACAACAACAACAATAGAGGGCCCTTGCCTCCATCTTTGTGCAAACGTTTTGTCGCCGCATAAAATTGACTTTTAACGTTTTATTACAAAATATGGCGCAGCGGCAAGAACAAAATGGCGCTCAGACAGAAAAAGTCATTACCACCATATTGTACCGCCACCATGATTGTTGTAGTTGTTGTTATTGTAGTTGTATTTGTCGGTTTTATTGCGATTGTTGTTGTTTCAGTCATCGATGTTGGTGGGATGTAGCTCTTGCGGTTGTAGAAGAAAAGCTCTTACGAACAGCACCAACGATACACTGAGCGAAAACGAGCAAGAATCTTAAATTTTAAATAATTCTTCAAATTTTTAGAAAACAACATGTTCTTTTGTTGAATTTTAAATTATTCATCACTTTACAAAAAAAACTATTTTTTTTCATTTCCAAATTTTTTTGTATCTCTAAAATGCTAAATATTTAAATATATTATAAAAATTCAACAAAACAAATTTTTTGTATTTCTATTCTTATCTCAAAATTTTTTGAATTTATGCAAAATTTTAAATGTTGGTGTTTAATACTAGAAAGACCGACACTTTATATATACCTAGATTGCCCATAAGCAGTCAAAATTACTGCCTTGTAAAAGAATAACTAATGTGTAAAGAAATTGATTAAATATTATTTTTTTTATATTTTTCGTAATATTAACACTTCACTCGACATTTTTTTCATTAATTTTGAGCGAAAAGTAAATACCATCAACTTATTAGAACATGTATCACTACCTAAAGATTCGAATAACAAGTACTAGTTTCGCTTATTGAGCAACTGCAACTCATCAAGTATCGACAATTTATCACATATTTACTAGTTATTATATGACGGCAATCGATAAAAAGTATTGAAAACTATTGTTTCAATATCGAGAAGAACAGATCATATAAGAAATGATAATAAATTTAATAATAAGAGTCATTTTATAATTTGAAATGTCTCAAGCAGTCAAAATGACTGCTTTTGGGCAATCTAGGTATAGCACATATGTATATACCAGAAATGAAGGAGGGAGGGATTTATTAAATACTGATTTAATAATGGCATTTATATGTCGTAAAAAAAGTCACAAAGTTTTAAGAAAGTGTGACATTTTATACATACATTTTTTTTAATTGAAATTAAATAGCAGTCAAAATGACTTGCTTGGGCAATCGAGTGTTAAAAGATACATATACAAATTTTAAATTAATATTTTTTTGTAAATTTAATATTGTATTTTAATTGTTCAATATTTTAGAAAAAAGTAAATATTAGAAAAATATTTCAAATTGAACAAAATTGCTTTATTTTGGATTCAAAAAATGTTGTTCTATTTCCATCTTATATTGTAATTTTTTAGTATTTGAGAAAAAATAAAACATTTGACTTTTAAATATTTTTTATGCATATTCCAAATTTTAATTGGTTTATTTCAAAGTAATTATACAAATCAGATGAGAATAATAATACAATTTCTCTCAGTGTAAACTTCCGCAGTTGCTGCGAGCGTTGCGCCGACAGGGACGCACATCGCTGCATCGACAACGATGACGTCAATGATGACGCCAACGATGATGCCAGCGATGACGGCAACCGCAACAACAACACGCAGCGGACAAGGCTGTCGTCGTCGCATCAGCAGCAGCGCCCTCTAATGGCTTATTATTGTAACGATCGATGCTTAAAAAACTAAACTTCGTCAAATTGTGTGAAGAGGCGACAAAACAGAAAAAAAGCGCAACGAAAAGGGAAGAGGAAGAAAGAGACGGGAAGATGAGATGGATGATGAGAAATAGGAGGAATCGGGTGAGAAGCCAAAATGGCTGACGAGTGGAATCTAAGAGAACGACATGACATCATTGTCATCGACACCATGAGGATAATGCTCTACAACAATAACAACAACAAGTGCAACGGAGAATAGAACAACAATAACGGAAAAAAACAACAACAGCACCAAGAACAAAAACAGCGCCAAGAAAAGCTACAACAACAGGAAGAACACCAAAAACATTAACTTCAACTACAAAAACACATCATCACTACAACAACATTAATATCAGCTACAACAAACGTTAATATCAGCTACAACAACAAGAAGAAGAACTGGATTTTATACAACAAGAACAAGAACAAGAACAAGTGCAAATATTCCACGCATCCTGCCGGAGAAGAATCATCCCGAGAAAGTTGGGAGAGAAAAATAAAGTGAGAGAGCGATACAAAAAGAGTGGGATAGAGATATGAAAAGACAGAGGAAGAGTCGAGTGTGAGCGTGGTTGACGATGACGACGACCTGAGCGATGGAGGTGGATTCGTCGATGTCGCCGTCGACGGATCTTCACAGACAGGATTTTGAAGAAGAAATCTAGATTCCTGTCGAAGAATCGTTTGGGTGGAATTCAAATTCGCATTCTCTTAAACTGTCTGGAGTTTTCGAATTGCACATCCAGAACGTCTGTCTGTCTCTTTCTCACCAGAGACAAAGATCATCACCATCATCATCGTCATCACCATCAACCAAGTGATTAAAGCAGAATCACTTGACTTTTCACGCCTCTGACTCATCGAATAGTTCCTCTCTCACTCCACCTCACTTCCCGCCCTCTCCCCGACAATTCCTTTCTCCCATCTGTGTAATGAAATCGTCCTCTGCCGCACTTAATTAAACTAGGACATCGCATTAAATCTTATTTAGACAGAGTTTTTATTTCCGATGTCTCCATCCTCTTCATCGTCCTTATGCTGGTCAGTGTCATGAACTCATCGTCCTCCATCCCTTCTTTCTATCCTCCTCCATATCTTCCTCAACCCCCTCCTCCTCCAACCAAACCTCGTTTTATGGGCGCGTACAGGATGAGAGACGAAAGCCATCAAATTGATTTCGATTGCGGTACAGTTGGATTGGTCTCGTTATTACTTCGGTCTACGTTAGTGTGTTCGTGTGTTGTTTTGGGGAAATTATTTTCACCATATGTTGCGAATAACATACACAGCTACACACTTACACACTGATAAACACCAACACTCACTGATGAACACCCACACTCATTTGAGAGACAAACATCCACAAACTCATTCGCACTCGTCGGTTCTCGCCCGGACGCAAAGCAATAAAATTTGACATCACAAACACTGTCTAATGAGGCAGCCCTGGCCGTCGATGGTCAACGCTGGTAGCCATTGGTCGCCTCTGGTCACCCTGGTCACTTTGGTTGCCTCCGGTCTTCGGTCACCCCGGTCGATGGTCGGATGGACGTCGACGAATGGTTTCGGCTGTCGAAGGGTGGTGGAGGATCGCGAAGGGAAGGATCGAGGAGGGAGAATGGATAGAGAATTGAAGGAAATGATGAAAACAGAGGGAATGAGCACATTATGCTATATGAAATGTGGGGAAAGTGAAAGAGAAGGAGAAGAATGGAGGAAGAAAGTCGCCAGCGGACAAAGTCAAGGATGAGGATCAGTTCAATGATACTTTGTTTGTGGGCATGAGGAGAAAATCCTTTCCGGTTTTTTCTTTTCCATTACGAATTTCGATTCCTCCCTCGATCCACGTCCCCAATGTCGAGGATTCGCAACCCTCTCCCAAGGGGCGAATTCGTTGTGGCCAGATATCAATAACAACAACCATTTATTTTGCAGAAGTGCAACCAACCCCAACAACATCAATAGCGATCGCAAATTAACCATCATTTTCAACAGATGACAAATTTTCTCCCGCTGCCTCTGCCTCCTCCTCTTTCGCTGCCTCCCCAGACACCCATGGAGGACGAGTCCTTCGAAGGACCCGACATGGAAACATTTGGCACTAATTGCCTTCCAAAAAAAAAAGCCAACGGACCGACCGAACGACCAAACGAACAGAATGAACGAACGACAAAAAGCCAGAGCATGTCAGTAACAATAGCAAGAACAACAATGTGAGAACAAGAACAACAATGTATGAACAACAACAACAATATAGCAGCAATAAAGCAACATGGATAACAACAATGAGGACGATGGCATCATTTATTGGCATTTCGCACTTTTGTGGCCGCTGGGAGAGGGTCCCGAAAAAGACGGAGGAGGTGGAGAGAGAACAAAAGGAGGAGGAGGAGGAGGAGAAGAAGGAGTTAAAGAAGAGGAGGGAGAGAAATCTCATTGGACTAAGATGTCCTTTGGCTAGCGTCATAAAGCAGCAAAGAAGTGAAGGCGAGGTTGATGTGGGTTGAATGAGAGTGTGTCGATAACAACAACAATTGCACAATAATTTCATATATGGCAACAAAATAACAATAACAATACCACCACCGACAAAAACAAAATCATTTAGAATCAAACATTTTTTATCAGTCCAAAAAATGTTGTTGGTCATAAATTTTCCATGAATGTGTCTTTGATTTCTCGCCCCCATGCACGGTTGTGTTTGTGCATAAGTGTCTGGCTGTGTGTGTGCTGTTCCTCCGCCTAACGTTGTATTAGTTTGGCAACGCATCCTAATGTCCGGCCGCCTCGTCCGCCCCCGCAGACATCGATCATCAATCATCGAAAGCGCGGTGCTGCCACATTTTGCATATTTTTCGCGAGTGTGTCTAAGTGTTGGTGGGCGAGAGTGTGTTGATTTGAGTAAGTGTGAGTGCGTTTGTGTCTGTGTGGGTTGCGTGGTAATTAAATCAAATGGCGTCGGTCGTTATGACTGCTCATATGTTGTTGTTGTTGATATTACCATAGTACTTGTTATTTTTGTTGTTGTTATTGTTCCTATTAGCTTTTCTCGCTCTTCTTGTTGCCATTTCTAATTTCATTATAGTGACTCATGCTATTGTTGTTGTGGTAAATGTTATTTTTATTTCCTCAATTACCATTAAATGCAATCATTTGTCTGACGTCCGGTTGCATGGGTTGGTTTTAGGCGTTGAGGATCGAGATGGAGGGGGGAGGTTGGCTGCTCAAATCCTGTTTGCCAAAATGTAACATGCACACAACTACACATGTAGCTATTGTGCAATGCATGCACTAACACATACGCACACTCTCGTGCTTGTTGTCTGTTCCTTTATTTGCAATTCGAAATCCATCGCCGGGCGCAGATGGCGATATTTTTGCTCTCTTTGAGGTCGATCTAATGACCTGTCTGTCCCTATGTCTGTTTCTCTGTCTCTTTTTCTCTGTGCGTGCTCTTTCTCACCCTCATTGATGTGTCTCTCATTGATGTCCTTCTCAACCCTCCCTCCTTTCACGCCTTCAGCAACCACACTCAGGTCATTTTGTCCAACTATCGCCCGTTTGCAAATTTATTATTGTGTTTTTTTTTTCCTTTTCCCTCTCCTCTTTCTCTCACTTTGGACATTTGCATGAGTTTTATTTGTTCCTGTTGGAAGATTCATTCATTAATCATATGTCAATCGTGTTTTGTGTGATTTGGTTTATGTTGTTGTTTCTTTTTTCCAGCTCAGTAGCTTTTGTTGTTGTCCTTTTTTTTATGGCCAATTGATGTTTTTCTTCATGATTCTTTGTTATTGTTGTTTTTCCCATGATCCTCTGTTATTATTGTTTTTCTCCGTTATCAATTGTTGTTGCTAAGAACTTCTCTCTAATGTTTGTTTTGACATTAATTCGCCTCTCTTTCCTCTCTCCAACGGTTTGTCCATCTCTTTCATTGTCTATTCCTCTCTCAGTCTACCCAACTAGTTTCTGTCTATCGTTCTCTTTTTCTCTCTCTGCTTTGTCCGAATGTTTGCGTGACAAAAATTAGATTTTCCACTCGATGTCCTGCCGATGTCCTGATCCTCTTAACGACACTTCACGGCTCCGCTAATGACCAGCGTCATCCTGTTAGCCTGTCATCCTGTTATGCCGCTATCCTGATTGCAATTATGCACATGATCCGCTCTAAATGACGCAAGGGCGCGACACGAGAACGAGAAGGACGATGGGTGGACGAAGGCAGGACGACTGTCAATCGATGCTTTGTCCGATTTGATTTATTTGCAAACCATGTGTTGCATTTGCACACACCCTGACCTCTTTTCCACTATCCTCCACACCCTTTTCCCGAACTATTTTCTGTCTCCCTCTATCCGCTACTATTTTCTCCACCACCAATATTTTCCTCTCACTTACCATCTAAAATTCTCCTATCCCTTTTGACTCTCCTATTTTCCTTTCTCCTTCCTCACCCTTCTGTTCATCACTCCTCTCCTCAATAGGCTTCGCAAATGGCATCGAAATCGTAATCGAATTGAACTTCGTGCATCGTCGATCCTCGGTTCGGACGTTGGAGGCTTGTCTGGAGAGATTTCAGGACCCGGTGGAGGTGAAGACCGGTTGCCTAAAGCCGTTAAAATCCATTACAACTGGGTTTTGTTAAGCGGTCTGCTAGTTTTAGGATCCGTTGTAAGTTATTTTACACAAAGTCTTTCAATTGAGAGACAAAAACAAAATTTACTTTTAATTAGTCAATTAATTGGTTTAATTTGGTTAATTTTTTTACAGTTTTTTATGGATTTTAAATTGAACTCCATTCGACTGAATAAATGTCATTTGTTCAATACTAACTTATTTTAAGACTCTATTCCTTTAAATCAAGGAATCAAGAAGTAGAAGTTCGTTATCAAGTCTCGGATCCTCGGCGTCATCCTCGAAATCCTGGCGAAACCCACGCACGCAGATTTCATACCGCCAACACACGTGAATCCACACGCACACATGGTCGGATTCACCTACGCAAATTCAACCACATGCATATGATAAGAAAACAAACACACAAACAGACAGACACAGGGTGAGAAATCAGAAAGGTGGGGAAGCTGAAAGTGAGAGAAAGAGAGAAATGAGCAGAGAGAGAGAGTAAGGGAGAAAGGAATAGATACCTTGTTGATTGCATTCTTGTGCTCTGCGTATCCTTGAACATGAAACTTTCTGTAAAAATCGATTAAATAAGAAGATTTGGTCGAGAGAACATATTTGTGGTCTCTCCATGGAGAGAAGAGTGAGAAAAAGAGAGCGTGAGATGGAGAGACTATCGAATCATTGGAGAGGGATTCGTTGGATGACAACTCGAATCACTCTCTCTCTCTCACTCCCCTTTGTTTAATGTTTTATGCCAGTTACAAGTTTGAACTCATTTTGTCTCTTTGAGAGGAAGCTGCTTTAGTTGAGACATGAACCAAAATCTCTCTTAAAATCCATGCTAAAAGGAATAATATCTCTTTAGACCAATGCATTGAAGAGAATTGCTCTTTAGACCACATCGAAAAATAGATGCAAGACACGCTCTCTTCTCCCTTTCTCTCTTTCAATATAGCTTGAAAAGGCAGTTGGTTGCAGTTCGGACGCCAACCATCGACGAAGTCCACAGTTTCTCTTTCCTTTCCTTTTATACCAATTCTCTCATGGTATAACAGTTTGATGGCTCTCTTTTTCTCAGTAGTCAATGCTCTGTTTGTTTTGAGAGTGCGAGTTTATGCCAAAGAACGAGTTGACGTCCACACCACATGTGGATTTTGAAGAGAACGAGGACTGGTTTGGAATCCTTCGAGAGCAGTTCTCCACTCTTTACTCTACGTAAAGTCATAGGATAGTTTTTCTGAGAGCTGGTGAACTGTGGAATCAAACTCTCTAGCGAAGGTCCTTATTATGGCGAATATTTTGAATCCCTTTTATTGTCTTTTATGACATTTTATGGTTTATGGGATGCTTGTAGGAAAAATGTAAGTGGGACGAAGATAAAGAGATGCCGATTGGTCCTTTTGAAAGAAACAAAAAAATAAAGGGCATGTAAGAAAAAAATATTTTATATATACAAATATGTGAAAACTTTTGGAGAAAATCATATAAAATATAAAATTTGGAGGGGATCTCTCTAATAGTAAATAGGGATATGGAAGGTGTATGTGATTTTAATTTATTCTGATTATGGTTATAATGACGTACATGCATATTTGAAAGGCATATAGGAGTTAGGTAGCCTGAGTCCAATATTTTGGCTGCTCCCATTTCAAACTCACTATCTCAAATTATCCCAGTTCAATTACCTTTCGCGAGATTCTGATTAATGTACAACATGGTCGGTATATACAACCCCTTCACTCCCTATAAACTTCGGGACTCGAACCTCGACTAGGATTCGATTAGATGATGTGGGGTTTAATGCAAGCTGAATTTGAAAATGCGAACGCGACCGTCAAATGCTGTTGTGTCAATAATGATAATAGCGTTTATTGTAGTTTTTGTTGTTCTTTTTGTTCCCATTATTGTTCTAACTGATGGCATTATTATAAATGTTGTCAATGATATTCTAATTGTTGTTGCTTTCATTATAATTATTATTTATTGTTGTTGTTGCAATTGATGATGATGCCGCCAAACATTTGGTCGAAAAATTTGTTTACATTTTCGTTAAATGAGTTAATGTTAGTTTTGGGGTTAAATTGTTGTTGGTATCATTGATACATACACACACACAGACACCGTTTTGCCATTTTATTACAAAATGGGTGATTGTTGTTGTTGTTAGTGTAAAATTTGCATACATTGGATTTTAACGAGCGACAAATAAACCTAAATGTGTTTAAAATTGACATTGACACTAACAACAATGGCGAGAACAACAATGATAATAATAGAAACAATAACAAAAATAATATCGAAAACAATAACAACAATAAATACAATAACGACAACAACAATAGCAATTATGTTAGCAAACAAAACGAAGCCGAGAAACAAATAATTAAATTGAATGGAAAAATACAGGGTGAAGATAGAGGGAGGAGGTAAAATTATAGAGTTTTGGTTGTTGATAGGAAAAAGTGTTTGTACTTGTTATTGCTGCAGTAAATTATCCAGCGAATTAGGAGAGAGCGAAAGGGAGAGGAATGAATGAGACAGGTGAGTGTGAGTGAATGCGAATGTGTATGTGTGTGTGAGTGAGTTAGTGAGATGTGAGTGAGTAAGATTTGAGTTTGTGTGAGTGAGTGAGTTGTGAGTGTTTGCTGATGTCAGCCCTTGTTGGTTGGTGTGAGTGTATAAGATTCTGTCCGTCCATCTGTCTGTGTGCCTATTTGTAGGTGTCTATTTGTGTGTGTCTATGAGAAAGTATGTATGTGTGTGTTTTTGAGAATATATGTTTGTGTGTTGTGCGTTCGTGTGTCTGTGAGATAAATATGCAATATGCATAACATTAACCTGTAATGAAATTAGTTGCCATAATTAGAAATTATGCGAGTCCTGGACTGATGTGTCAGCCCTCTTCTCTCTCCTTCTCTCCCTCTCTCGCTTCCTCCTTCCAACTGTCGCCATCACCCTTCACTCTCACACTCTCGGACGTCTTCCTTTGCAACGCAGTCGCCAAGTCACGACCCCAAACTCCTCTTCGTTCATGACCCACACCACACCATCATCCATCGATCCCCATGGCATCTGCGGGTGCATTCGCATGTGTCCACGCATGTGTTAGTGTGCGTTGTGGTTGTGTGTGTGTGGTTGTCGTTCTGGTGATGTGTGCGTGCGATACTGGTTACATCTTCCTCTTCCCTATCTCTCTCTCTCTCTGTCCCTTATCTCACCCTCTCTGTGTCTCTCTCTCCCTATGTTTGCCTACTCAATTTGTCTGTTTCTCGGTTGAAGTGTAATTGAGAATTTGGTTGTGTGTTGGGGATATGAGTGTATGTGTGGGCTTGTGGATATTTGCTAATTCGTCATCAACACATCATTACATAACAACAACATGGTCAACGATAAATATTTCCACCACCAACAACAATAACAACAACATCTAGAACTCCAGACAAGAACTTTAGAATCTTTAATAGGAGCAATAACAACAACAACAATAACAACAACACTAGCTACAATAACAACAAAAACGTAGACAATACCTCATTTAATTAACATTCGATTTGGGGTCGAGTAATTCGTGAATTAATTCCTCGCATATTAATTTATCTCAAACCACAGTAAAAGTGAGTGAGTGATTATTGCTGTTCTTGTTTTTGTTGCATTTGTTGATACTGTTTTCATTGTTGCTGTTGTTGTTACTGTTTTCATTGTTGCTGTGGTATTGCTGGTTGATTGTTGTTAATATTGCAATTGTCGTCTTCAGTTATTGTCGAAGTTTCTAAAACTCTTGCAAGGCATCCGAAGGACATTCTTGACTTTTGACTTTCAATCGAAATTCTTCGAGCCTTCCTTACCTCCAGCAATTCTCTCGCTTCACCATCAAAATTAACATAATCATTACTACTACCAACATCATTCGTCATTAACTTTAATTTTATCGTCGCTATCGCCTTCATCGTCATCGTCATCATCTTCATCAATTTACATCATCAACCACCACCCACCACCATCATCTTCACCACCCCCACCCGTTTCTAATCAACCGCCAACGCCCATCGGCCCCGCCTCGTTCCCACTGCAGTGATTGGGATTCATTCCAAGAAGACTGCAACTGGGATGCGGTTCGACTCAAGCCGTTGATAATTGAGTAACATGAGTAGTAAGAGCAATAACAACAACAAAATTAGCAATATTATCGTCAGGAGCATACGCAACAACAACAATAATAATTTCATCAACAACAACGCCAATGAGCAACAACATCAATGAGCAACTGATTAGGCAACTCATTGCACAATTAGAACGGAAGTCGAACGTATTTCCGTGATTGCATTTGCATTGTTGTTGTTATTATTGTATAAAGGATATTGGTTGTTGTTACTGCTACTATAATGTTAGTAGTATTAATAACACCAACAACATTGTAGTTGTATTGATATCAGCTCGATTGTTGTTATTGAACTCCGTTTCTAATCATGTGATGTTAATTGAAGTTTGGCAGAGAGAACGCGATTGGAAGATTAAGAGAGTGAGAGAGATAGGAGGAGGAGAGAGGAAGAGGGAGAGACCAAAGAATGTGAATTTTTGGATCGTTTTATTTCGTTTAGTTTGTGCATTTTGATTTCTTCTTGTTGTCTTTTCACATCACGATCAAAGATTTAATTTTGTAATATTTCGTTATTCAATGTTTTCACTTAATACCATATAGAACACTTCGATGATCTTTGTTCCTAACGAAGACTCCTTCTTCAAATCCTCTATACTTAGGAGACATCAACCCTCATCTTCCTCCCTACCTTGATGATGTGGTCTCTCTTCCTGGGGAAATCCCTGTTGAATTTTTCCATTGAAGTCACAAACAATCTGTCAATCAATCGGAGAGCTCACCACATCGACGTCCCTTCGCACCCCGCACCACCCAACGTATTTCGATTCCTCCTCTTGACCATCGACGCCCCTCAAATATCAGCCTCGCCCCCTTCGACGCCTTCGTCCTGCGATTGCTGATTAAAACAGCTGTCGTCGCTCTCAGGAGGCGCCAGAGACCGGAGGGAGGAAGAGAGAGTGAGGTAGATGGACAGGCAGTCAATGAAATTGACCAACGTCGGATCCGTCGACGCCTTCCTCCCCCCACACACACGCCGCCACCCTCCCGCCACCTCACGACAGGAATTGAGCAGGATTCATTCACATGTGAAATGGAAAAATATAATCCATGGACACTCACACACACACACAAAGGAACACATACCGCACGTTACACACTCATTCACAATGATGACGTCCAGGGGGAGGAAGACCGAGGACAAGGGGGGAATAGGGACAAGTAAAGAAGGCTTGGGTCCGTCCGCATATGAGGCGCATATTTTGAAAAATTCTTTAAATTCAATAAATATTTATGAGTCTATAATAAGTTCACTGAGAATGGGATTTCGAGGATTCCGTCGAGGGAAGAAACCGAAGAGGACAAGAAAGAAAGGGAGACAGAGAGAGAAAGAGAGAGAGAGAGACAGAAGAGCAGAGACAGAAAGGCAGCAAGTGGTCACTGGAAGGAGCGAAATACATAAAATGCGGTCAATCTGTAATAAGAAAGTCGAGCTGAGGAAAGGATCCAAACAGAAACGGCCGGAGGTAACAGAGAAGGAGAAAATGAAGAAGGAGATGGGAAGGAAAGGCGAAGGAGAAGTAGAGGAGAACGAAAAGAAGGAGAAGGAAATATGTGGATGATGGTGAGGGGAATCCAAGAGAGAATCCATAGAGGTTTCTTGGAAGAAAGTGTGGAATTCTCGGAGTTCAAAGGAAGAAAAGAACCAGGAAGCCTAAGGAGGCGAGGATGTCAAGGAAAAGGAAGAGCCAAAGAGGAAGAGGAGGAAAAGGAGAAGAGGAGGAATACAAGGAAACTGAGGAGGCCGTGGAAAGACGGTGGAAGCGGCGAGAATCCGAAATCGGGAGAGCCTTGGGGAAATTTGCAAAAACCGATGAAACAAAAACAGAGAAATGAAAAGAAATCTGAGGCCAAAAGAGGAAACCAAAGCAACAACAACAAGACGTCCACAACGATGACGACAACAACAACATCTTTGACGATAACAACAACATCGACGACGACAACAATAACAACCACAACAACAAGGAGATCAACACAACAGTGTGGGAAACGCTTAAGGATAATTAAATAAACTTCAAACATGAGGAAAGCAAGAACGAAATTTAGGAGAATGGAGAGGACAAGAGAGGGAGATAGAGGATAGAAGATCGTGGGCGAATTTCCCGAAGAGCGTGTTTAAGCCGAGAATCCTTTTTACGAGCCAGAGACTGACGGTAATTACATCAATTCGTAGTTTTGCCAGCTTTTTACAGCATTTGGAACCGGAACCGGAAGTGATTATTTTCATTTGGCACCCAGCCATTTTAATCCCATTTGGATCATGCTGCTGTTGTGTTTTTTTTTGTATTGTCTATTGTTTTTGTTGTTTCATCTACATTTCATTGTTGTTGTTTCATCTATATTCTATGTTGTTGTTGTTTACTCCCAATTCCGCTACTGTCGTTCAAATAATTCCCACCAAAAACTCCGTCGAAAAATCCGAAACAAAACAAACGTTTTCTTTTTTCTGCTGTTTTTCTACGAGGTTTGAGGGGCTTTGGAAGAGTCGAAGGGTTCTGGCGGGTTCGGAGGCTGCAAATTGTGCAAATTTTCAAGACGATAACTCAAGCTGGCTGATTCCAGATCCCTACCCATTGAGTGGATTTGGCGCTTGAGCTCGTCATTAGTTGCGGCCAGGATTACGAGGCCGGATTCGGTCGAGCGAAGTCGAGTCGGGGTGATTTTTGGCGGCGCAACCGGTGGGCGGAGGTCTACTGGAGTAGAAGGGCGGTAGGAGGGAAAGGGGTGTGGCCTCAATGTGATTCAGAACGAAGCCGCAATCAACCGTCAAATGTGGACGGTAGTTTGTTTTTGATGAAATTCTAATACAACGATAAGAAATGCTGGCCAGTTGGAGATTCACAATTACAATGAGAGGAAAAAGTTCGATATAGAGAGGGAATTTACAGGATTTCGGTGGAACTCAATCATTTTTCAAAGATCCTCAAACAAAGCATTCATCGAAGAATGAGTTTTGTTCGAGTTTTTCTTTGATATTAATTCCTGAAATGAGGAATCGTAGTATCTGGGTCTGGATATCAGTATCTGGAAACCGAAATAAACTCCAGAGAAATCTCCACACTCTCGGTACTCTCATTAAAATCGCCTACGACGTATCAAAAATGACTTTTTCAAGTGAAAATTTCCATCCAAAAACGTTATCCTGACTTCGACCGAAAGCTAAAAATAATTTCAGCTCAATTACAATGAATCAGTCTCCCTCTCATTCCTCGTGTCAAATAATTTTCTCCAATCCAATCGATTCGCGATCAGCCAGGACACTGCGAGGACATCTCGAAGCCTGCGGCGTATTTGGTTCTATTGCCCAAATCCGAGCATAAAAACGAAGACGTTGAGGACACCGTTGTCAATAAGATTGTCGACATCGTTGTCGATAACATTGTCGAAATCGTTGTCCCCATCGTTGCCGTTGTCAACATCGTCGGCAAGAGTAGACATCCATCTGATGTCACAACGAGATACAAGATACAATTCCGCACGTTCGAGCGGATATTTACTAATTTCGACATTTTGGAATGAAATCACGATTTGCAATTATTCGAGCATTAGACGAGGACGAAGGCGAGAGCGAAGGATTTGCAGGATACGTCGGAGTGAGAGCGAGAGAGAATAACAGACGAGGGGGAGTGAGAGGGAGATATATGGGGAGCTTTGACAAGGGGGTCCTGATAAGACACCGTGTTATTAACGAGCTTCGAATTGGAGTGGAGATGAAATGGAAAGCGCGAAAATCCAACGCCCTCGTCGGCCTCGTTGTCGTATTTCTCCGCTCTCTTCATTCATCCCTTCGTCATTCATTTTTGCCTCCTCCTTCGTTCCTCCACCTCCCTTTCCTCCTTCTCCACTCTTGCCATTCGTCCTTGACGAGCGACCGATTCTGGGTCGATGTGAAATCGCGATGAAAGGAAATTCAACAATTTCGAATAAATATAATTTAAAGAAAAACCTCCTTTGAAATCGTTTCATGGAAATTCACAAACGAGTTTTTCGAACTGAGCGAGGCAAAAGATGTCTCCAGTGGCAACGGATGAGCCACAATTATCACCAGACTCGTGGCGAGATTTTGTTGTAATTATGAACAAGTTCAAGAAACCACAGGAATAAGAACAACAATAAATCGAGAAACGACACAGAAATCAGATCAAAATAATCGAAGTCATGTGGAAGATGACGATGGTAGAGGATTGTGTTAAGGTTAAAGAACAATAATTGGTGAGACAAAAACTACAACAACGAAAGAGAAGAAAATCCAAAACAAGGTATTAGCGATGATGGTAACAACAACATCACCCACAATAACAACAACAATCACAGCCATGCGAATAACAATAACAACAGCAACAATATCAAACATCAATAACAACAATAGAGAAACAGTGACAAAAGTGACAACTACAACAATGGTTTCAACTTGCAACAACAACAATGTGATAACAACAATAGCGACTACAATAATAATAAGAGCATCAACAACATTAACAAAAACAATAACAATTCTAAGATACAACACCAACAATGCCACAAATTCTCTGTCGCGAATATTTATCACCGCCATATTGTCACAAGGATAATGTGCGAGGTATGCAATGGTATTGTCATTGTTGTTGTTAACAATACAGGTTGTGAAGACAGAGAGATGGTGAGAGTGATGGAGAGAATGAGAGAGAGAAGACTATTGGAGCAGGTAACAATGGGCGGGTGGTGATTGCTGAAGATTGCGATTGAGAAAGGGTCGGGGGTCGGCGGATTGGGACCGTGGGTGGTGGAGGCTGCTGCTTGTGGTGTGGGGAGAACGGTTCGTGGTGGGTGCGGCTAAAGCGACGACACGCCATTAATGTCATCAATGAGAGATTTATGACAGAAGGTGAGGGAAAATATTATGTGACATCATTATCATCGGCGTCGTTGGCTACAGAGGCTGTTACATATTAAGTATATATATGTAGTATACAACAATGACACCGTTAACAATTACAATAAGAACAACAACAACAAAACGAACAACAATAAGACGAACAACAACAAGACAAACAACAATGAAACAAATGACAATAAGAACGAGGGCAATAACATTGAAACAAGATGCGAAGAATGAGCTCGAGGAGAAGAAAGAAGAGATCAATGAATTGAATGAATGGTTGATGGATGGATTGCGGGAAAGAAAAGAAGAAATAACGAGGATACAGCGAAAAAGAAAAAGACGAACAAAAAAAATAAGCAGAAAGAGAGGCATATTAAAGCACGACCAACTTATTTCATTGTCCTTGTCGGTAATGGGCATAAAAAGAATAATTCTTGCTTTTTGGAAATACCACATGACACACGTGACGATTTCAATGTCACGTGGTAAAATAAAAGAATCAAAAAAGTTTAACAGAAGAGGATCGGGAGAGGCGATGTGATGTGATGACCAGTAATGATAAGTAATAATGATGACTAAAATTTAATGATGTTAATGAGACAATTTATTTAAAAAAATTCAGTTTTATAAAAATGTTCATTCAAATCAAATATTGTAATGAAGTTGAACATTAACATTAATTAATGAACATTAACTGATTACCTAATTTCATAGAAATTCAAATTTTTTATAGAAGTCCAAACTTTTCATAAGAAATACAATTTAAATTTTCATAGCAAATTAAATGTTTTATAGAAATTCAAATTTTTCACAGAAACTCAAATGTTTTACAAAAATTATAATTTTTCAGAGAATTAAAAATCTTTCATATTTTTCATAGAAAATCAGATTTTTCATAGTTTCACAAACATTTTAATTTTTCACACAGAAACTAAAATTGTTCACAAAAATTCAAATTTTTCAGAGACTATATAATTTTTCATAAAAATATCAAATCAAATCAAATTTCATACAGAATGAACTAATTCATACGAAATCACATTTATATTTAAATACTAGAATTGTTTACAATAGCGAGAGCTTTTTCTTTTTAGAGAAGATTATAAATAGAAAAGACTCCTAAAAAATTGGTAAAAATTTCACATCGTTTTCTCGGAGATTTCCTCTTGAGGTCAGACTCCTTTCAAAGGACCTTCACGAAAGAATATCCTTATGCCACAAGCAAGCAATCAACCTTCTTCTGACCACTGCTGGTTACGTCCTCGACACTTGATAAGCTTTCATTTCGAACACTGTCACACACAAGTAACAACAACAGCAAAAAGACCAACCAGGGAAACCGCCGAGGTCAAAGGATCACTCAATGGCTGACTTCCTTCGTCGAAGTCGAACCACTCAAGGATTCATAACGGAAGCAATTAAATGCGAAAAAGTTTATGTAGCGGCAGCCATATTAAATCGGACGCCATGTTGAACTTCCTTCGTTCGCTGCGGACAATTTTAAATGTCACTCTAAATTGTGAAATTTTCATGAAAACTGAAGGAAAGTGGGAGAGAGGGAGTGAAAAAAAAAGTACACATATATTTTTAATAAAATTTTCGAATTCCGTTTCTGCTCTCTTTACTATTTATGTATTTTCGTTACAATTAAACTTTTTTGCTGAAATAATATTTTAATTATGAAGAGTCAAACGCTCTGAAACATGGGTTAACATGGTCCTTGATAATTGCATGAAAGTTTACACACACACAGGTACAGCACACTTGCACACCTTCATACGATGAATAAAAGCCGCTTAATTCATCCTCTAATTGCGCTCCATTCAATAAAGAGAAAGAAGGTGGAAAAAGGGTGAGGAAAAAAGCGAGACAAAACCCATTTTTATTCGTCTGGTCATCGCCTTGTCGCCTTGTCCTGCTCTTGTTATTCCTCTGTCCTGTCCTTCTCCTGCTTGTGATCGTGTCGTTGTATTGCATGAAAAATTCACAGTTAGAAATTGATTTTTAATTGCGGTGACAAAAAGTGTTTTAAATATTTCATAGCTCCCTGCCCGGCAAACGAAAAAGGGCAGAGAATAATTAAAATATGAGTGAACAAAAAATGCTGAAGCTGTTGAATAAATCACAAAGTCAATGAAATTTAAAAAATAATTGTTTTGCCAAAGGCTTTAATTCTTTATTCAACAGAGAGAAAAAACTCGATAAATCCTCACAATAAATACTATGTTTTTTTTTGTTGACAACTTTAATAAATAGAGGAAAGTATTTAAAGCTGGATTAAATTATATCATTCATTGTAAATAAATATATCAGAGGAAATATCATGAAAGTCCGTTAATTTTATATATCCAAATATTTTTCTTTCGAAACTTTTTGTACGTAAATTAAAATATTCAGTGTTTCTTCAAATTCATAAAAATTTTAATAGTCATATTTTGTATCTTGTTATATAGTTACAACCGCAATTATAATTTTTTCAAATAAATTTCAACATTTGACTTACGGACGAGATTCTCTACGTGAATAAACATCAATAGATTCGTTGTACCGCGATTCCCAAATTGAAGCGAAGGTGAGATGACCACACAGTGTCGAATGATGGCAACAAGTCATCAATTTCGGACAGAAATAAATCATGAAATCGCGATATTGCGGACGCTACATGAAAATCGATCACTATATCAAGTCCAGTCTTCACAGGCCCCGCCCGCCCTCTGGTGGCAAATGAATGCAATTGCGAATCTATTTGGTTTTCCACTCCACGCACTGGATGACGTTATTTGAGTCAATAACGACGTTCATTTGATGTTTTTTTTTATATATTTTTTTGCTCTAGTTGTTGTTGTTGTGTTTTTGCTATTTGGTATTTGTTTTATCGTCATTGGTTTATTTTTACGCTCCATAAAATCACGAACGAGCGACCACGGAACGGAACCCAAGGACATTTGGAGAGGAAAAAGTGTCCTTGTTGCTGGACTCTATCCGCCAACGTCCTTTCTGTGGGTAGGAGAGAGAAAGAGAGTTTGGGGTTGTTAGAGAGAGATAGTGGGTGTGAGAGAGAGAGACGGAGATAGGCCGAGAACAATTTTATATTGCGCGTAGAATTGAATTGAAATGAAAATGCTGTCCATCGTGTGCGTTGTCGTTGAATGGATTCTATTTATTTATTTATTTTCACATTCGCTCGATATTGAAATCAATCAATAGATCAATCAGCGGCCGCCCCGGCGATAAATTCTGCGGGCCGCCAAAAAGAGAAAACCGCCGAATGGACGGATGGACAGACTGACAAACAGAAGGATGGACGGAAGAGCCATCGAATGAATCGCTGTTGTGGACAGACAGACGAATGGACGAAGAAAATCATTTGGGAGATAATAAATTACGGCGAGTGCTTCCTTTTCCGCGGGCCACTCACTACCAAATCTACACGGCCATTCACGGACAGAAAGCCTCACACAAACACCCACACCCTCACAACTTGACCCACAGAGTGATGGGCGGCAACAATTACACCAAATCGCATGTGTGTGGGAAAAGTCGAAAAACTTGGCAACTCAATCGACACATCGACAGTGACAGTGGCAGAGGGGAGAGAAGGACGAAGGCAGGGAGGCAAGAAGCACCGAGAAAGACAGAAAGAAGGACGGACAGTGGTGCCGAAGAAAGGAATGAGGAAACGAAAAAAGGTCGAAAAGAACAAATGAGTGGTTCATGCGAATCAAAGGACGAACAAGTGGGGCTACAACAGCCGAAGGACAGCAGGCGAGCGGACAGACAGCGATGAAATGGTAAGACAGACAGCGTCAGAGATAGAGAGCCAGCGTGAGAGATGGTTAAACAACGAAAGAGATGGCCAGACAACGAAAGATGGTTAGGTAGACAAGGAGAATGTTGTTGAGTTAGAGAGATGGTGAGAATGATGGTGAGACAGACAGTCAACGAATGGCCAGATGGATGGCCGAGCTGTCGAACATAGGGGTGCAGAACAGACGGACGGACGGACAGGCAGTTGGACATACGGACAGACTAACGGATGGACGGACGGCTGTGGCGAGGCCTCAGGCATTGTTTACTGGCGTAGCTATCATCACTTGCGCCCTCCGCGTTGATGGAGTGCTTCGGATCGGTTCGGGTCGACCCCGCCGGGTTGGGGCCGGGGGCGTAGCTAATGGCGGCCATGGGGTGGAGGTGGAGAGGGCGATGGGGAACGATGTGTGGTTTTTTGGACCGATAGACAAAAGACTCCGGCCAAGTGGAAACGGTTGCCAGTGGACAAAAATGGCTTTGTGTTGTCCCATTGTGTGAGGCCGACATTTAGGCCACGTTCCGTTACCTCGGCCGCCCACACCCCGCTACGGCCCTCTCTTCCATCTCTTCTCATCACCATAGTGCAGTAGGCGGAATGTGAAAATTTCGCTTTTCCATTTACAGATTTTTCCTCTGTTGGTTTTTCATCAGCTTCTCTCTCGCTCGGCCGCTCAATCTCTATTGTCCGCCGGCGGTCGTCTCTTTTTCACGAAGATTGATGACAGCAAATTTTGAATAGAGTTGCCAGAGGTCGCCGGCACGAGGACCAACGTCAGAGTCGGAGCGACATGTTGGGAGAATGTTTCGACTTTCTAATTGCCGCTCATCAATCAGCAGTTGATCAAGCCGACCGGAGTTGCCAGACTGTGATTTCTGGCGTGAAATCTGTGCAGATGGAATTTCTGTTTTCCTTCTATGTTAGATAAAGTTTTCTACATATTGTTATTTTTTCAATTTTTACCAAACAAATTTGAGCAAATAAATTTAATTGAAACTCGTAAATTGATCAAATATTTAGATTGAATAGAATTTTGAAGAGAAACAGAAAGATAAATATGAAATAAATTTCCGGGAAAAATGTTCGAATAAAAGGAAGGAGGCAGCATTTATTTCATCTTTCTCCAATTTATTTCTGTTTTCTCGAAAAAAGGTAAAAAAAATATTTCGCTGTTATTTTTGATTGATTTTCATTCGCATGCAAATGACTGCTGTCCACGTGGCAACGCCGTCACAGTCAGTGGGAGGCGGTTTTGGCCTTTTGCATTTTTTCTCGCTCCGAATTCAATTAGAACACCGTAGGTGATGAATTCGCACTACATTCGGCGCAATAACAAATATTGCATTTATTTCACCTTCACCTCGTCGAGCGGCGTCCATTCGGAAATCCCGGTAAAAGCGATATTTTTTGAAAAAGTCCTTCGACACAAATTTCCCCCGTGCGGGATTTTCACTGGGTTCACACGGTGCAGCGGTAAAGGAGTGATGGATGTGATCATGATCACGATGACGATGATGCAGACATCCGTCAATTGTGAAAGGGTTTCCAGTGGTTGGGCGAACAGAGGAGAGAGAAGTTTGCTCTTTAATTATTTAATTTTGTTTTCTATTTTGTGTTATTGATTAAGAATGTCCTTCAAAAACATGTCATATTTCTATATTCATTAATCCCTGGACCCCTTTTTATTAGAACCTTGTTTCAATATTTTATTTTCAATTTCGGTCTGGAAATCTTGTATTCTAACACAATTCATACTCTTTCAATCCTTTCGATGGAGAAAATAAAGCAAAAACAACTCGAAGTAATATTGATGAATAGAAAACGAAAAGCAATAAGAACAACAATACAGTATTAAATATTAAAACTACAACAAATCTAACAAGAGGTAGAGAAAGGTGAAGAGGAAGAGGAGAAAGGAGACGAACGATAAATAATAATTGAAAAATAGCCGAAACATTTTCTGAATACTTGACCCGAAAATAATGCTGCCATCGGCGATTCGTGAAATTTGCATTGATTTATTTGTTTGTTTTTCGTATCGAACCATGAAGCGATGGCCGTGGGTCAGAGTCGAAAAGGGGCGCGGCAGGGCAATGGGCGAAGGACTCATCACAATGTGGCCAGAGTGAGTGGTCAGAGCGAAGGTCGATGGAAGGTATACCGAATATTTCATACACTTTATACTTCGAGCACTGTTCTCAATCTGTGAAAAGGCAGGGCTTTGTTTGCGGCCAGAGGATTTCATTATTAAAGCAATATTTTTCCTCTGAATACTCTTGTTTGTATTTGCCTTTAGATTCATGTATCCTCTCTCCTTCCTCCTTCATCGTTTGTTCTTTTATTCCTCATTCTCGTAACATCTCTTTAATGATTCACCTCCTCCTCAGCTCTTTCGTTTCCCTCTGTTATGCTTTTGTTTCCGTCCATTTGCTTCCCGTTTGTTGCGATTCCGCTTCCATACTCTCATGTCCTTTGCACGCCGGCGTATCCTTGTCCACCGATGAACCCACCCGTTGACCCACCGACCAACAGTCCGATGGATTCGCCTCCGGCTGACAGGGATATCGATGTCGACCAGGATATCGAATCACATCGGATTGAATTGAATCGAATCGAATGGAACAGAATTGAATCGTTCTGCGCAATTAGGCGGAAAGAATGAGAAATAAATGCGATGATGGCTGGGTCCTGGAAGACGAGTGGATGAGAGAGAATGGATGAGGTTAAAAGAGTGGGAAGGAGAGTGAGACAGAGTGATGGAGAGTAGGATAGAGAGAGCTTTCTCAAGGAGTGACTGAGAGAAAATCCGGAAGGAAAGCGAAACTCCTCTTCCTCTCACTTGGTGCATTATTTTCACCATTCTTTCACTCATACTTCATCCTTCAAGTATATCCCGAAGTGATCTCCACGTCCGTGGTGTCATTTGCGCATCTGTATCAGCATGCAAGTGGAATGTGTGTGTGTGTGTGTGTGAGTGTTCTTGTGTGTGTGGAGTGTGGCTGTGTGTGAGTGCTCAGCGAAGGCTTTGAGCTCGCATCACGTGGTGTCGTGCTAGCTCAGGACGTGCGACAGCCGTCGTGCGACAGCCGTCGTCGTCAGTCTCAGTGAAGGAGCGAGCGATAGATCAAAGAGGAGAGAGAGAGAGTGAAAGACTGAGGTAGAGTGAAAGAGGGAGTGCTTTCAGAGAGAGTGAAAGAGGGAGAGAAGAAGCTTAAGCTGCATCGCTGTGCCAACTGTGAAGGAATTCTGTGAGAAGGAATCCATCCAGCTGACATAAGCTTCCATTGTTGCATGAATTAAAGTCCTTTCTCAATTCCATCTAGTCAAGGCCGAACTCGTCTCGCTCTCTCTTCCTGCACTTGGCATTCACCTGACATGAAGCAGCCTTCGGTAACGTCGGAATTCATACCATTGTCAAGAACAACAACAACAACCAGCCTCCTCATCCAACACATCAATAAGTCGTGAAGGAAGAAAAAGTAAAAGGAGCAGGAAGGAACAAAAAATGAGAAGCAAATATTGAAAAATCACCAACGATGCTTCATCTTCTACAGGCGGAGAAAATTCGTTTATTTATTTTTTTCTCCCCCTCTCAATCCGCCCACGCCCACCTTGTCGTCGCCGATGTGGCTTGAAGGATGCGTTGCTGTTGCTTTTGCTGCACCTGCTGATGTTGTAAGAAAGTCGAGGAACGTGAGTGAAATTTTATCAGTGGGGCAGGCAACATTTCTCCCACGTCACGTGACGGCGACGTCGACGTCGAAGGAGCGAAATTCGGGCAACTCACGAAGGATCCCTCGCAGTTCTTCTCATGCTCCTTCTCCACCCGCCCTCGCTTCATTTCTGCTCCTGTCATTGGCAACGTCGTGGAGAGCGATATCTGGGGCGCGTCGTATTTTCGATGTATTTTAATGGAAAATCTCGCTCACCATTCGTCCTGTACACATTTTCTTTCCCCGCCTCCTTCACAATCCTCTCGCTCTCTCACCCACCACGTTTCTCCCCCCACCTTCATCTCCCTCTTCCACCGCTTTCATCACCCTCACCCTCGACATACACCTCAACCCCTTGAAGCGTTCTCGAAGGACGTCGAAAGGTAAATTGTTTTCGAATGAGCGCCAAAAGACGTCCTCGATTCATTCAAATAGTTTTCGGTCCATTCGTGCGGAAATCTTTAATCGTTCTCTCCACCGTTCTCTTTGATTGTATTCAGATGTTTCGGTGGAGTTGTTGAACAGGTTGAATATAAAAACAAAACAAACCCGACATAAGTTATCTCCAATTTTATTATAGTCTGAACAGTGTGGAGCGGAAGTGTTGATACCAGAGGAAAATCTTTGTTGTAGAAAAAATTTATTTTATTTTAACATATTAAAATTTAAAAAAAAATAGTCAAAAGATTTAATTCATTTTTTTATTTTGTTTTTTAATCTATGTAATATGTAATCAAAATAAAAAACTTTGAAATTTTAAAATTTATTATTTAATTATTTTAAAATTATATATTTCAAAAATTTGGAAGGAATATATTAATTTTATATAAATAGATTTATAAATTTTGTTAATGCAATACACATAAATTAAATAAGTGACAATAAAAAAAAATATATGTTATATTAATCTTATCTTATATTTATTTTATATTTTTTTTCTGTCCATTAAATTTTACTGTTAACATTTTATTAACATTCATTTCCCCTAATTCGAAATGTCCATGGATAAAATTCGAAAAAAGAATTTCTTCAGGGGCATAAAAAGCCGTTAACCGTTTACAGTCCAAACTTCGGCTAACAGAGTTCATCTAGCGGAAAAATCGGGAAACTAATAGCATTGGGATGAAAGCGTATCCTTTGCAGAATAGAGAAAATGTTAATCTCGGGACAATCACTGGTTACTGGATTCTTCTTAAGCGAAACCCAATAGAGAGTTCGCGCCATGCTCCAGCACTTGCGAACACATCGATAATGAGGCTGATGTAACGGGGAGAGGGAGAGGAAGGGGGAGTGAGGGAGAGGAAGAGAGAGATGGTGAGAGAGAGGAAGAGAGAGATGGTGAGAGAGAGAGAGAGAGTTGGTGAGGCACACGTTTGGCGTTCCACGCAAATTGACATTTCAAATTCTGGCCCGCTGACAAGCGGCGCGATTAATGATGCCACAAGCGGCGGAATCGTGAACTATTTCCGAGTCGCAGTGCCTCCAGAGTGGGCATGTCAACCATCTGTATGTATGTGTGTATATGAGTGTTCAATACACACACTCACACACACACACAAACTTGAATACACTGTCGCCGAAGTCCCCGAAGTGAGATGAGAGAACGCGGCGTTGCCAACCCTTTCGATTTCCACGAGGTCACTTCGGATGTCACAAGTTGTTGCTGTTGTTGCAACATCGAATATCAACAGCACAACCAACAATAACAACAACAATGAGACTGACAAACAAGATTAATGGCTCAACATGTCAAATTGTTAAATATTTGGAGAGTGTCGCGCGACAACAACAACAACAATGACAGTAACAACAACAACCGTGGCAACACCAAGTGTCCTTTGCTTCAGCCTACGACGTCGAGTTGCAGAACGGACAGACAGACGAATGGACGGACTTCTCGATGGACAGACGAACGCACGCACGGAATGTCGTAATTTATTTAAACACACACACACTCGCATTCTCTCGCTCGCTCACTCACATACAACGGCACCGTTACAGTTGCGATCCCCGCCCCTTCCTCGGCCCCACCGAACCGACCAGAGATCTATGGATGCTCATTAATTCAGCGTTTTTGCGGAATTCGCGGTCTTCCGGTGGAGTCGACTTCAGCGAATTGAACTATGCCCAACTGTGTGCGAAAGAGTCATTTGTGTGAAGTGTTTTGTTTGTGTGTATGTATGTGTGTTTTTGTGTGCTTGGTACTCGTTTCGGCCACATCTCTAAATGAATCTAAATATAAATCCTCTCTAATGAATGAACAAACAAACGAACGATCGCGCCTCGAGCATTGGGAGCAGGACCAGGAGCCGGGTGGATGCCATGGATCCCTAGTAGTTGTTGTTGCTGTTGTTGTTTTGTATTATTTTTGCTGCCTTATTTCCGTCACGGCTTCATGAATGAATGGCCTCCCGTCACCCGATGGACTTGGCTTCTTCTTCTGCTTCGCTCACATTTTCCTGGCGGCGTTTTCTTTGAGAAATTAAAATATTGGAAATTTTTGAATCGCTCTAAGATTTTCATCCTGGAGTTGGAGGGATTCCATGGCCGGATGTTTCTAATTACAAATTCCCACTTTGTAGGAGATGGTGAATACTTCAAGTATTCCAAGTTTCATCTAAAAATATAAAAAATAAATACAAAATTAATAAAAATGTGACCATAAAAGAAATAAATAAAAAATCCAATTAATTCAGAGTAGTAAATAGAAAAAATGATAAAACGTTATAAAATCCAAATATGTAAGAAAGAATTCGAAAAACAAAAATAATTTAATATTAGTAAAAAAATGTAAAATTACATATAAATTAATATTCATATCTTCTAAATAATTATATTGGAAACATATAAATATTAAGTATTAAATATTTTTTTAATTGTCTTGAAAAGTCTTAATTAACTTAACTATTTTTACTTTAAAAAAATTTGTATGCGTCTCATTCCCTAAAACCCATGCCATTAGAAAATATCGGTTTGGTCAGAGGTTGGTGCTTGGTGTGGTGCCAAAAACACTTCGAAAAACAAGTGAAGCAACATAGAAAAGAACAACAATTCTTGTAGCTCTTTAATTGACGGGATTTTCCGGTGAGCGCAGCTGCAGGCGACGATGACACGACTCCCGGAGACCCCGCGGCACAACATCTTGCAAGCTGAGTAAAATGTAAAAATAAACAAAACACAAGCAAAAAAAAATTGAGAAAATTTATGTGGTTTTTTAGCGAATTACAACTTTTATGAGTTGACGAAGACGAAGCGTCGATGCTGCCAAAGACGAAGGCGTCGCCAGGGAAACGAGAAGTAAATGTATGAAAATGGAACCGTGATTGGTTCGTGAAGTGTCCGCTTTATGGCGACATCGACGGCGACCAGAGTTACCAGGCTGCTTGTCGTGCGATGCGAAATTCATGCGATTCTAGGTAAACGTCTTGGACGCAAATGAATTATTAGCGCGACATTTAATTTGCATCGAAGTGCGTCACGCTCTCCCGTCGAGCGATAAATTCTCAGAAGGGTACAAAAAAAATAAAAACAACATAAAAACAAACTAATAACAACAACAATTCATGCTAACAACAACCCCCACCCAACTCTAGGACACGAACTGAACCATGCGACGATGCCAACGATGCCAGAAGAAGAGAAAGAGATCATCCACGAGAGAGACAACGATGAACCAGGGCGAGAGAGCAGAAAGAGGATCCACCTCCACGTCGTTGGCAACGCTGCGACGACTCATCTCACAGCGTGCAGGCGACCGCGTTGCCGCCGTCGATCGCACCTCCTCGCGACTTTGATTTATGCGCCTCGGCGGCGATCGACTTCGCGTCTCGGCCTCGGCTGGCCACAAGTGCCCGAAGACCACGAGTTGGTTCCGCGCACCCGTTCGTCGAACGCTTCTCTGTGCTCCGATCGATCGACGGCATTTCGTCCGTAGCCCCATCGTCCATGTCTCCGTCGTCCGCTGCCCCATCGTCCATGTCTCCATCGTCCGCAGCTCCATCGTCCGCTGCTCCTTCGTCCACCGTCGAACCAGTTTTCTCTCGTCGGCAAGGTGGCTGCCGGTGGTTTCTGCTTCAGCTCGCGCCAACCGGTTCCATCGGCCGCTCGATCGATCTTCGCGCTACTGCAGCCTCGGCTCCTCAGGGCAGTCGGTGGCTGCCTCCCCCTCTCTCCTCCTCCTCCGCCTTTGCCATCCTCATCACCTCCCGCTGCGGTGGAGTCGCATCGTGAGCATCGAATGGAGGACGAAATTAATTTGAATTTTATGCACCGCAAGGGGATCTTGTGTGCGTGAAGCGTCTCTCGTCCTCGTCTGCATCGTCATTGAGTTGGGATCCTTGGCACGAATCTCTTCGTGTGGAAGCCGGTTGAACAGGCAACTTTTGTTGTTGTTGTTGTTGCTTATCTCTGATCGCAATCTAAATTGTCTCTCTGGTTTTAATGATCTCGGTCTGGGATCGCGAGACGCAGCGAGATAAAGAGATATGAGTGATTGGATCGAATGAGGATCGGATGAGGTGAGCGAAATCAGTGGGAGGTCGGAGAGGTGGGAGTGATTAGAAATTGGAGTGATATAGAGTTATTGGAGTGATTAATGAAGAAGTGATCAGATAATGGAATGATAAAATTATGGAGCAATCATCTGTAGGAGATATTCACTGAAGTCGTGACAGGCAGTAGGAGTGATCAGCTATTGCAATGATCAAATAATGTGATGATCATATAATGGAATTATAAGATATTCGAAAGAACAGATTTTAGAAACACTGATCAATTGAATGAATTGCGGTTTGAAGCGATCTTTCGACGATCGTAAAAACGCGATCCTCACGTCGACTCTTGAATTCGAAAATTTAGCTCGTTTTCCGTTCCCAGGATTCTCGTCGCCTCACCATCCCCTCTTCCTAGAGTTTTTTGTTCCCAAAGCGGCGATTGGAATCATCTGTCACTCTGACAGTTAGCGCCAAGTGCCGATCAGCCGCTGTCGAGTCACGTCACGTCCCGTCAACGTTGAGCATCAACGTTGAGCATCCACAATGGAAATGCATTCATTGTTCGATGCAACCCTCCGTCACCCGAAGTCTTCTTCTTTCACCCTTCTTGCATGACTGCAGCACGATATCTCGGGCACGTTGTCGACAACGCAATCAGCACATGATTGATGATAATCCACCATTTGCCATTCACCATTCTGCAGTCAACATTCAGCATCCACCATTGATTTGAATGCCGTCGAGGAAGAGTTGGACACGAGTTTGACATCTCCATCAGCAGCAGCCGCAGGAGATCCTCGTGTGGTGTTGAAAGATAAGAAGGAGAGGAAACGAGAAAGGGAGAGTGAGAGTGAGAGAGGAAGAGAGAGAGTGATAGAGAGTGGGCGAAAGTCCGGGTGTTGACAGGATGTAAGTGTTTTATTATTTTCCGTCGAGAAACTTTTGTCACTAAATTAAGATGAGTGGAATTTTATGGCCAGAGGAAGCAGTTAAAATTGCCGTTAATTATTGGTTGTCTAACATGTCGACGCTTCGCTTCGTTGGACGAACATCAAAGCGACTCACGAGCTGTATCTGACTCCCTCTCGCTCTTTCCCCCTATATACTTCAGTCTCTCTCTCTCTCTCTGTCGCTCTTTCTCCATATGTCTGTCAGTCGGTTGTGCTGCCTGTCAGTCATCTGTGATCGCAAATAATTATCAGCCGTTTGTCGGCGGTGTCGAGGAAGGCAACAACATCAACATGAACAGCAGTAGCAATTACAACAACAACAAAAACAGCAATAACAACAACTCGTTGATCATCAACACATTTTGCAGTTCGTTAAAGAATCGTTTTTGCAGTTGTTCTTGTTGAAGTTGTTGTTGCTGTTATTGTTGACAACATGTGTTGCTGCGCGATCTTTAAATATCATTGCAATTATTTGAAATTTGTCTTCGAGCCGACATTAAATCGTTCTTTACAACATGAGAAAATATCGCCCACGAAGATCGGATCCTAGGTGTGGGAAACCGGATAAGAATTAGCTAATTGAACTTTCATTTCCGGTTGGACGGTGTTTGAAAATTGTAAGAATCCTGCTGCAGATTTATATTAAATGATTTTGTACCGATCTAAGGAAACATTTCTGGTATGACAACGATTTCCATCCTCAGAGCAACACAATGGAATTCTTTAATATATGTACATATTAATTTGTTCATCCTCAGATCAAGACCTAATATCGGACTTCGTTCACTTTTTACGAATAAAGTGATCCTCAAATATATATAGATATTTTTCCTTCTTTCCGTTCGTCTTCCTCTTCTTCTCGTCCCCTATCATGCCACGATACCATTTTTAGCTCCGGGTTTAAAATCCTCGGTTATATAACAGCGGCAAAGTGTCAACTATGGAATGGAAAATAAACTTCACAAAATAAATATCCTGCCTCGCGATGCTCATTTAATTGGCCAAAACGCAAACATTCAACGTCAATTTCTCTCAAGTGTGATTTCGGATCCACTGCCAAAGTAAATAAAAATATTTTTCTCATTTTTTCGCTCCTTTCTAATTTTAATTGCGAGTGGAATTTAATGAGTGCAAATAAAATGCCCCTCCCCCCAGCCACTTGGCACAAAGTGTTATCGTTCGACTGAAATCGCGAACTTATGACAACATCTACCTCTCTTTCCTTGTCTCTCTTATTCACCCGGCTTTCCTGTATCTCTGTGGGATGCGTATCCATGAATGGAAAGAAAACAAGGCACGACTCGAAATAGCGTTCCGACTTCGTTTCGCTCCTCCTCAATGAACGACCGCGGCAACGATCGCATGCGATCGAGGAACCCGTCAGCTGGATCCGCAGCCGCCTGGCAAGAGTTATTAAGATCTCGAGATAGAGAGAGGAAAGAGAGATAAAAAAATCCGGCGATAAAAACGAGCGATCAAACGGGGAGCGAGGATCGGGATGAGATCGGGGCACGAAAATAAACAGCAACACTTGCCGCATCGAGAGTTGATCAGCACATGTGGGGAATCCGCCGACCTCCTGTTTTTCAGCTCATCCCGCTCTCGTCCCGCCCATCGTCTTCACTCTCCTTCCTTGAGGACCGCTCGTCATCTCGGGGCATCGGAAATTTTGATAGATTTGCGTTTGAAGCTGCATGAGAGAGTTTTGGGGATTTTTTGTTCGTCTTGTTTTCACTTTTTGCGGCTCGATTTATCATTCGATTTTTTGCTGGTCGCTTCGATATATTATGAGATTTCTTCGATTGTCTGTTATTTTTCAGTCATGTCGCTCAGCACGATCGCTCGATCGTGGGGCCATCGGCGGCGACGCCCACTGCGGACCACGAGCATCGCTTTGGCGGCGACGGCGGCCGTCGTGGGACGACATAAATTTCGTCGCCAACGACGCCAGGTCGCAGGAGGTATCGATGGCCCAATCAAGATAAGGCCGCGGAGGCGACATCGTGTCGTTGGCATCGGCGTCGTGGTCGTCGAGGTGGCAACGCGGCGACCCAAGGATGCCGTCCACCCACACACGGTGGACGATTTCGAAACCAGATCCGAAAGGGAAAAAATCGAGAGACAAAATGATTGTGTTCAAAGAAAATAAAAAATCAAAAACTATGAGAAATGAAATCAATACAATTTGGATCAGAAAAATATGTTATAGAAACACATTTTGCGTAATCATACCTTGGGAGAAAATTTAAAAATGAAATAAAAAATATTTTTTCGTTGAAATTAGTTCATAGGAGAAAAATAAAAAATAATAATAGTATTATTTTGTGAAGAAATTTTCAAAAATGAAAATGAGAAATTGTTTTGAGTAATCAAATCTTGGGAGAAAAATTAAAATAACCAAAATATTAGGATCAAAAGAAAATGTAGACTAAACAAATATAAGAATGAAAAAAGAGACATTAAAAATACAAAATTTTAAAAATCACTCATCTCAATCTATTTTTTCTCTCTGCAATTCTGAAACCACAAATAAATCGAATGTTTACGATTCCGCATGAAAATTAAGGATCATCCACGATCAATGAATAGACAAACACGCAATTTCCACCTCACAATCCTCTTAAATAGTCCAACGAAAATGGCAATCGAATCGGATTGAAGCGATGGCAACCGATGCCAGAACCATGTCGTCATCTCACCGAACCCCATCTGTTCAGCAGCGTCCCCGCATCCGACCGCCCACCACCGAAATCCTTCTGGTCGAAATCTCTCTCCGGACTTCAGCACGTTTCGGGCCAGTTGACCGCAATCCGTGAACGAAGTCTGTCACACTCTCTCTCTCTCTCTATTTCTATATCTATCTCAATCTATCCGTCTGTCCATCTGCGTGTGAAAGTTCTGTATTTATTCAAAGGAATTTGCATTTTTAATTCCTTTGCGGCCACACACACACATGGACAGTGAAAAAGGGAGAGCGATGAGAGAGAGATACTCAGACATGTAGTACAAAGTGTAAATGCTTGTTTTGGTAACGAACGAGTGGGCGGACAACAGAAGAAGGACCTTCGTCGAAATCCACTCTTGACCAGAAGAAGACCCAGGTGAGACGTTGAATAAATTATAGTGAGAGTGAAAGAGAAACAGAATGCTAGAGATGGATGGAGAGAAATCAACAACAGTTTTGAATTTTCTCCTGACGCATGCGAAGGAGATTGCGGACAACACACTGGGAGATTCAGATCGATTTCATGCCGTCATGTCGTCATTATATTGCGACTAATCCATCCATCACTCGAACATGGAACCAGAGACCTATTGTTCTATTTTTTATTTAAGCGTTCGTTTGTTTAATTCACTTCGTTTGCTTGTTTTTAAAGTGCATGCAAACAATTCAGAGCTGAAAATAATTGTAATTATTTGATTTATCAATTATTATTAATGAATGCTTGCGCAATTAGATCGGCAGAGATAATTAATCTTCGATCGCAGGAGGTTTTGAGATGGAGGGATTGAGACAAATATTGACACGAGATAAATGCTTGCTAATGAGGGATGAAAAGTCAGATTACGGATAGGTTCCAGGCGAGATGGTCTAGTGGTAGAAGAATAGAAAAAGAACCAACTCGTCAGCTCACTTCAATGAAACAGGTTAGTGTAAAATCCTCCTCTGAGTGGGGCTTGTGATCTGTGTCCGTCCTGTCGCCTTGGTAGTTGGGGTGTTAAAGCGCCACTCGGTTTTGTTTACTGCCCGGAGATGATGCCCGGCCCGATTGTACGTGTAACATCAAACGCCTGGAAAGCTCGGTACTCTAATTACATTACAACGGTAATTATTGCCCTATTATGTCCAA
>CM029564.1:14778827-14839762 GCA_017309665.1 Coelopa frigida | reverse complement strand
TGATAATGATGACGATTATGATGATGGTAATGATAATGATAATGATGATGATTGTGAGTACTACGATGATCATAATGATGTTGTTTCACTTCATATCGTGTTGTATTTGGTGTTGTGGGAGTCGTTAATGTTTTTTTTTGTTTTTGTCGTACGGTATGTTGTTGTTTTACGGTATGTTCTTATTATTATTATTTTTCTTATTATTTTTGTTATTAGTATTTCTGAACATTTTTGTTGTTATTACAGTTGTCGTCGCCGTCGTCTGCCATTGTCGTTAATTATTTTCACACAGTCGCCGCACCGCACTTAATCTAATGCTGCAGCCCTGCCTCTCGCTTCCGCTTCCGTCGTCCACTAAGCCAAACGTTGTCCATCGATCCAACCAACCGTCTGTCCGTCTATCTTTCCCTTTCTCTCTCATTCGCTTGGTGTGACATTTTTAGTAGAATTAAGCAATTCAGTTGACGTTTGTTCTTTCTATTCTCTCTTTATATACATATATATTTTTTCCATTATTTATTTGTTTTCCCATTACTTTTTTTCATTACTTATGATTTTTTCATTTTTTTGTTTTTTCCCGGATTTTCCTCGCGTAATTCGATAAAAACGCATTCAGCTCTCGGATGTCAAATAAACTGTCACTTGTTTGAGCTCTGCCGTTGAAGGGTTGTTTTGTTGCTTCTCGCTCTTTCTCTTTCTTGCACTCCCTCCCTCCAGCACTCATTCGCTGCACTCAGTCGCCTGTCAATGAACTCGCACTATTTCCCTCTTTCTCTTCCCCTATTGCATTTCTATCTGTCTCTGTCTTCCTCTCTCTTTCTTCCTCTTGTTGGCTGGGGTTTCAAATGTCATGACATTTGTTGGCGGGTTGTAGTAGTTGTTTTTGTTTTTTGAAAAATCGTTGTTTTGATTTCGTTTTGAAAAATTGCGTTTTTCTCATTTTTCATTTCTCTCATTTCACACTTTTGTTCGTTTAACGTGAAGCGTTTCATGTTTTCACGCAGTTTGATTTTCTTTAACCTCGCTTCTATTTATCTCTCTCTCTTTCTCTCCATAATATCTCCCTCTGTTTCCTTATCTGTCTCTCGTTTCTCAACCCCTGCTTCAACCCACTCTCGCCACCCAATTGATTGCAATTTGTCGCCTCCATATGGATGATGAAGGGAAGCGAGGGAAGGAAGTTGAAATGGATGAGGTCGGGTTGATTCAACAGAGAAGACCGGATGTAGCGTGGGCAGAAGGTATGAGAAATCGCTTTTTAATTTCTGACAACATTCTCAACAGACCAATTGAAACTTTTCAGCAAATCAATTTAAAGTTTTCGGCAAATCAATTTAAATTTTTCAAATTGTGGAATTTCTACTCTGAGTCTCTCTGAATCTCTCTTCAAGTGATCTTCGATCCTCATCCTGCTCTTCACCATCGTTCATGGTCTCTTCCACCATCCACCCCATCGATTAAAACTGAACACATAAACATAAATATCGCTCCCCAAATTTCGTTCCTCCTTCTTTCATTGAGCGAATTCGCAGTAATTTCTTAAATTCGCAGTCGAAGCGAAATTGAGGGGGAATCGCAAAGTCTTTAGGATGCGCTCGGACCGACCACAGGGGGCCAGAAGAACCAGAGGCAGCCGCCAGAACTGGAGGGAGCCGGAAGAACCAAACGACGACGGGTGCGAAGTCAGATGAAGACATCGACCGATGGTGGCGATGACGGCATGAGGAGAAAAACGGCTGCGCTGGAGTCTCCTGGAGCAGATGACGAATGATGCGTCGAGTGAGCGGCGAAGGCGGCCGACAAAACGACAACGCTCAATCGAAACCACAGACGCTGATGCGGCAGGCGCGACGGAGGGACAAAAGGCGAGCGAGCAACCGAGAACGAGGCCGGAGTCGTGGCCCGAAGTCGCGGAGCCCGAGGAAGACGCCAGCTGCGACGGCTCTCGCTTTGATGCACTGATGTCGACCGAAGGCGACAGACGTCGGAAGGCGACGGCCGACAGCCGCCAGACGACAGTTGTGTGCAAAAGTTTCGCACCACAGGCCCGAGGATGGTGCGAGCATGGTGCGCATGCGCCTGTCAGCGACGACTCGTGCGATCCGCTCCACCCCGCCCTGTGGCAACGTCAACCCTTTGTCCTGCCCCTCTTCCACCATCCTTCGTCCATCATCCGTCGTCCCTTCGTCCATCACCCGATTTGAGTTCAGTTCACTTGCCACGGATTCGATTTCTTCTCCTTTTGCGGATCGCATTAAAATTCCATGCCTTTTAAAATTGTTGTTTTTATACCCTACACCCTGTGGGTAAGGGTATATTCATTTTGTCCTTCCGTTTGTAACGCATTAAAGGAGAGGTCGTAGGTATGGAAAAGTATATATATTCTTGATCAGCGTCACCTCCTGAATCGATTTAGCTATGTCCGTCTGTCTGTCTGTCTGTCTGTCCGTCTGTCTGTCTGTCTGTGTGTCTGTGTGTCTGTCTGTGGAAATAGATTTTGTGAAGAAACGGTAAGAGATACTGACTTGAAATTTTGGATTTAGTATTTCTATATTAATAAGCTACTTGTATGTAAAAATGGACGTAATCGGTCAACGGACACGCCCACCTCCCATATAAAGCAAAAGGTTTATATGGGATATCTGGTGAACTATGGTATATATCGAGATGAAATTTTGTGTGTGATCATGTTCCACTGATACGAGTTTAAAAGACAAAAATGGAAAACATCGCCCATCGGACACGCCCACCTCCCATATAAAGCAAAAGGTTTATATGGGATATCTGGTGAACTATGGTATATATCGAGATGAAATTTTGTGTGTAATCATGTTCCACTGATACGAGTTTAAAAGGCAAAAATGGAAAACATCGCCCATCGGACACGCCCACCTCCCATATAAAGCAAAAGGTTTATATGGGATATCTGGTGAACTATGGTATATATCGAGATAAAGTTTTGTGTGTGGTCATGTTCCACTCATACGAGTTTACAAGTCAAAAATGGATAACATCGCCCTCCCATATAACGCAAAAGTTGAATATGGTATATATGATAAACTATGGTATATATAGAGATGAATTTTTGCGTCTGATCATGTACCACCGATACCAGTTTACATACTAAAAATTGACAAGCTACAGCTCAAAAGCTACAGCTCAATGTTGGATATGGTAAACCATATAGACAGTTATTAGATTAAATATTGCTACTAAGAGTTCCCAAGAATCAAATGGAAAATATCTCTTATAGGACACGAGCACCTTCCATACAAAATCGTAGATCTACAAGAAATCCAACTACTTTATGGATGTTATTAGCTGATGAAAGGTGGGAGTGAATCCAAGAAGAAAGAGACCACATCCAACTGAACCTCAATGGACGCCCATAAAAATTGATTATATCTTTTCAATATAAACGTAATGAGCAGGTGACGATTGAGAGAATACAATCCCTGCTGATGGGATCACAATCCACAAAAGTCAGGGAGCTACATATTTCCAAATGGCTGTTCATCTTCAAAGTGGAATCAATCACGCGGCACTATATGTTGCTTATAGTAGCGCAGCAAGTACTTCTGGACTTTATATTGTTGAAAATTTCTACCCTCCCAAGTCTGTTGTTGAATCAGATTTTGTCTGCATTGAAATGAACATCTAAAATAGGAAAAGCAACTAAAGGCACATTATGATTTTATGGCACACAAAAAATCATCGATTCAATTATTCTTCCATAAATTGCTGAGCTTTTATTCGCACTTTCAAGATATTAGCAATGGCACAATGCTGCAAACACCAGAACTACTTCGTTTTGTAGAAACATGGGCCCCTATAAGATTCCTAACTTCACTCTTATTCATAGATTAGACAATCGACACAAAAAGGGTATAATCGTGTTTGGAATACGAAAATAGCTTCAAATATATAATTTCTCTTTGAAAGAGGCCACAGTTGTGAAAATCGCACAATGGAGTTAATAGCATTGAAGTGTAATGATGCATTTTCACTAATTATTGATAGAAATTCACTCTTTTTCCTTTAATAAACGTTGTATGCAGGGTGTAGGGTATGTAAACTTCGGCCTGGCCGAAGTTAACAGATTTTGCCTGGGTGGACCAGGCAAACCGGGGGAGCGAAGCGACCCCGGTGCGCTAGTTTTTTTTTACATAGTTGTTGTTGTTTTTGCAGAGTTTTTGTTTTTGTGGAGTTCTTGTTGTTGTTGTGGCCGGACCCCCCTCGGTGTGCAACGGGTGGCAACGCCATTCATTTGCGCCTCCGACTCAGACTCCGACTCCGTCTCTGACTTCGACTGCGATTCCGATTCTGACGCAGACGTCATAAAGTGTCAGAGGCGCGAAATGTTTGAAATACGCCGCACACATGCATAAATATATCAGCATGCAGATCGGGGTTTGTCGACATCTGTATGTTGTTGTTATATACATAGAATATTCTTTGGTTGTTGTTGTTGTTAGTCAAATTTAATGCAATTTCATTCGGGATCGTGCGATAAATCTTTTCATTCTTCTCGAATTAAATTCAATGCTTGCGCTTGCGGAATAGAATCGAGAATTGTTTTAATAAAATGATGTTGTTGTAATTGCGTATTCGTTGTTGTCGTTGTTGTTATTGTAATTGTGTATGGTGTTATATTCATTGTTCCATGTTGTTGTTGTTGTTGTTGTCTCTGTCTCATATGTCTACGCAACTCATGTTCGCATCTCATTTGAGAAAACCCATTGAATTGCAAATCCATGTGTTTTGATTGAATGCCTGTGCGATGTAATGAAAGCATTGACTGATGGAAATGTAAGAAAAGCAATTGGAAAAAGAAAATCCCATTAGATCCAATATATATCATTCCCTCGGATGGGATTAAAAATTCCGTGCTGGAGGGAGAGGTTCCTCTTATGCAGATCAATAGCTGAATATTTGATTTATTTTGCTACAAGCAGTTCTATATGGATCAACGATCGTTGGTAGATAGAGAAATTATTCATTACAACTGAAGTTCATAGACTCAGATCTTATCGTGAAAATAAAAGAGAAAGAAAACAAAGAAAGGAATAGAATGAAACTGATATGACTCGAAATTCCCAGTATTTTTAATTCCAAATTATATGATAATCTGAAATTTCTAGGAATCGAAATATGTTTAATTCAAAATTAATTGGACTAATTTCTTTTATATTTTTTTTATTTTTTCATTTCTATTTTTTTTTTATTTGAAAATTCAAAGAAATCTCCCGATATCTCCTAAAGATGTAAATTTCATCTCCTTTCTCTGTCCATGTCTACTTGTAGTCATCTGTCTATTTATGTCCATCAAACGTAAACATTCCCAGGCCTCAAGCATCAAGAACTCGAAGTGGAAACTGCGAACGTTGGACAGACAGATTGGGAGACAGACAAATTGACAAACAATGTCAATCAATTTAATGAAGATCTCGAACAGACGGAGCCTCGACCATTCATTCATTTATTCATTCTTTATTTCGAGGAAACTTTAGTTCAAAAGACAATTAAATGGAGCAAAAAATAAATCGCAGCAGAGAAAGAGATGCAAGATTTCAGCGGAAAATTAGACAAATTAAAAGACATTCAAATAGAGTTCAGGGATCGAGGGAATTATTTTCATAATGACAATTTTTGTCTTTGATGTGTTCTCGTATTTATTTCATTATGCTCGTTTTTTTATTTTTTTGTGCTCTCTTATATATTTATTTTTTGTGCTCTTTTTGTATATTCTTGTTTTTGTTTTCAGTTTTTTATATGTATTTCTTTGATTTTTGAGAAAAATCAACAGAGATGTTTTAATTTTTTAATGACAAACTTCCCGCTGGCACAATGGAGGGATTTATGAGGGACATTTAACGGATCTCTCTTTCTCTCTCTCTCCCTCTCTCTTTTTGGGACCCGCATGATGGGACAACAACAACGAGAACTTTTTATGAGGTTCTAAAGACCTTTTCAGATCGTTTGGAGAATTTTCGATGCTAATCATTTCAATTTCTCGACATCGCTCACTGATTGCGTGTCAGCGGGAGCTTCGCTAGGGAGGAGGAGGGTTGGACCCCGACCCCTGCGAGGTTCTTTGAAGCCACGCGTCCGGGCCAAGGCGAGCTTTCGAGACGGAGTTCTCACGTTGTCGTCTTAATTGGGGGCTTCATGAGGTGGAGTATAAGAAAGAAGTGGTGGAGCAAGAAGAGGAGGAGAAAGAAGTGAAGTAGATCGCGTCTTAAATGAGCCCTTTCCTCCCCCTCCCGAACCATCCAACCCGACGTCCCGTCGACGAAGACGAACGAATGTCAACGGCATCTGTCAGTCGACTCGAGTCGAGTCGTCGTCGCTGCCCCATCCGCCTCAAGCGTCGCTCAATTGTCAATTAAACAAATCAAGCGTGCGATTGGGGTTCCATCTTCTATCCTTGTCGCTCTCTCGCTCCTCATCATTTTCATTCCTCTCCCTCATCGATGCGATCGCCTCGAAGTTTGAGACGTTGACGCGTCGTTGATTGGGCAGAAACCACTCGAGTGAAACGATTTTCCACCCAGAGATCGTTTTTTATTTCGCTTCGATTATCGTGTTCTTGTCGTTGTTGTTGTTGTTGTTGTTCTTGTTGTTATTGTTGTTGGCGCGTTGATTTTTATTGAGAATCGAAATTGGGCGCGTTTGTTTTTCGATCGGTCGGTCGTCACTTCATTTGAATTAGTTTCCATTTCGTCTCATCGTTTACGAGGGGACCCGCGATCGTTGGAGATCGAAGGGTCTGAGGGAAGGAGTGAGGCTAAGAGTAGGAAGTAAGTCTTGATAGTTGGGGGAAGTGCTGAGGGTCAAGAGGTCCCTCGATCTGTGGGAAGAAGGGTTCGACGAAGCACTGATTGGAGCTCAATTGGCCAAGATTTAAGACTCAATTTCAGATCGATTTCGAGACGAAGACGGGGCATTTAAAAGGGAAAGATGTGAAAATAAAGGAATGATATGAAAATTAGGGAACGAGACAAGAAAATTGAAATTGAAGGCTCAATTGTACTAGATAGAGGAAGGATAATGAAAAAAGATTATTTGAAAAAAATAACCTGAGAGTACTACGAACTATTTATCTATCTCTTCTTCCTTTTCCTTTCTTCGTCCCATGGTTTAACCTGAATTCCCAGAGCCCAATGAGCCTTGGAATGGTTGAAGGACCTTTGTTTCTACTACTGGTGATTAACCCAGCTCGAACATCGTTTAAAGCTGACGCATCAATGGGAATTTACATAAAAATGTCCCCTACTTCACTCTCTCCCTAAATTGCGTTCAACTGACCCCTGGTTTCGATTTTTCTCTGGCTTTTTTTTGTATTTCTCCCCCTTCACTAAACGAGGGAAATGTGTTTCAGCTCGTTATCCTGGATGTCCTCGATATCCTCGTTATCCGTTTTGTACCTTTGATCGTTTCGTCATCGCCGTCATCGCACGTGCCCTCGGTTCGAATTTGAGTTCGGTTTTTGGTTTGGTTCCTTTTATTGCAAACATTTCTTTGTTTTTGCGTTTGGAACATTTCAAAATAACACGGAAAGAAAATAGAAGAATTACAACAACTGTCGAAGGGTTCTGGCGATTGGCCGGGGAGGGGACGAGGGATCTGACCAGGTGCATCCCTCGGCCAACGGTACATTTGACCCTTGTTGTTGTTCTTGTTGCTGGCGGTGAACAAAACACACAGAAAACAAATTTTTATTTGAATTCCTCCTGGTCGCCGTCAGTTGCCGAAAGGGTTGCCACACCACATGGCACGGCCAACTGGAGTTCCTGCAGGGTTCCCCCACCCCTCTCATCCTCTCGTCAGCTCGTCCCTGGTTCCCCTGACGGGCGCATAAATTTCAATTAATTTGGAAAAGTTCGAGAGAGCGAAAACGTTGTAAAACATTTGTGTTTAGATTTTTATCGAACTACAGCGCCGAAAGGTGGAAACCGTGAAGAGTGTTCGGTTTTTTCGGGAAGGGATTTTTTTTTTGTTTCTTTTATTTTTGTTAGTTTGGCGAATTTTGGTCAGTTGCAAAAAATTCTTGTTGAGGGTTTTTGGAAGAATTTTTTGGGTTTAGTTTTTTCGGGAGAAGTTTTCGGCGAAAACTAATTGGGAAAGTTGGTGGTCGTTTGGTGACCATCGAGGGCTTCGTTTAGGGGGCGTGGAAACTTTGATTGGGGGGCGTGGCATCCTCGTATGAGGAATCCTTGCTTAGGAGACTTTTCACCATCGTCTATGGTTCTTTTTGGATCTGTTCAATTACCTGCTGGAGTGGTTCGGCTCGTGCGCGAACGGCTCGGCGTAGATGTTGCGCACGGGCGGCACCCGGCGCGGCAGCGGGGGCGGCACCGGGTTGTAGCCGTCCATGATTGTGTCGCAGTCGGAGTATTTCATCGATTTCATCGTCATTTTGGCGCGCGTTCGATTCTCGCTAAAAATTCACTAAAATTCACTCGACTTCGATCCGATTGACTTCAAAATTTAAATTTATCTTGAAATTTCAACTTGAAACTTTTAATTTAAATGTTTGCTTTAAATATGAATTTCTTTCGTGGAATATGTTGATTAATTTTAATCGTTTGCCTCTCGATTTCCTACGAAAGGACCTCTATTTGAATTATTTTTTTTTCGTTTGTATATTTGCGTTCGCAATTACAGCAATTGTTTGCGTGTGGTCGTGTCGTGTCCGACGCTCGGTGGAGCGACCGGGGCGTCGTCCCTCGGTCGGATTCGGCGAGGCGCGAACTTCCCGGCGATATTCGAAAATAATATGGACATTAATTAATGGCGGGAGAGCGCGTTTCCTCTCGCCCCATCCATGGTCGGGTCGTCCTCGACGTCGTCTCGTTTCCGCTCGTGGCGCGTTTGGAGCACGTGTGGCCGGCGAGCGTTTCCTCGAGAGGACTCGTCGTTAATGCGTTTCCCTGTCGAGAGCTTCCGTTTCGTTTCCGCCCCTCGGCGTCGTTTTCATTTCCACTCGTCGTCGTCCTTTCGTTATCCTTTCGTTCCGCCTCGATTTCACGGCAAATCGATTGGGATTTTCAATGTTTTTTTTATTCTTTTTTCGTTCACTTCCGGCCGATCGCCATCGTGTTCGTTTTGCAACCGGAACCCCGCGCGTGTGTTTGTGTGTGTGTGTGAGTCCTAGAAGAGAGAATTAAATAATTTTTCAATGAGTTTCGAGTTCAGGTTGGTTTTGGGGAGACCTTCTAGAACGCTTCGGATTTTTCGCTGACCCTGTGGATTTATTTCATTTCTTTTTTTCTTCTTCATTAGTCGCCACCCAGTGTTTCCACTGTTGTTGTTGTAGTTGTTGTGGTTTTTCGCCTCGAATTAATTTCAATCTTTTCATCACAGACTTTTTTCTCTCCCCCTTTCTATTGTCCAATCAACTTTTCTTTCGACTACGAATTTCACAAAATTAGCCTCGATTTCGGACACTTCATCAAAGTCAATTGTTGTTTTTGTTGTTATGGGAGCACTTCTACGATGGCCGATTGTGCGCCATCATCATCCCATCCCAAGCCATCCCATTCGATCCAATCGCTCCGCCCCGAAACGACAGCAGGTGTCGAAATAATTAATGATAGCGTAAAAATTCCGCTCGACCAAACAACTTTAATTAAAATCCCACACAAGCTCTAATCGCTCGCTTTTAGTTTTTTTTTTTTTCGTTTATATATCACTCATTATATTGTGCTCTTTTAGTTTAATAATTATCGATTGTTTTGATTGGAAATACCGTGAAATATCAAATAATTTGCTTGACCTTTTGAACATGGTTTTAATGATTCATCAGTGGATGGGGTAAAAAAATTGTGAGGTTTTGAGAGGAAATAAATCGAAAGAGAAAAATTTGCTTTTAATATTGATTCCTTTTAGAAAAGCATGAAATTGTCCTTCATGTATGAAATTGACACTTGGGGAGTGAGAATTTTTGCTAAATGGATCATTTTCACCTTCTCCATAGACTTAATACCATCGACTAGGAAGACCATGATCGATGGAGTTCGAGACATGGCAACCCATGGTCCAAAAAGGAGCCCTCAAAAGTCTCCCACAGTCGTCATCATCAGACAAAGGAGAACAAAACGAAACCCCAGTTTGAACAAAATGAAACCCGTAATTGAATTTCTTTCGGAAAAAAACCGAAAAAAAAAATTAATAAAATCAAAAACAAAAAAAAATCATGTTATCCTATGAACTAACAATATTTTCACGAACAATATCAACAACAACATCAACGCCAAGAACAAAAACAGCATCAACTCCAACCACCTCAACAACAACTCCAACAATTCTAATAACTACAAAAATGCCAACAAAGATCGATAAATCCAATATCTTTCGATTCTTGATTCCCACCCATGATGTTTCAAGTGGAAATTGTTGTTGTTATTAGGATTTATTGTTGTTTGTTGATTTTCAAGATGTTTTTGTTGTAGTCAAGTTTTCTATTGTAGTTTTCATTGTTATTGTTGGAACAAATCATACAAAATTATGACGCGTCATCGTGTAATATTAAAAAATTTAACCAAGAACTTGACAGGAGAGAGGGAGAGAGAGAAAACATAACGAATCCGCAGAAAACGCGATATATCACGATATATCATGCTTGTTCATATCCATCTCCCCTCAAACTCATATCGTGGATGGTCTTCGATTTCCGAAGCTTCTCAAGTGGACGCAGAGGGAGAGAGAGAGGGAGATGTGTGTCGAGAGTGAAGAATGGATTATGTTACGGATTTTCATTTCAAATTAAGTTTATGATGAAGCAAAAAATTATTATATCGCATTCGGTTGGGTTGGGTCCGAATCGACATCTTGTGAAGCGACGACAAGTGAAGGGTCGGCAACGGCATCAGCAGCTGTAACAACAAGAACAACAACAACAATAACTACAACAACACCATTTACAACAACACAAAGAGGAAATCATTGTAATTGCTGGCCATGATAGGGATTCCAAGTTGTGAGGAAAATCCTCTGGGACTCGAGAAAAACTCAACGCCAGACATGGCGAAGAACAGCGAATCGAGAAATTGAATTGAGCAGAAGAATCGAAGAAAACTTGGAACGAAACTCACACATTTACACGTGCTATTATCCACCTGAAGAAGGAGCTAGCTGAAGGTTTGATGTGGAGATAAAGAGAGCGAAGTTAAAGGAGAAGTAAAGAGACTACTGATGAAAATGTCACCAGACAAATGCGAAAGTCTTTGTAGAGATCGAATAGAAATTCTCGTAATCGAGCTCCAGGAGGCTCGTGTCTGACGCGGCTGAGCCACGAGGGAGGTCGAAGTCGGGAGACGGAGGTCGGGGGTTTGGGGAAGACGACGACGACAAGGTTTCTGTGGTCAGTGGCGAAAGGTATGTCGACATGGCTGGTTCCCACAGTGGCAAAAAACGAAAGACAACGACAAGAACAAGAAACGACTAACAACAACAACAACAACAGCAACCTGAACAACTGCAACAAACGAGCTCAAGTCGTGGAGAAACGAAACGAAATCAAACCAAAGCGAAAAAATCAAGACGGCGCCCAAACCATGATCAACTACAATAACAAAAGCAACAACAACAACAAAAAACACCAATACCAACAACAACTTGAACCATCAACAACGTTGAATTAAGACCTACAACAACATCCACTTGTGAAAAAACCACCAACAACAAATCGAACGAGACGTTGGCTCGAATCGAACGGAGACCGTGAGCTCGAGGCTCAGGTAGATTTGTACAACAAAGCGATGCTGAAGCGGCCGACAGAAGGATGGACAGACAGATGAACGGACAGACAGAAGGACAGACAGACAGGCAACTAAAAGATAGCGAAGACAAGAAGCCGTGTGCTCGCCGTCTCGCTCGATTCCTTGGAGCGAAGTGAAGATTAAAATCCCGATTTACTTCGTGCCTTTTGGGCTTCGGAGGCTCAGCCGAGGCGAAAGCCAGACGTGAGACGGGTCGACGGCCAGAATCAATGGTGATTGTTGTTTTCTCTGTTGTTGTATTGTCTCTGTTGTTGTTGTAATACACCACATTCGCTAAGAAGTGGCAACAATTGCACCTTCAAAGCCTGAGCCAAAGTAATACAAAGACTTTTTTCGATCTACCTCTGGCTTCTTTTATTGTCGCTGTCTCTCCTCTTTTCTCTCCATTCTCTCAATTATTTCTCTTCACACTCGCATCCTCTCAGGATGAGAATCATCTTCTCTGCTTCTTCTCTTCCCCTTTCTCATGACCTCGGCATGTTCGTTTCCATTAATTCGTTTATTAATTTTGCTAAAACAATAAAATGTGCGATATTTTATTTCATTTCACTTCGTTCATATGATTACCAATGGATAGTGTGGTAACGTCAATGTGCCAACGCTGGTCTGTGTGGCACTATTGGTCGAAGTGGTTTTTCATTTTCATTTCTATTTCGGGATTCATTCCAGGTATATTTTACTCATGGGCATTCCAGTGGAATCAAGTCGCAATTTTACAAAGTCTTTACGACGTGTCGATGAAGATTGCAGCAACGACAAGAGGAACAGGAATAAGAACAAGAGGAAAAAGAACAACAACAATATGAACAACAACGACAGTACAGTACAACAACAAATATGCCAAGAACAATCATATGGAAGAGGACGATGTCCACATGAGTGGCTGCTCGATGAGGCTACCGGATAATAAACGATTAGGGGAAGGAGAACCAAGATGAAGGAAGGACAATCAAGATGAAGAGAAAGAGATGGGGAGCCGGTCACTCATGCGGGTTTCTTGTCCCTTCCTAAAGACTAAAGTAAGCTTTGCCTAAGATGGACGTCTCAGAGGACGGACAAATAGTGGAAGAAGTTCTTCTTGGAAGCCGCAGCCAAAGGAGACGAAGTTTCTGGCTGATTAGGCAAAGTACATGGACAACGGATAGGAAGAGAGAGAAACAGCGTGAGGTCCTTCACTCCTCAGTAGGAGAGAGAAGGTTGAAACCTACTTCAAAGAAAATTTAAATCCACAAAGAAATATGTTTCATCGATTCAAAGAGACCTCGATCCGAAGAAATCCCAACTGGATTTGTAAAAATAAATCAATTTCAGCGACCTCGGCCAACTTTTGACCCAGAAAATTTAAAAATCCATTCATCAAACCCCGAGAAATTATTAATCTCTCTCTTTCTAAAGCTCTCCCTATCTCTCTCGGAATCTCTGAAGGTGACGCAAACTCTGGAAGTGGCTCCAGCTGTCGAGGGAACCCACGAGGATAAGGAATGTCTCTGGAAATTGGTGTCCAAATGAAATAAATCCATTTCCCGAATTGTTTCAAGGAAAATAACAACGAAATGGGGGAAGGGAGGAGGAGATAAATCAAGCATTCGAAAACCTGCATCTGACGTCCTTCTCCCTCACTCTCTCTCTCTTTCCCTATCCCTTCTCTCTCTCACCATCACCGCTAAACTCCTGCTGCCCTCGCCCTTCACTGAATCATAACTCAGACCACGAATTAAAATTACGATCACTTTAAAAGAAATTAAAACGAATGATCGGGGGAAGGAGAAGCGAAGCGATGGGAGACCGAACGAACCCACGATTGAGAGAAGGATGGATAGAGGAAGAGGGCAGCAGCAGTCGAAAACTTCACCTAGATTCATAAATCAAGGGGAGCAGCAGAAATAAACATGGAAACCAAATCCGACAGAGGGGAGGTGGCAACGGAGAGTGAATGAAAGAGAGAGACGGAGATGGCGACATGATTGGGGTTCCATCCGGAGTCGAAAAAGGCGGGGAGCAAGAGAAGTGAAAGGGATACGAATTCGAGTTGAGTTCATCGCATCATTATAATTAAAATTGTCTACGATATTGTTGTTGTTGTTTTTGTTGTGGTCGCTGTTGTTAAAGTTAAATTAAATTTTATGTTTTTATTTGAAATTGAAAATGTGTTATCAAACAAAAACAACAACAATAGGAACTTCACTCAAATGCAGCCACAAAAAGGAAATGAAAACGAAAAAAAACCAACACGACATGAATAAAATCATAAGGAAAATTTTGGAAAACGCGCCACGCGAAGAACTCGTCATCGACATCATCTAGAGCAGAAGAAACAAAACCAATAATAACAAAAACAGCAACGACAACAATAATAACAACAAAAATGGGTGCAACAAAAACAGCAATGAACAACAACAACAAAAACTCTTCCCCAAAACACGTCAGATCGTGGAGCAGCTTCCGACGATGGCGACGAAACCGCAGCAAAGGGGACGAAGAAGAGAGAGAGAATGAGTGGGAGTGAGAGAGAAGAAGTGAGCATTTCTCGGTCGCGGGCGGACCAAAGGGTAAAGTTTCGAGCGTTTAAGAGTTTTACGATGGCCACGAAAACGTTCCGAGTCTTAAAAGCTCCACACGACGACCACGAAGGAGGCGGAGATGAAGAAAAAGGAGGGTGCGAAGAAGAAAAGAGGGGGAGGTTGGGGTCGTTGGGATTTAATTTCGATTGAGGGAGGGTTGGGGGACCCCGTCCGGCCACGTGGAAATCAACAAACGGCGAGCAAATTAAAATTTTCGAAAATGTTTTCCCCGAATGAACTTCGTGACGATGGAAATGAAAATAAAAAATAATCAAGCAAAAAGATGAGAAAAATCAATAAATAAAATGAGAAAAATTGTATGAAAAATCAAACGAAAAATCATCCAACAAGAAAAAACACAAAAAAATATGTGAAAAATCGAATAAAAAATTTAATAGAGAAAAATAAATTAAAAATAACTAAAATTATTAAAAATGTTCATTAAAATGAGAAATACAATAATTAAATGAGAAAGAAGAAAAAGAAAAAAAATTGTGAGATATTAGAAATGAAAATAAACGAAACTCAAGGTGTGAAGAACCATAAAAAAGTGAATAAATTAAAAATTATGAGAGAGACGCCAAGAAGCAGCAACCATGAAAATGGTGAAGTGGAGAAATTGAAAGACGAAAATAGGAGGAGGATGAGGATGAGACAAATCAAATTAAAGGAGTCAAAAGATGATTATTGACTAACAGATGAACTTTTTGACTTGGAAAGAGGAGGACAGAGAGGGAGGGACAGACAGACTAAAGAGAAATTGTTTGCGAGTGAAAAATATGGTTAGAGTGAAAAATAGAAAAATTCCCTTCCGATGAACTTATTGATTTATTTCTGAAAAATTAATTTATTTTAAAATATTGCCTCCACAGAGACATCGGCTTCCCCTTTGGCCCCCGGACCCCATCGTCTCTGCCCCCTCCACCTCCGCAACAGCTGGATTTTTCCCGGAATTCCGTCGCGCGGCTGGGGCGACATGTGTTCGGCGAGAAGTTATTGACGATGTCGATCGGTGTCAACCGCGATTGAGATTTTTACGAGCGAGCGAAGGAGTGATTTAGGGATCTGGAAGATTAGGCAAGGGAACACTAAGGGGATCACTAAGGGGAGAGAGTGAAGAGAAGGAGGTAGCGAAGAAAGGGAGGGAGCGAAGACAGAAATTCTCGATTTTATTTCCGAGATTTTAATTCTCCAAACTAATTCGAAAATTTTCTGAATGTAGGGTTAATTTTAATTTTTAATTTATTTTCAATTTTAATTTATTTTCAATTTTATTTTGATTTTAATTGTTTTAATTTTTAATTTAAATTTTTTTAATTTAAATTTGAATAATTTTTATTGTTTTTATTTTAGTTGTAATTTAATTTTAATTGTTTCATTTTAATTATTTTTATTTGACATGTTTTAATATAAATTGTTTATACATTCATTTGAATTTCAATTTCAATTGTTTTAATTATTGTTTAGTTTTTTACTTATGAACAAATTCCGTTGCTCTTTGATACGGTAATCTGCGAAATCCTCTTTATGACGAAGTCAGGGGAGGCAGAGGACGAATAGTTCAAAATAAGAATTAAATGAATGGTATTAAAAGGGAGAAGGAGGAGGAGAGAAAATAAATAAGCGGAGCGAAAACACAAAGGAAAACATTTTAAATTCCACAACAAAAGTCAAATTAAGCAAACAGATTCCAGAACAGTGCGAGAGAGGGAGGGAGAGGAGGTGAATGAGACAGAATGAGAGACAGGCCATCAACCAGACAAATACGAAACGCATACAACGAGGGGAGAGCGGAAGGATGCAGATGAAATAAAGAGAAAGAGGGAGGAAGAGAGAGAGAGAGAGAGATGGAGATAATCACCCGAAGGGGATTGGAATGATGTGCAAAGAACATGAGCAACAACAACAACAAAAATAGTAACATCCACAAAAACAAACCAACAACAAACAGTCTCCTACGAACAATTTCGACTCGAGCTCGTGCTCGACTTTTTGCTCGTGCTCGTAGGCTCAGAAATGCAGACAGATATATCGAAATGTCTGTACAGATGTGTGTATCTGCTGGCGATGTATCCGAGAGATACAGATACGATGAATGCACCGTTATTATTGAAAGCAAATTTAAATCAAGATATATGGAAAATTTTTATTGAAAAAATTAACGAACAACAAAAATTGACGATGATGACGACAACAACAACAATCGACGATGATGACGAAAACAGCGACGAAGAGCACAACAAAGATGAAAAAGAATTGAGGAGGAGGAGGAAAAGAATAAGAACAAGAACGAATGTGACAAAAAGTAGAACAATAAAGAGCTTAGAGATCATTTGTATCCGAGAGATACAGCAGGCGTTGTGTTTGTCGTAAAAACTGAAGTCATGTTGTTGTTGTCGCAGTGGTTGTTTTTGTTGTTCTATTCGTTTTTCCTGTTGTTGTAGTTTTTATTTCCTGACAAACGATTTGATTTGATTTTGATGTTTTTTTTTTCTGTTATCATTCGTTTTACGATCCGTCAGATGCAACTCAAGTCATGTCGTGGTGAAAGAGTTAAAATGACAACAACAACAGCAAAAACATCAACGATAATCGAAGCAAATGCACTTTTCATTAAAATTCAAATCTCCAGGCTCAGATACGAACTCGGAGATATCGAGAACGAGTTTTGTTTTTCACACTCGTGCGATGCATTTGAATCCGTATCCGAGGGATCGTGGGCGGGGGCCACGCCCTTAATTGACGACGCTTAGCTGATTAGGAAGAAACGGAGAATAAAGAGAGACGAAATCCCTCCGTTAGGATGCGAACAATGAAGCCGCATCTTACAGATACTTATCGGGGGGCTTGAAAGTGTCGCATCTGTTGGAAACATTTGAGTGAGGTGTGGTCCTCCTGGTGTGTGGCTGGCGCACCGTTTAATTGCGTGACTGAACGCGTTTTCTCATTATTGGAATCAAAAGCTCATTGCCCTGTAGATAAAGTATCGAGATACATTGCCCATATACTTAGATACTTCTCCCCTTCTTCTTCTGAAATTCTTTTTCTCGATGGAATTTTCGCATACTGCGTCCTATTTTTCGGATAATTCAACGATTCGCGAGTATCTGTTGAAGTATCTGCTGATTAAGTATCTGCAGTCCAAGTATCTCCAGTTGAAGTATCTGACGAGAGAAAAAAACAAAAAGCGAACAACAACATTTCGGAAGCGCTCCCAATTGAAGCCAATTAAGTCTAATAAATCTTCTAAGAGCTTCTTTCGAGCTGGAGAATTGTATCTAGTTACGAATTGAAATGTATCTGTATCCGCGGTTGTACCTTGCTCTGGCATATTTTTTCTTCTTGTCTCTCTTTTATCTGAACACGGGTCTGAATCTTCAACGGAAGCTCAATGTGGGCTGGGCTTTGTATCTGAATGCGATCTATTTGTTTATTATTCTGAGTCTTTTTTCTTTTCTTTTTCTTAAGCTCAACTCACGCATCTCTGTATCTTTATCTGAGGGGGAAGCTATTTCTGTATTGTGTCTGCATTAAGATTTTGATTATTATCTTTATCTGGGCGTATTTCAATCCTCTTTATCTGCCTTCTTCTCCAATCGGTTCTATCTATCTATTTATCTCTTTTCTAGTTCATATTTTGCGTCCTCTTCCGATTGTTTCTCTTAAATATATATTTTATGTCTTCTATAGTATTTTTTTCCTTCTCTTTCTTTTTACTCTTCCTGTCTCTTTCTTGAGATCTCTCTCATTCCCTCATGCTTGAAACACTTTGCGGTCGCGCCTCAGTTTGGAGGAAGCCAAGAACTTTTACTCAAGTCAATGAGATCTTTATTGTTGTTGGTCTCAGTCAAATGTTGTTGTATGTGGTTGTGGTTTGATATTAGTTGTTTTTGTTATTGTCAGTTGTTGTTGTTAGTTGTCGATTATTGTTGTTGTAAAGTTAAAGATCCACGCACTTGCGGATGATACACTTTCGGCATGAATGAATGAATTAAGAGCGAGAGCGAATGAGATGCTTGAACGGCAGCGCCCTCAAGTGTTGCATTTGCAGCAACCGGCACTTGAACGGGTTCGGCCGGAGGAGGGGGAAGGGGTGACAAAAAGAAGAAGAAGGAGAGAAAGAAGGAGATGAAGAAGGAGAGTAAGAAGGAGATGAAGAAGGAGAGAAAGAAGGAGGAGATGATGCAGGGGAAGGAAGGAAGCCACCGACACAAGTCGGTTGATTGAGAGCTCGATGTCGTCGTCGTCTCGTCAATGTTTGGTTTTTGTTGTTGTTGATTGCCCTCACCGCCTCTCAAATTTACTCCTATCACTCTTTCTGTCTTCCTCTTTCTCCCTCCCTCTCCTTGTCTCCCTCTGTCAAGTGCATCAAAGTATTTGCGAAATTAAAAATTTAACCATGCATCGCATTGCGAATCGCTCGAGGAATCTCCAACGGTGGCTGAGTCTTTCTGTCCGTCTATCTTGTTGTCTATCTGTCTCTCTCTCTCTCGCTCTGTATCGTGTGCATTTTCTCGTATCTGTCTTTGCATTAGTATCTGCGTCTCGATTTGTATCTCCATTTGCATCATCTGCATCTGTTGGATGTGCGGATGTACCTTTGCTCTTGTTTTCCTCGCTTCGAACTCAATTAAAACGAAAATTTCGAAGGAGATCGAGGAAACGTCGTCATTGTTGTTGTTATTATTTTGCTTTTCGTTTTTGTTGTTGTTGGCATTATCTGCGTTTTCGTTGTCGATGTGGGGTTTGTCGTTGGTTTTAGGTCGTCGTTTTTTCTTTTTCTTCTTATTCGTTTTGTTGATTATCTCAATTTTCCCCTCATTTGATTTCCTCTTTCTCCTCTCCTTTTGCCTTCTTTTCCCTCCCTTCGTCTTTTTCTTTGTTCCCTTCGCCTTCTTCTCCCTTATCTTAACCTTCTTCTTCAGTTCTTCTTCTCACTTTGACTTCTTCTCCTTTTCCATTGCCTTCTGCTCCTTCGGTTCTCCTTCCAAGTGGCTTGAGCATCTATCGGATACACTTGCCGCAGTTACTGTGGGTGCGGCCCCCACCTCCTTCTCTTCCTTTCCATCCTTCCTCTTTCTCCACCAAAGCACTTAAAATCTTGTTGTTGTTAGTCTCTCTGCATCCTCCGTTTGTCGTGTTTTTGCCTATTTACTTCCCGTATCTGCGGTCGCATCCGAACGCACTCAACCACATACACTCACACAAACACACGGATAAAATCTACGTCCCCCCCCCCCCCCCAACCGCCACGCCCCCTCTTCCTTCGGTGTTGGTGGAATTAGTGGAGAAGAAGCAAGAGGAAGAGAGGCATTTGTGGGCTCGTTCGCTGAGCGCAGAAACCTAATTAAATATCTATGAATGGCGGTTGCGTTTATTTATACGCCCTGCGAGTGCTTCTGTGGCATCTGTGTGTGAGTGTGTGTGTGTGAGAGAGTCTGTGTGCGCGTGGATCTGTGTGTTGCTGTATCTGTATCCGTGGATCTATGGAGATTTAAATTAGAACAGGAAATCGTTATAATTTCGTGTTTGCGAGTTCGCCTCGTTCGCAGGAAGAGTTTTCGGGTTTCGATCGATGGAGGGGGCCCCCGGCCCCGGCGAGGGGGCGTGGCCTCCCACTTTCGAGTGAAAGTGGAAACGGAGGCACTGGAGTATCTCCTAGCTCTAGAGTATCTCATGGCTCGTGGATAAAAAGATAATTTATGGACTCAAAGATTTTGTTCTCTTCTTGTTTTGTGAATCGATTTATAATTGGACGAGGATTAGGCGAAGGGAATCCTGAGTACTTCGAGTATTTATGGGATAGACCACGAGTGGATGGACGCGTTATTTATGGCCCACGAGTATCTAGATACAGGGCGACGGAGGTATTTGAAAGTAACATAAGGAAGTTGAAATGATTTTGATATATTGAAACACTGAAATAGGCAGAAGGTGGAGGTTGATGGAGTTGGAAAATAAGTGGAAATTCAGTAAATTTCAATATCTTATGAACTTTCAGTTGCATATGTTTTTTCTATCTTTTTTAATATTTGATTTTTTACCAAATGATTTTTTACCCGAATTTTTCAATTTTTTCATTCAATTTAAAAATTTTTTGTTTTTCTCGAAATTTTTTGATATTGATTTTTTTTCTAACTTTTCACCAAATTTTTGTTTTTCCCTTTCCAAGGAATTTTGATTGCTGCATTTAGAGGATGGCCTTTGATCCTCTGGTAGTTCAATTTTTCCAAATTCCCCTTTTTCTCCTTCCCCTCTCCATGCATTCTTTCATGCTCCTCTTCAATTGGCCAAATCCATTTGCCGTCTGTCCTCGTATCCGCATAAAAAATGCAATTTCCTCCCAGACGAAAACACTTTCCGCCAACCCAGAGACTAGCGAAATCCGCCGAAAATATCGCTACCACTCATTCGACCCCATGAGGCGACGGGGCGACAACGACGAGCGAAACTTTTCACAAACTAAATAAATTCAACAATGAATTTGGTGAAAATTCACAACAACATCAACAGAAATAGCAACAACTGAGAAAACTAAAAAAAAAACGGAGGAAAACGAGACCACCAATTGCAACAACAAAAACAATATGAACAAGGACAACAACAATAAAAAGCACGGTGTCGAAAACAACAATAAACTAAAACGGAAAATCCGAAAATTGTGAAAATGTTTGCCAAACGCATTAAACTTTCATTTTTCTGTCTCTGCAACGAGAACGAGGCCGGCAGCTGCTGCCGAGCTCTCCGCCAACAATAATAACAACAAAAATTCCACCAACATCAATAGAAGAACATGAAAAAAAAAACATGAATGAAAATGGCGCAAAGGACGCACCGTCAAGGATCAAAGCTGCAAAGTTGCGGAAACTTGATTTTTAATTTTTATTTTCGATTTCGAGTTCGCGAATCGAGACCGATGGGTGAAAAGAGGAGGGAAAGAGAAGGTAAAATGAGAAAAACAGGAGGAAAAGAAGGTTGAGAATAAAAGAGGATCGCTGGGAGGAAGTTGTAGGAAGGAAGGAAAAAGTTTTTGGTGGACAATCCAAAAGTGAAGCCGAAGGAACAATCCCGAGAAGATTGAGAGGACGACTGGTTGAAAGGAGATGACCAAGAAAAGAGAGAAAAAAAAACAGAGGGAGAAGAAAAACAAGTGTTGTAGAAAATGGTAAAAAAAATCTTCTTCTCACCCAGAGTGAGCGCGAGTCCTAAAGAGAAAAGGAGAAAGAGAAAAATCTCAGTTTGTTTGCGGCGGTGTGAAAAATTTGAGAATAAATTCCGTGAAAATTATGTTACTTTCCGGTGCTAATGATAACTCGATGAGACGCCATGGAAACCCCTCAACGACCTCCGTCGGCCCCTCCCGAGGCCCATCAACATGACCATGGCCAGCCGCCAAAAAGTATGCAATAGTTCTCCCAGTGGAGATAAATACATGTGGCCCGGCACAATTTCAGGCGCCGACGACTGAAACCAGGTCACTTACTCCTTTCTCGCTCTTTATTTTTCTCCCTCTACCTCTCTTTCTCCGACTTTACTACTTTATTTCCATCTAGCTCTTTCTATCTCTTCCTCCCTAGTCTAGTCAAGAGAAAGTTTCATGAAATTTCCAAAAATGCAGAAAAACTAAAAATTATTTTAAAAACTCTAATGAGGGGAAAAGATCGAATAAACAAAAAACTCAACAAAAACTCCACAAAATAACTAAAAAAAAATAATCTCCATAAAAAAACGCCAACGGGAACGGAAAAAAGTTTAAGGGAGAGCGAAATAATGCAATAATGAGCGAAAAAAACGTTAGTTCGTGCAGACGGCAATAACAACAAAATTAGAGCAAATTATGAAAAAAACAAAAACAACAACGAAGGACAACAACTAAAACGACAAAAAACAAAACCAAAACTAAAAATAACAACAACAAAAAATCATCAAATTAAAAAACAAATTGAGAACGAAATTTAAAACCCATCAAACGAAAACTCGGAGCACAATCGCCGCCAAATGAGCAGAAAAGTGATCCCAAAACGGAGCGAAAAAAGAGAGTTAATCAGCAGCATCTTGTGTATTTGTATAGGTGAAACACGTTTAAGTATCGAGAAGATAGTTTCTAAACTCACACGCTCACACACATACTATCGCACTCTCAATTAGTTGCTTTTTTGAGGTTTCGATCGTCGCAAGCGGATATTTGTTACCTTTTCTTGTTGTAGGTTATTTAATTTTATTTTTGTTGGAATTCTAATTTTATTTATGTTGGAATTTTAATTTCTTTGTTGTTGGAATTTTGTGTTATTTTTTGTGTGTTTTTTATTGTCTGTAATTTTTTTCAACCCCGAATTTATTCCTATTGCAATTTGTATATTTTTACAATTGTCCATGTTGTCTCTTTCACTCCTCTCAAGTCCCTTTGCCCTTTTCTTTTGTTTCTTTTCTTTCATACAAATCATTCGTACCTGGTCCTAAATGAACCCCGCTTCGTCCTTGTTTCAGTTGAGCAAAAAGGATCTAAAGAAAAGAACTATAATAACAATAACCACTACAACAACAACTACTACAGCAATAAAACTATTGCGTTACCCTCGCGGTCCCATAAATTTCTACCAAAGGTCGAAGGAAATTCCTTCAACATTTCGCACTATTGTGTGAGTGAATAATTAAATAGAGAAGGGAGAGAGAACCAGAAAGAGATAGACCGCTCAATAGAGGTTGATAGGAATAAAATAGGGATTTAGATAACGCTCAGGGAAGGGAGGGAAAGATAAAGGTCCATCAATGAGGAAGCGAAAGGAACCGAAGGGAGATCGAATGCAGCGATATCAGGTCGATCGCTATCGGTCCCGAGGATCAGAGAGAGAGAGGGAGAGAGAGTTGTCACAGCCACAGGCCGCAGTACAAACAAACAGGGCGAGGGACTTGCAGAGGTAAAGGTAGAGATAGCGAAATATCCTTGTCCAAATATTTGCATCCCATTTCTGACAAATGACAAAGTGACGAGGGACGGAGAGGGGACAGTGGGACAATCGAACAGTGGGACAAACGGTCACTGGGACATCTGTCACAAGAGGACGAGGCGCCGGGAGGATGATGATGCGGATGATCCCTAATGAACTTCATCGAGATAACATAACCGCTGACCGTGGCATCGATTTGTCGGAGGAGGAACTTTCCCTCAATTCTCATTCCTTCTCTCGGAATTTCGGTTCCGTCTCTGGCAAAGTATCATCAACAAAAACAAGAGTAACAACAATAACACTAGTGGCAAAAACTACAAAAATAACATGACATCAACGTCGTCATTAATGTCGAAACATCCCACAAATCGTCTCTCATTTCCCTGATGAGCTTCGGAGAAGTTTGTGGTCATTGAAAAAGGAAATAGAAGACGGAAAATCGAAACATGAGGTGAAAAAATTACTCATGAGGTGGGAAAACCTCTCATGATGTGGACAAAATCATTCTCGTGGTCGAAAAAATCATGAGATGTAGAAAATATGGTGAAAAAAATAATTTTTGATACAAAAAAAAATCACTCTTAAAATGGGAAGAAATCTCTCTTGAAATGAACGAAATCGCTCCGTAGCTGAAGACGCAAATTTTCCCATGGCTCGATCGCTCATTGGCTCGCGATTTTCCAACCTGAACTGATCCGAGACGAATAGCAGAGCAGGAGAGCGAGAAGCCCGACCTCGTCGTCTCGCTTTTTGCTTCCGCGACTATTTTCGCACTTTTTCTGCTTTTGCGTTGTTGTAATTGTTTTGTTCTTGTGATGTCGACTTTTTTTCGCTTCGATCATTTCGTCGAATGAGTTTCCGTCGTTTGTTATGTTTTTTCTCTTCTAATTAATTTCTTTTATTGTTAATTTTTGTTTGTGTTATTTTCGGTGTTTTAGTCTTATTGTTTTTGTTGTTCCCGAATTGTTGCCATTTTAACGGCTAAATGTCCCATGGGGAATTCCTCTAACAAACACACACACACTCACATAGATTGAAATAACCTTTCCTAGATGGATTTACGTCTTCGGGGCGTTTCGTTCCGAGCTGCCATTTCGCTCTTTCCTTTCGAATCTTTCCCTTCCCTGAATGTTCTCGTATTTGTTTTTTTGGCATTTTCACATGAGTATCTGTGTTTGTGCGTGCGTTTGTGTGCGTTTGTTTGTGTGATATTCCCTAAACTGCGTCGAACTTTGTGTTGTTGGCTTTGATGGGATATTTTCCTCAAATTTATTACAAAATATTTATCAACGACGTCTCTTGTCCGCCTTCTCTTATTCTTCTTCGTATCCCACTCTCCCCTTCCCAGTCTCCATCTCATCTCCATGACGATGGCCCTCGTGCGATTCGGTCGAGGTGGCAGCACTAATTGGTGATTACGAGCGGAAATTCCACGGATGCTATAATGTTGTTCTTGTTGTTGGTATTATTGGCGGAAGAAAGACATTTGGGAGGAGGAGATGAGGAAGGCGGTGGAACCGGAGGTGGCGCAAGTGCTTTTTTATTCGAAATTCACGAGGAACTAAATCTTCGGGATAATCCCCGAAATGTCAAAACACCGATAAATAAATGACGGAATATTTTCTACAATCAGACGATAGGAAAAAAATATTCCGCGAACGAATTCTAAATCATTTTGGATAGTAAAACAAAATTCGAACGGAAAAATGTATGAAATTTTCATTTGGATGGAAAATTTCTTCAAAAGACTATGTTTAAAATAAATGATTTTTTTTAATTTAGAAAATAAAAATAAAAACAATGTAATTGAGAAATTATTTTAAATTGTTTTAAATTTTTCAATAAACATTTTCATTTCACTAAAAATTTTCGACTCAAACCCACTTTTATTCGAAATCATTGAGAAGTTTCGTCTTTTCAACTTTGTCTGTGGCCAACTTTTCGCTTCACTGGAAAATTTCCCGAATTCCCCGCTTAATTTCCTCCGCCATCCATCTCCGCGGCTGGGCGGAGCGGAGAAGGCGAACATTTTAATACGAACCGGCGGGAATAAATCTCCATGAGAATCACTTCCTAAATCATTCCGACATTGCATCTAGATACATGTATATCTAGTGTCTATCTGTGCGAGGCTTCGCATCTTCGAACGGATCCACAACCAGAAAGAGACAGAGAGAGAGTGAGAGGAAGGGAGACTGAGTGCGAAAGCGGAGGGAAAAGTTATGAAGTGCGTCGGGCGAGCACTTCATTAATTTATTTAAATCGCGCGTGTTTTGTTTTCGGAAGCGACTAAAACCAGCAAAAAGAACAACAACCACGAGGAACATTACAACAAGACAAATATTACAACAAGATGCGAGTGGAGAACTGCGTGCGAAAGAGATGGAGAGATTAAGGTTGAAATATCCTCGACGCGGCGGTCGTATCTTAAAGGACTCCGCGAGGCCGTCTCAAGGGTGCAATAATTACGTTTCGTGCTCTTCAAATTTATTAATAATTTGCGAGTGCGCGCCGCACGCGGAATCTGTAGGATGCGAGATACAATTTAAACCCAGAGATACTATTGTGTATGTGATGGAAGGACTTAGAGAAGAATATTTCAATGGAATATCTTCCCTTTTAAAGCATTTGACGACGATTAGAAGAAAACCTAAATAATGCGAATCGAAAAATTCATCCCATTCATAATTGGAAGAAAATATAAATTATGAAGAATAAAAAATTAATCTCAATTAAAAATCCCGAATATTCAAAATTAAATTCAAATAAAGATTTCGCTTCGAGACAAAGTCTCGTCTTAAATTTCGAAACATTTTCCCGGAACTGCAGAAGACGAAGAGAACAATAAAATCCTTTTGACTTTCCGCTCCTCCCTTCAACTTTCACCCTCTCTCTTTCTCTCTCTCACTGTCTCCTATCTTGCTCGCTCCCTTTATGACTGCAGCCAAGTGTAATAAAAAATGAATTATTAACAAAGAGCGATAAAAAATCACTTGTTTCTCTACAAACAACAGCAGCAGCAACAACAACAACAACGTAAGTAACAACAATAACAATAACCAAAGGGGAGGAGACCGAAAAATAAGGAGAATGAAAAGTCGAGAAAACTGAAACAATAAATGATAGCGATATAAACAGACAAGTTACAATAACAAGGAATCCAAAAAAAAAAAATAAACAAGGGACGAAAAAAATCAAGGAACGAATGAAAAACAACCAGGGAAATAAAAGTCGAAAGAAACCCTGCTCATATTTTAAAAAATATTTCGCTCGTCTCGTTGTTTTCGCTGTTTTTCGATTTTATTCGCGTTGTTTTGAGAAATTTGACTTCCTTCCTCCGTCATGGTTACCATCGTCATCTGTCTTTTATTTTCTTTCTCTCTCCCTCCCTACTCGATTTAATGGGTTTTCTTTCGCTCGTCGAAATTAAACTAATTTCGAGGACGATATAGGAATGAGGGAGAGAAAAAACGCTCCTTAGAAGAGGAACGAAAAATCTCACAGAAATTTCTTCATAGGAAAACAAAGAGAAATCCATAGAAAAGGAAAAAATTATGAAAGAATGGAAGAACAAATCCTGAGAGAAAGGAAAACAAAAATCATGAAACAACGAGAAAAAATCCCGAATTGAAGTAAAAATCCTGACAGAAAGGAAGAAAAAAACCTTTGAGAGAGGCAACAAAAATCATCTGAAAGGAAAAAATAGCAATGAAAATATCCCCTTAAAAAGAAAACCATTCTCCTTGAAATCCGCCGAAGAAACCCTTCGAAAACCCTTCGCCGAAAGAAATTCCTTCCTTGCAAAAAACGTTCCCGCATTCACATAAAAGTCCTGGTTTTCGCCCCCCACGTCCTTGTGAAGGACGAAGGAGAGCCCTCGAGTCGAGTCGAGTTGGGGGCGACAATTAAATGCGTTTCTGCCGCTCGTCGACGCCTTGAAGTGGGCTACAGAATTTATGCAAATTAATTTCGAACAATGGGCGAGCGAAATTCGCGAGCTAATATTTTTCGCGAGTGAGAGAGCGAGGGAATGAAAACCATCAAAAACAACAACAGTCAACATTTAATTCTCAGTGCACAAAAACAATAACGAGTGGTAACACAAGAACAACAACCGGCAATAACAACAACAATAGTCGAACCCCTGCCGTCGACTTCTGAAAAACCTGGCATCAGGTCACGAGGCCTGCGAAACTACTTGAGATGTCAAGAGGTTGGTGTTTTTGTTGTAATTTTTATTTATATATATCTTGTTGTTGTCACTACATTCTCAGCAGCCAACAACAAATTCACACTGCATGCAAAATGCAGAAGGAACTAACAAAACAACAACAAGGACGAGATTCCCGTGGACTTCGAGGCGGATGAGAAGGAGAATTTGAAGGGGGAGAAGAAGGATGAATTGAAGGAGGCGACGGAGGATAAACTGAAGGAGGCGACACGAAAGGCGCTCATCTCTGTCTCCTCGAGAAGCTGGGCTCTACCTGTGAGAAGAAGCCACACATTAGCAGGAACCTCCTTCAACTTCAAGAGAAAAACAGAAGAAGAAGTAGGAAGACCGACAGAAGTAGAAGAAAGACAGAAGCAGGAGAAGGAAGACAAAAGCAGTAGGACGAAGACGAGGGTTTGCCGTAGGAAGAAAGAATGAAGGATGCCGGTTGAACCTGTGAAGGATCTCGGCAAAAACTCAAAGGAACAGTTGGTGGCGTTCACAGAAAATTTCCAGACGTTTTTTTCATCTTCTTCCTCCCTTTCTAACGTCGTCGTCGCCTTTCATCATCCTACTTTACTCCTCCTTTTCATCCTCCTCCACCTCTTTTTCACACATTCTTCTCGACCACCTTCGTTATCTCTGTTCACAAGTTGCAGCGGGCATCATTTTTGTTGTTGTTATTCTTCTTGTTGTTATTGCACTTTTTGCACCTCGTCGCTAATTTTTTCCCCACACACTCACTTTTCTTTGTCTCTGTCTATGAAGCGACTTTTTCTCTTTCGCACTGTCTTTTAGTTTATTACAATTTCTGAGTTTTGTGTTTATTCCTGTTCTTGGTTTTTATTTTATTTCTTATTTCTATTTACTTCTTGTTTTAAAATTATTTTTGTTTTTATATTTTATTTTTTGTTTTCATTATATTTGAACTATCACAGAATCATAAATCAATGTGAGTGAAGGTGTTGGTTTTATGTGTTTTGTTCTTCTTTGGTTGTTTATATTTCGTTTTCTGGTTTTATTTCTTCTTTGTTATTTTTACTTTTTTGTTATTATTGTTGTTGGTGCGTTGTTATTGTTCATGCTATTGTTGCTTGGTGTTTATTGCCTTCAATTCAATTTCATCTCCGCTTAACTTCCTCCGAGGTGTTAAAACTGTCAACAGTTCCTCAAGTGGTCTGTCTCCCTTTATTTGTCCGTCCTTCTCTCTGTCCATTCTTATTTCTTATTGCCTTTCTCTTCTTCTTCTCCAACACGTCTCCCTCCAACATCACCGCCTCCTTCTTTGGTTCTTTTAATTTGCATGAGCATTTTATGATCATCTCGAGTGATTTTTATTGCTACTATATATTTTCATATTAATTTTTTTTCATTATTTTTTCATATTATTTTTTCATTATATTTTTATAATAGCATTTTCTCAATATTATTTTATTATTTATTTTATTTTTTATTTTTATTGTTATAAAAATAGTTATTATTTTGTTATTCTCTTTTTCATATTATTTTTTATTTTCATTATATTTTCTCATTGTTATTTCAATTTTATATTCATATTATTTTTATATATTTTATATATATTCTTTTTATTTTATTTTCATTCCTTTTTTATTTAATTTTCATTAATTTTTATATTTCTTTAAATATTACTTTGACTGGTTTCTCGTAAGCTTTCATTACTTTTTCTTCATTTATTTTTTCGGTTCTTATTATTCGTATGTTCTTATTATTTTTTATTACTCTATTCTTTATTATATTTTTATTTAATTCGTGAGGATAATTTTTCGTAATTGTTTAGAGATTTATTTTATTGCTCTTCTTGCGAATCTCGTTGAAAACCCTGCCAACGAACACATGGTCCTCGAAGCGGATGCGGCCTGGGTTTGGGTGCGTCAGCAGCAGGTAGTTTCGAGTTTCGTCTTCACGGACTGCCGTACGACGATCGGCCAGATGTTGTTGTGGTGGCCGGATTTTCGCAATTTTATGACGAAAGCCATCCATCCACGGCTGTCCACGGTTCGAGTGCCTTTTTTTGTGTTCTTGGGTTTCGTTCGAAGCCTCTTGAGTCCCATTCAGCAGGGGCTGGGATTAGCTAATTGCACCTGAGCAGTCGTTTTGGTCGTCTGCGGAGTTTGGTTCGAGGGGATCGAGATCGAGAGGGTATCGGTGGGATATCAAGTATCTCACAGTGGGACTTTTGTGAAGAAGGATTTCATAGTAATATAAACTACAATTATTTTCCTTGTGGATTAAATTTGAAGAATAAATCGAAAAATAAGAATAATCAAAATCACACACTGATTTTTGCAATTTTAATTCAGAAACCGAGGAGAAGTTTTCCCCTAGAAAAATTATCATCTCAAATAAAAGGTATTGATGAGATGAAGTATCACAAATTGAAATGAAATCATCCTGTTAATAATTCCTCCTCTCAATAATTATCCGTGACATTGAATCTTTTTCAGATTCTTCACCACGCATGAATAGCACCAATCACAAAGATTTCATGCCGGAGACATCTTCCGTCTCCCTTCGATCGAATAAACTTGCGAAGTTTTACCCCCAGCCTTCGTTGGATTCAGATTCTTCCACCCGAAGGACTTTGCGTGACATCGACTCTAGATGCCGTTCACTGAAGTGCACAAGATTTCGCCCAAAAAATCCCAACAATCGATTCGAGTTATTTAAGGACGAAGAAATATTTTTGGGTGATATTTTAGACTCATATTTTTGGTTGATATTTTAGACAAAAATTTTTGGTTGTCATTTTTTGACTGATAAATATAGCGTGTATTTTTGACTGATATTTTGAACCATTGAACCCACAACAACAACTGTGAGATAAAAAAACAAACAAGAAATAAATTCACATTTTCGTAAATTCGCGAACAAGTCCTGAAGCGTTCTCGATGGGACACAAGGGGTTTTCGGGTGTTTGAGACATTTACCAAAGAATCGACCCAGATTCGCCGACGAATCCGCAAGATATCAAATGCCGGGGATGCGATGGATTCCGTTCCTTCCGATGCGATTGAGAGTGATTTCGAAATAAATTCTTCTGTTTCACTTGGACTTTGGTTTGTTTTCTGGCGGCGACACCCTGAGAGGTGTGCAGTTAATCCGAGTACTCGCCAGCTGTATCCATGAGATACTCCCGTATCTGCGGGATCGCACTCATGCACTTCACTCGCGTCAAAACACTTCGCACTCCAATCAACGATTTTCGCGATTATATTCACACTGGAGCCGATTTTTCACGCACGATTCTCAACTCGGGGTTTTGCCTGCATCCGCGAGATACTTTTCACTTGTCGCGGTTTTTGTTGTTGTTTTTGGTATCACGACCGCTGCGAAGAATTCGAATTGATTTCGTTCTCCGCAAAAGGGTTTTCGAATTTGATTTTCACGAAATTTTTGAACAAAAATTCTTTTTGGCGAATTTTTGCGGTTTCGTTATCCGAACGTACGTACGTGTGTGTGTGTGTTTTTTGTTGTTGGTGTCACCCCTGCCTGAGGAGGAGAAGCGCGCGACTAGAATCCTGCAGCACGACGCGTCCAGACGAACCGACGATTTACACAGAACTGAATCCCGTCCGCAGCGCACGGACCGCGGCGGCGACGCGTCGTCGTTGGCGTTGGCGGCGCCGACAACGGCGACGGCGAATGTATCTGAAGCCCGCTCTCAGATACAACAACAGCGCTCGCTCTCTCTCCCTGTGTTCCTCTCTATCGAATGCTCTCTCTCTCTTGCTCACTCTCTTGCTCTCTGTCTATTGCACAGATACACTTGTGTGCGATGAGATACTTTGTTGCATGTATCTGTCAGGCACGCGCTACGCCATCCATCCATCCATCCGTTCGTCCATCTGTCCGTCGCTCTATCCGTGAGATACTCGTCGTCGCCTCGGCTGCAACTGGTCGAATGCGCCGCTCTCTTTCTCTCTCTCTCTCACTTTCTCGCTCTGCAGTAACGACGCTTGTTTACTTCGGCGTTCGTCATTGTCTTTCGTGTCGGTCCCTTCGCCGCCCCTCCGCCCCACCCCCTCTCGCTCCGACCCACTGTCCTGTTGTGTCGAGTGCATGGAAGCGTGTTGTATCTGGCAGATACATTTTATGCCATCGCATCGCTCGGATGCGGGAACGTTTTGTCCACGGTTTTGTTTTTCAGCTTCTCTTTCGGGAGGTTCTACGCATGAACCGGCTTCTTGTCGTTCTCTCTCACAGTTTCTCTCTCCTCGAGTCGTTATAAGAGAGAGAAAAGTTTGAGAGAGTAAAGTTGAATAGACAAATCGAAATTGGAGGAACTCGAAATTGGGCGAATACAAAATTTGGTCGAAGAGCGAATGTTCGCTGTAAACATTGAGATATCAATGAGAAGATTTTTTTTTTATTCAAAAGTCCATGTTATAAAATCATTTTCTTAAGAATAATTAAATTATTTTTAAATATTTTATTTAACATAAAATTATCCATATTTTATTTGCAAATTTCCAAATTATCTCTTTATCCCTTGTGGCAGGTCCTTTCATTAAAAGTTCACTGCTCTCGCTCTTTAATTTTCTCTCTTTTTGCTACTCTCGCACAGTTTGTTTTGATTTTTTATGCCAAAATAAGTTTCATTGCTATAGAGGCAGAGAGAAAATCAACTCGTCGAGAACGAAAACTAAATCCATTTTTACTCTTTCAATTTTTCTCTCTCACAATATTATTGAAGAGTCTCTCTTGTATAACAGTTTCAACTTTCGACCAGTTTCCATCTGATGAAGTATCTGCTCTTGTGTGGATTCCGACCACCAAGAGAAATCGTTGAATTTCCTCTCTTTTCGTCCTTTGTGGATATTCTGGAGTCCTTTCGATTTTCTGATTAAACTTCTCTCTTTGCGAGTGGTTTGTGCATCGACTAAGCTAAAGTCCTTGTTGCTCTCTCTTTTTGTAATATCTCTTTGTCTTCACTCTTCTCCATTCCTTTTGTTTACAATCCACAGATTTCTACATGAAACTCTCTGATTCTAGAATCCTGAGAGAGCGAAGGAAACCGAGGAACAAAAAGGAGAGAGGTGTATGGTGGAGAGAGAGAGGTGGATGATAGAGAGAGCGTGGTGGTTGAGAGGAGAAGCGGGGAGGTGTTGGCGAAACTCAACTGGTGTTTACCAAGACTCTGCTCTACCTCCTCCTCCTTCTCGCTCCCATCATCCGGTGACTCCCCCATTTTTTTCTTTCTTCCTCTCTCCTTCTCTGGAGGACCTTTGAGTACGTCTCCAGATGATTCAGATGAAGAAGAAGAAGGCGAAGGGATGTTCGCCACCAGGACGAAAACAACACGAGTTCGACGACAAATAAATTGACAATAAACTTCTCATTGAATGTCGAATTCTCAACATCCGGGCGGCTCCCCTCGTGCCTCGAAATCCCGCAAGACCCGCTGAGCACAGACCACGACGATCCAGGGCTTCATTCTCATACCATATTCTCATTCAAAATACCAACAATAACACACGAGGACAAAAGAAACTCACACGCTCGTCGTCGTCATCAAGGACATGATCACGCGATGATTGAACATTTTATTGCTACCCGCAAGACGAGGTGTCAAAACCCAGACAGATAGAGAGACAGATTGAGAGACCGATTGCGACTGGAAGAGAGAAAAGGAGAGAGAGTGAATCGTCATTTGGTGGCTGATCCTTCGTTACGTGCTCCATATGCGATCGATCTCCTGCGAGGATCACATGGGATCGTAACTAACACGATTATCCTGACAAAGGCACGTCGATCCATTGCGGAGGACAATTGAATTTCTGCTCAATCGACGCACAGCTTGACAAGCGGGAGGATGAACAGAAGGAGAGACAGGGAGAGAGATAGAGAGAGAGCGCTAGAGAGGTGGATAGTCCACGGGACATCGAGGCAATATGTCACGATCGTCAGGTTTTGACAGCACCCCGAACGTGTCCAACGAGGACCGGACGAGGGTTGGAGAAAAGTGAGGAAGATGCTCAAAGAGAATGAGAGAAAGAATGACCACATGTGTTTGATAGATTGGGAGAGAGGGAGAGTAGCTGTGACACACATTCGCCTCGCCCTCAGTAAAAGAAGTGGAAGAGAAGCCACAACCTAGGAAAACGATCGGGGGCGCCCGAATTCACATTGAGCCGACTGAGTGGAGAATTAATAGGATAAAGAAGGGAGTTGGAAGAAAGATAGAAAGAGTTTTTAATACGTGAGAATCGATCTAGCGCCAGGCGACGAGCCTTCGACCCCCGCGGCGAGGGTTGGGACGGGGTCAAAAGAAGGTGAGAGACTGGCGCAGAGAAGGCGATGGCAGCGAATTCATCATCAGAAGGAAAGGAGAGAAGATCAACGCCGAAATAAGCAGCAAGAACAAAATACTGAAATCACCAACAACACCAAAATCAACAACAACAACAACACAACGATCAAGCCTCCCAAGGAAGAGCCGTGAACGAGATCAACGAACGGCCGATCGACGATCGTCGCAGCTGATGCGATCAGGCCACGTTTGTGTTTGTTTCTTTGTGTGGAATGTCGACTGACCGCAAACTGTGAGCCGTGATCCCCGGCCCCATCTCTGAGTCATGAGTGCGCCGAGGGACCCCGGGCCGAGGCCGTGGCTCGGACCGTGTTGACGGGATCGAGATCGGGATTGAAATCGTTCGAGATCGAGATCGGGTTACGCGATGCACGCGAGGCAAGATAAATGAGTTGTTGTTTTTGGAAGCGGCATTGTTTGTTGATTGTTGTGGTTGTTGCTCTTGTTGTTGTTTTTTGCTTCTTGTTGTTGTTGTTTACATACCACACCACTCTTGTCATTCGGTTGTTTCTTTTAATTGTTGGCCCTTCTCGCTCTGTCTTTCTTCCATCCTCGGAAGATGAATGAAGCGAATTGAGAAGACAAGCAAAGAGGGTTTAAAATTAATACCATCAACAGTTGCAGTCGGAACAAAAACAACAGCCGTAGTATCAACAAAAACCACAACAATACAACTACAGTAAATTCATAATGACAACAACATTCCCATCATCCGAAAACGATGAAACCCAAGAACGACGTCTTAATTGCATTCGCACACCTCTTGAGCTCCCAAGGGTTTTCTTTCCTTCAACCTTCGACCATCCATCGATTTTCTGATTAATTTTTCTCCCTCTATCTATCTTTCTTTCTTCCCTCTCTCTGTCTATCCTTCTTTTCATTTGGTGGATTTCTGCTTAAGACAGACGAACAATTGAATCTTTCGACACATTCACGCGTCTGGAGTCTTGACGAATCCTGCTGCGTCTTGACGCATTTTCAGGAGTTTCCATCAGATCCTCAAGTCTGGCCACCTGGCCCACTCCTTGGATCTGGCCAAATGGTGTACTCTTTAGACCACCTTCATCCCCTTCTCACTCTGTCCTTTTACTTATGCCACCTGTTTCGTGGTCGTCCTTTCTCTGACCACTGTGTCTGGCCCAGTCTGCCCTTGGTCTATTCATTTTATGGTTCACCTCAAGGACTTCTTCTCGTTTGTCTGACCCTTTCTAAAACTTTGGACTCCCACCAATACTCTCCCTCTCTAAGACTTCGATCCCTCTACAATACATCGTTCCCTCTCTAATATTTCAGTCATTTTCTAAGGTTTCGGTCAACGATTCATAAGTCGATTGTCCTTCGTTTCGATTAATTTCTCAGTGATCTGTCTGTCATTCATTAATTTGGAAATTAATTCGGATTTCTCTGATGTTTATTATTCGAATGTATCATGATCATCACTATGGGAATGATAATTATTATAATTCAACATTCGATTTTTACTACTCTAATGATGATTTTTCTGCTATAATGATGTTTATTATTATTCTGATGATAATTGTTACTACTATAATGATGATTATAACGCCTATAATGTTGATTATTACTACTGAAATGTTGATTATTACTATAAGTTGATGTTTAATACTAATAATTAATGATGTTTATTTTGATTCTTCATGTGATTATTACAATAATGGTGATTTTCACTACTCCAATGATGAATATCAATATCCCAATGATATAGTATTCTCCTATTCCTGATTCTATTTCGTCTGATAAAAACTATTGCTTTTATGATGTTTATTACTAATCTGGTTATGATTATTATTGTTGACTATTGATTTTTGCTCTGATTTAATAAATTGAATTTTTAGGAAACCTTTGTGAGGTTTCCAAAAGAATTCAACAGATGGCGTAATTTCTAAACAGAGTTCATTTTCCTTGCTAACGAGGGGAAAAATAATTCTAAGAATCCTTCGAAAGGATCGAAATTCGTTCACCCAATTGGGGTCTCTCAACGTTCTACATCCATGACCCCCGATGATTCTACGTGAACCATGAGCGAAACCAAAAACAAGTGGAGAAAATCTGGTTGAGGTTGATCTCAGAGAGAGGGAAAAACGATAGAGAGAGCGAGGTCTGGGGTGGTGAAATAGAGAGAGAAAGATTTATGATTTAAGCCAATTGAGCCACGGAAAATCCAATTATTGGCATACAAAACGACGACGACTGCGGATGAAGACGAGGAGGAGGAGGGAGAAAAAGGATGAGGGAGAAGAAAGATCAAAGGGGGAGGATGAGAGGGCGTTAGAACGATTGCGTAATAAAAGTAGAAGGTGAAAAAGTCGTAGAGAGAGCAGAGAAAGAAAACAATGCTGAATAATGGATGGACAGATGGAATTATTGATGGAATTATGGATCGATATAACGGCGATTAGAGATACCATTGTAAGAGAGAAGAATAAACATATGTATGTACAAAAAACACACACACGCACGATGGATGCACACGCACACCGATGGACAGGCGATGAGAATTAAATATGAAGAAATACACAACGTGGAGAGGAACGAGGGCGAAGGGGAGGCGAAAGAGAAGGAGAGATAAAGGATGCTACGGGCTGTTGCGGTTGCTTGGATGCGGTCGAGGCCAACATATGGAGGAGGATTAGATTACACAACAACGCAGAGGGTCTGCTGGGGCCCGCAAAAAAGAACATCAAATCCGACAAAAGAGTAAAAGAGAGAGTGAAAGAGATAAAAAGAGATATAATTGAGGCATAATTTTGCAGAAAATAGGATTTGCTCGAGCTGAGACGATCTCGAAAAGAACAATAAAAGAGATAAAAATCTCGCAATGCTTTAATTTCATCAGTTCGAATCCTTCATTTGGAAAATCTTCAAAATCAAACTCCGTTTGTCTTGGTCCAAAATCATCGTAAATCATCGTGAAAATTAAACCGACATGAGGGAGAGAATAAGAGAGAGGAAGGAAGATAGAGAGAGGGAGTGGAAGGGTGAGGTTGAGGGAGAAATGAAGATGAATTCATCGCCAGCTGAGGAGTCTCCGCTGACCACAGGGTTCACGGTCCATGGTCCACGGACGACGATCCCTACCACGACCTTTTGCTCGATGCCCCAGTCGTCGGCATCTTCATCATCATCACCACCGGCGGGGCGAGCGGTGGGAAGAGACGGGTGGCGTCTGCTGAAAATAGCTTCCTTCCTCAGGACCTCCCCCTTTCTTCCTCATCCCCATTCTGAACCCCATCTTCATCACAATCTCCATCCCCATGGCCTTCTGGCTCTTGTGTGCTCTCGTGTTGGAAACAAGTGGAAACATTCGATTTTTATTGCCCATTCGTGCGGATTTTCGTAATGAATCCCGCGTCGTGTCGGGTTCAATTGTTCTTACTGTAACAACAACAACCAATAACAACAAGTACAACCACTCCAACAACAAGATCCACTACCATAGAAGCAACGAAACCAAATAATGTGAGCGAATGGGAAGGACTTGTGAGGGAAAAGGACGACGAGTAGGAAGAGGAAGCAGGCCTCTTCTAATCCTTTCCTCACTCGGAGGATCCCGCGTTCGCGTTCGAACTCAACTCCAGATCGAGGTCCAGCCAGACCCGAGTCCGAGTCGAAGTCCGCGTGTGGCGATGGAATTCCACGAAATTCTTGCGGAGTCGACGGACGCAGAAAGACAGAAGAAGAGGGACGACGAGGGAGAGAGGTACAGATAGTGGAACGAATAGATCGACGGAGAGACGAACGGACAGATGGAAGGAGAGACCAACGGACATTCGGACAGACAGATGGACGGACTTTACTGAAATGACATGCGGCTGAAATTCTCCATTTCTGCGGTGAGTTACGAGTGCGGCTGATGCGACTCGAAGGAGGCGGTGGGGCGTGGACTACTGAACCCTCTGACCCCGGCACAGTGGGACGAAGTGAAAAACTTAGTTTAAAATCAAAATCCTCCAATGAAACTTTTCAACTCTCGATTGATTTCACTGTAGTCGTGTCTAATGTTTCCTTCTCTTATTTTTCTCTTCACATTAACATTCGTTCTCTCGTCCCTTGAATCCCTTACTCCACTCTCGATTGTTCCACAGTGCGTCATCCCACTGTGCATCACTCGCTTGCTCGTCCATCGTCCACTAATCCACCGTCCATCTTCTCATCATCCATCGCGCTTCTCAGTTCGCCCCTCAAACCCTGCCCGGTGGTCACTTCATCCCCATATGCCGCAACCCCCTCTCTATACGTTCCCCCACCCCCCGTCACCGCCATCCATCAGCCCGGGTGGTCTTTGCGACCCCATTAAATCACGTGATCCACACGTTTTGATGGTCTTTAATTGCATTTCTCAACGCGAGCCGCAGGAAGCTCAGAGTAACCGACCGCTAACCTTCCAACCCACGAACACGATAATGTTGATGATGGTAATGATGATGATGACGATGCATTCAACAACAAAAACAACAAAATTCCATCGTCCAAAGTCCCGTCCGAACGGAGGCTGAGTTGATCCCTTTTAAGTGATTCCAAAGGAGGGATTTATTTCAACACAAAATAAGAAAGCAAAAAATTACTCATGTTATGCTGTTGTCGGTTGTTGTTTTAGTTCTTGTTGTTTTTCTAGTTCTTCTGTTGTGCTGTTCCTGTTTGAAAATAAACATTTCATTTCCGAGTTTGATTGGGATTTGCATGAGTGTCGTTGTTCTTGTTCTCGGTCTTGTTCCTGTTGTTGATATCATTCTTCAAATACTTTCTGTTGGAAATAGTTGTTGTTAATATTAGTGTTGTTGTTGTTGAATTGTTGGCCTCCGCCAGCCAACCAACGTAAAAAAAAACAAGCCCAACTCTCTTAATCCACCTTCGCTCATAAATCGTCGTCGGCCGACACATGTTCTTCCCACTCTTTCTCTCCTTCTTCCCCTCCATCCCATTTTATGCTTCAGCATCGCCGACGAATTTATTTTTTATTGTTTTAGGTCAAACTTAACTCTTCTGGTCGTTGTTCTTATTACTGTTGTTTTTGTTGTTGTCATAGTCGCGTATTTTCATTTCCCATTCGCCCAACTCGTTTTGCTGATGAAGACGATTCCAGAGTCACTCGAGAGAGATGCGAAGTGAAAGAAGTAGATGAAGAAATGAAGTAGACGAAGAAGCGCTTACTTCATCGCATGAGAAAAATTTCCGAAAATCCGGAGATCACTCGTGAAGAAATAAATCTCCTCCCCTCCATCTCTTCGTCTTCGATCGTCGCTCTGGAGACACAAAGGATGCACCTCTCGACCTCGAGGTCGTTTATTAATGTGATTGGAGAGTGATAGAGAACACGAGACCGAGAGAGAGAGAGAGAGAGCTAGACAGAAAGGGTCTTCGCAGCTTCATCGAAGCGAGGGGAAGCGAAGGAGTCGCCGTCGATGAAATCCTCGCAATAAATTGCCATTTAATAATTCGATTTGATGAACAATCGCCGAGAATCGCAAAGGGAATCGAGGCGAATGGAAGAGAAGGAGGCGGAGCAATTGTAAGCAGTTCATTATTCGCACACATAAAGCGGATCAGAGTTTCCGCCCCACCGTCTCCGCCACCACTTCCTTCTTCACCATCTTCGCCAGCCCCAGCGAAGTCTCCACCGGAAGCGGTCTGCAACAAATTTCAAAAGCGCGAATCAAAGAAAGACTCGACGAATGGAGGAGAACGAAACGAAAATGAAAAGGAGAGAATCGTTCCAGCCCTTCCCCCAAAAGGAGATGAATAAAGTGCAGTCTACGCAATGAATTTCATTTCTTTTCCAACTCACAATAAGAACGAAAGAAATGGAAAATATGAAGGGAGCCGATTTTCTTTTTGCTCTTCATCTGCGAGAAGCTTTTGTAATATTTCGACTGTTGCCAATTGTACTTTTAAATGCCATTTAGTCGACGGAGATATCGACATGAAAGGGAGATAGAGAGAGAAATGAGTAGGATGAATGGAAGGGATCAGAGAAAGACATGTGGTCTAATAGACTACTTAGAGTCCAGGGGTCAAGGGTTCGCATTGGAATTTGGCGTACAAAGGAGTTAACTGAGGATTAAGGAAAAAATAACTTCGAAATTTTGGAAAATCGAGAAAATCTAGTTTGCAACATCGATAATTTCTACCTCGATACTAAGGAACAACCTTTCACTACTCAATGTGAACATTTTTGATTCCAAAATTGATTGAGAACTTCGGCCAGGGAGTAAAAAAAGATTTATAAACCAATCCCGCTTTCGCCACGATGTTCGTCTTATTCACATTCTGTATACGGCGTTGGTATCTACTGGAATTTAATCTTATTTGCCAAGGATTGCAGCTACAAAAAAGGTCTTAAAAACAGAAATTACAAGAGTGCAGAAAAGACTCATCGAGAAGAAGGTATTAATGATCGATGTCCACCCGGACTACTACTCATGTTTTTCGGTAATCGGATAAGTTTTCCAACGAATTGATTCGGTCCCCATCATCCTTCTCTGCTGCCAACCGAGGCTCCTGGCAACGGACTCGAGTCCCGACTCTCGACACGGCCAATTGACGAAGTAGGACGACGACGCCGAAGGCCTTCCTTCATGACGCACTCGGTTGGAGGGAGAGCGATGGAGCGACTGAGGGACGGACAAACAGATGGACAGATGAATCGTCAAAGAGACAACGCTATGCTGTCATTTCATTAATCAATTAAACTCGCAATAATTCGCTCAAGTTGATTCGATGGATTCCCCCCGGCTCGTTCCACTCACCCGTGTTGACTCGGCGAATCGCTCGATGCAATTGACTTGGACTGGCTTTCGCTCGAACGCGAGTTGTCGGCAATTAAATAATCTGTAATAGAGCAAGAGAGAGATGGTGAATATTCAGTATGCGATTGTGAGGGAGACAGAGCACATTCAATACTAAAAGACTGTGAGATGGAGGAACCTCTATTAAGCCATGGTGGAGGGAGGAGGGAGTTCGCGATCGAATGGGAGAGAGTGACAGGGAGAGGTTGACCGGGAAGTGTGGGAGGAACTGGGATTAATAGAGATCCACGCAGCAATTAAATGAAGAAACTCAATTGGAAGAAGAAGCCGTTTAAAGTCATTACTAAGAAGCTATTAGGTGAAGAAGGTAGGAACGAAAACGAGGGAGCGAGAAAGCAATAAAGTAAAATAACTAGTTAGAAAATAAGAGGATAAAGTGGTGAGGAATATGTGTAGGAAATGGAAGATCGTTATTGAAACAAGAGAAAAATTTGAGAGGAGAAAAGTTATAAAAATATTATGTCATATTACAAAAAAAAGTACTTTTACGAATTTTTTAAATTATTGGAAACATTTTTAAAGCTTATAATATAACGGACTTTTCAATATGTAGAAGTAATTTCAGTGAAAGGTCTGTAAAATTATGATAAAGCTCTCCGGCTCTGCAGATAACAGCTTCGAAAAATGCTTAAAGCTAACAGAAGAAAAATGGTAACAACAGAGGTATGTTAATAAATCTATCAGCAGCTAATTTACGAAAAAGGTTTCGAAGAAGAACTGCGAACAGAAGTTATTTGAAGCAGAGCTGCTGGACTCAGAACTTATATTCAGACCATGACGAACTACCCTGATAAGCTTCAAAGGGACTTCGATAGCTTTGTAGACAGTGTTGAACTCTCCACTAAATATTGGGATTTGGCTGAAAAGCCCCAAGGCATCTATGGAAGCTCTTGTGAATAAAATTGCGAAGGAAATTTGACAAAGTTCTTGAACCGGGATGGAAAATCCTAAAAGCTTTTTGAATAACAGGGAAAAATTTCACTCATTTCTAAACTCAAGTTTAAAAGATCCCCCTGATTTTGACGCAGGGTGGAAAAATCCCAAAGCTCTTTTTTTCTTGTGAAAACTTTCAAAAAAGCTTCATCGAAGAAAACTTAAAAATTTCTTAAGGCTTAAGGCGGAAAAACCCCAGGCTCTGGACCGATTGAAAATTTCCAAAGCTCTTGTCTCAATTTAGAAAGATCCCATTGTTCTTGACGTGGGGTGAAAAATTCCAAAGCTCTTGAACAAAGGAAAAATTGAAATTTCTTGGTTCAAGTCGAAAAAAACCCTTAAGTTCTTGAGTCACGTGAGAAAATCCCCCACAGTGGAATTTTCCCAGTATAAAATTATCACTCTAGACTTCTCACAATTCATCCTTCTCTCGAAAGCTTTTTAGAACTGGGGAAAGTTGCTGCGAAAGCTTTTGAGGTCGCGAAACTCACCCCTTTGTAGTTGGTGCTGCTGCTGCAACTGCTGCAGCTGGCTGGCCGGGATGAACTCCTCGTGCTTTTGGTCCCCCTTCTCCTCGTAGTCGAGCTTGAAGTTCATCGACTTTCGCAGCGACATCAGCAGCGACTGCGTGCGCGGCGGAATCTCGGGTGGGGCGGGCTCCGGGGGCGGCTCCGATTCCCCGATCGACAAGGCTGAATCGTCCTCGTCGGCTGTACCGAAGTGGGCCGTGGTCGTCGTGGCTGCTGGCGCTGTTGTCGTCGCTGCCCGCTGCTGCTGCCGATGACGACTGACGTCATTCCCTCACTCTGTGCGAACTCGCGCAGTTCCATCTGGATCTGCTGCAGCTTCAGCTTCTCGCGCTCGCTGCGATTGGCCAACGCCGCTGCCACTGCGGAAGCGACCGCAGCAGCCGCTGCCGACGATGACGGCGCTGCCGCCGCGTTGCCATTCGAGGAGGCGCCGCTGCTCGATGACGTCATGCCACCGGTGCGATTCAACCGACCGCTGCGAGAGCGACTCGTGCGCAGCGACGAATTCTCGCGACCGAGCGCCGACGGATTCTGTTGCTGCTGCTGAAGACTCGAAGCCGTCGTCGAAGCGCTGACGCCGCCGGCCGCTGCACCGTTTCCCGATCCGCTGCCGGTTCCACATCCCGTTCCGTTGCCACCTCCTGTTCCATCTCCACTTATCGTTCCATTTCCGCTTCCCGATCCATTTCCTCCCGCATGGGGCACCAGGAAGGCGCCGCCGGTCTCCGCCAGCTGGAGGCGGTCCAGCATCGCGGCGCTGCCCGAGTACGAGGCGCGTTCGCTCAGCGAATCCGAGTTCGATGGCGAATCGTAACGCGAGCTGAGGAAGGGGTTCGTGCTTCGGCCCTGGTACTTGTTGTTGTTGTTGGTTGTGCCCACGGCCGCCGCCAGGTTCGTGGAGGACGTCGAGGATGCCGCCTGCTGTTCGCCCGGGCGAGCAGAGGCCCGTGGTCTGGGCCTGCGGCTTCAGGCGATGCTGCGATTGCGGCTGTGTCTGGTGGTGGGGCTGGAAGAAGTGGCCGGAGGAGGGATCGGCTGGATCGCGCGATGAACGCGGGTACTCGGTGAGCAGGGAGGTGGTGACGCCCTCGTTCTCACCGTCCGAGTTGTAGCGATCCATGTCTGGAAGGTAGCGAGAGAGAAAGATATTGGGTCAGAAGAATTAATTAGTACGGTGTGAAAAGAGGTGGGTGAAGAGCAGTAGGAAGTTAAAAGGATGCAGGAGAAAATGAGGAGGAAGGTATCAGTGTAGTTTTTTGTAGTTCATATTTAATAAAAAACAGGAGGAAGTTAAGAGGATGGCAGGAGGAAGGAATTGAGAGAGAACTGTTGGACTGAAGACCTGAAGTCCAAACACTTGTTATATAGAAGTATTTATGTGTACAGAGAAATCTAGAAATAAATTCATTTGATTCTAAATATTCAAACAACTCTGTTCACAATTAGAACGAAAACTTCTTGCGGTCACCTAAGAACCTCTTTGAAAGTCTTGAAATGACTCGGTATTTTTCTCAAAAATTTTCCAAAGTCAGAGGCCGCCCCACACGACCTATGGACGATCCTCGTCCGCCTCCGATTGGGATCCTTGGCCACTCTCGATTGGGCGCCCATTAAGCGCTATTCGACCCTCAATCATGCAGTCGATGGAGCCCTCCGAATACCCCGCCGCATGCAGATGAAATATTGACGACCTCCATCGGACGGAAGGACGGACGGACGCAAGTGCTCGTCGTCTGCTATCAATTTCCCAATTAATTCACTTCCATTGCGGACAAAGGGAGGGGACGGATGGAAGGAGGAGAGTTGGAGGGGAGGTGGAAGAGAGGAAGGGATGTAGTTGGAAGAGAAGTAGATGGAAGAGAAGTAGGTGGAAAGGAGATAGGTGGAAGGATGGTAGGTGGAAGGATGGTAGGTGGAAGGATGGTAGGTGGAAGGATGGTAGGTGGAAGGATGGTAGGTGGAAGGATGGTAGGTGGATCTATGAGTGGGAGAGAGAGAGAGACAAAACACTCACTTGCCAATTGCTGACTCTGCAGGAGCAGCGTGGCCAGCAGCTGGGTGTCGAAGGCCGACGCCTGGCCCGTGTTCTGGTACTCGTCCTCGCTGCTGCTGTAGCCATAACGGCTGTGCCACTCGGCCGATCGTTGGCGGCGCATCTTCTGCTCGCCGCCGATGCCGCTGACGACGCCGCTGCCGGTAGCGCTGCCGGCGCCGAAATAGTATTCGCTGCCACCGCTGCTGCCGCCGCGTTTACGGCCGATGGTGCCCGAGTGGCTGGACATGGTCGAGACACAAGAGAGAAAGTGAGAGGGAGAAAGATTCCTCTCAGTTGGTCCTGGACTCGACGGCGGTGATCCTTGATTTATGCAACGCCCGGCCGGACGAAGGCGCCATGCGTGGCTCGAGACGACGATAAGCGCACCTTCTGCAAAGAGAAAAAGAGAGAGAAATAGTGAGTGAGTGGGAGATATAGAGAGTGTGAGTGAAGATATAGAGAGTGTGAGAGAGATAGAGAGTGAGAGAGAGAGAAGAGTGAGATATATAGTGAGCGGGTGTGAGACGATGAGGTAAGAAGTGGATGGTGGTGAAGAAGAATGTCAACCTTAATTAAAAAAATCTCCCCCCGGGTGATTTATGTGCATGTGTGTGAGTGAGTGTGTGAGTGTGAGCGAGGGCGGAAGAGCGATTCCGAAAGAGAAAGAGAGATAGAGGAGAGGATCCAGGACTCATTCATTCTTGTTGTAGTTAGGTTTTCCAGACTTTTCTCGTTGTTGTTGAAACTCCTCACGAGCCTCTCGACTCAGCACTCGACAAAAACGAGGAGGTCCTTCTACTTGTTGTTGTTCTAGTGGTGTTTGCTAACGTCGTTGTTGCTTTTTCTCAATTAGCCGTGACGTTAAACAAATTATATTTTGAATGTCCTGCGACCACGGCGCAAGGACACCCTGCAGCCCTGTTGCCTGATTGTGATTTATGAGCGCGCACGAAGGGGTTGTTTGCGTTCATTCGTGTCCTTTCCCCATCCACTCCGCTCACAACCTGGGTCAACCGGGGTTGTTTCCATTTTTCGGAAACAATTTCAAACCCATTCATGTTAATCCACCAGTTTTTTTCCCTCTCCCGCCCTTCTCGAGCTCGTGGTCCGAGGCTAATTGCCGCTAATTCGCACTCTCAAATGCCGGCGACGACGACGACGACCAAGGGTGGCCAGGTGTGCGGTTGCGGCCGGCCGAGGAGGACGAACGAAACCAGTGGCAACGCTTCCCTCGAGGCGGCAGAAACTTTCATTTCCATTCACAGTGATTAAACGCGGTCTGAAGTGGAACAGCATTTAAATTATGTCGAATGCAATCCAGAAATTCTCGCGAATTCTTCCATTCGTGTTCCTCGAACGCCATTCACCGATTAAATTCCGCGTAAATTCACAATTTCGTAATCGAATTCAGAATTCCGCAATCGAATTGAGAATTTCCAGGAAGATCCTTTAATAACGTAAAACGTAACATTGTGAGGTTTCTCAATAGGAGTATCGAACATGAATTTATCCAGAATTACACGAAACATTACGAAATTTAATTATATCAATAAATTATGTATTTACACATTGCCTTTGTGTGTATTTTTTTATTTAATTCGGAATTTATGAAACTTTTCAAGTGACAAATTCATCGTTATAAATCACTGAATTACCTTGGGGCAAGGTTGTTCGCCTATAATTGCTACAATACACTCACACACAAACACGCGATTGCACGCACACCGATTTCCCACATTCTCTACACACGCACACAAAGATCTACTTACAGACATACCGATATTTGTATGTGTCTATGTAACGAGTGGCCCGAGGAGCTTGAAAACCACAAACATATGTTTGTACGGAAATCTGGCCGCAGACAGAGTCGGAGTCGGAATATTTCATGTAACAATTAATTTTTCTGTCATTATTTTAATGAGAAGTCGACTTGCGGTCGCAGTGATTTATGCATTTGTGATCCAAGTAATGGTATTACTTTTGTCTAATGAAGGGATCTAATTGGGATCGGGCCATGAAGGACAATTTGTTTTCTCTCTGAATTGAGATTTTCCTCCTAATCATGTTCAACTTGAGTGTCTGCGAATATTTTGTGAGATGGTTCCAACAATCGATTGTTTCACTTGAATTCGGTTTCATTAATAGCCCTTCAATAACATGAAATTGAGTATTCACTATTGATCTATTGATGTGGTATTTCTGTCCTATGTACCTATAAATAGATCAATATTGGTTTATCTAGTGATCAATGTGGGTTTATCTAGGCGAATGTCATATTTGACAAAGATATCATGTTATTTATAGTATATGAAGCTTCCGCTTAAATTTTGTCCTAAATTTCGAACCTACTCCTACATAGATTCATCATTTAATTGAAGTGTAATGGTCGACTCTGCCCACCACAACACTCTCAGCACGCTTCCATTCTGCTACTATTCTATTAGATTACATTCAAGGATGACACCTCCATTCAATGGCCTCTCGCTCAAGCCACATGGTGGAACCACAGACAATCCAATCATGCAAATTATTGCAATTACATCCCACTCAATCGCCACCTGAATGGGAATTAATTCCGCTCATTACGAAGGGCCTTTCATCAAAAATCATGATCCCAGTCAGCTGCCAACTGCAGCACATTCAGTTCACCACCTTTAGTTCGCCTCCACCACCTTCACATTCACCACCTTCCCTAAACCATCTTCACTTCACAACCTTCAGTCCACCACAAGCCGTTGCAACTGCTGCACCACAAATCCCTACATTCTCAGACCACATAACTCTCAACTCCTTCCTCGTCCTTCACCATCTTCAGTCAGTCGCCTCCTTATTCTCTCTGAATCCTCATTCCTCATTCTCTAACTCAGAGACAGCTACCAATCGAGGCTCCAATTAACCCGACTATGACGTCATCCCATCCTCGGCACATTCCCTTTGTGTGCACTGAGCTTAATTTGGGACGACACCTCACCACGTTCCACCACGATTACGTCCCACCGCGTCTCGTTTCACCTTACTTCGTCTCACCTCCTCTCGTCCCACCTCTCATCCTCCTCTCGTGAGTCGATCGGTCGATTGATGGGCTCTGCCTGCGCTTGACGCCATCGTCAGCGAACGCTTTGTGGTTGACATTCATGTCAATTGACGTCGTTAATAAAGCGTGCGAAACAAATTCCAAAGGATGTCGTTAATTTTGACGTGGCACCCCGCTTGATTGGATCAGTGGGGTGGAGCCCAATTCGGACGATGTGACTAATAAGGTGGCTACTGTAACAAAGAAGGTCTGTCGATTCCATCAATCATGGACGGGACAATGGAACAATAGGAAGTATGTGGGTCGAGGGAGCTGGGGGAGAAGATGGAGGTACAGTGATCAATTTCGTGAGCAGCTGATTTTCTTACCACCGTCCGTTATCTCCAGTCATTTGGCGATAATTTTGTCATAATCCATTTTCCTACACATCCCTTCTTTCTTTCAAATTCGCAAATTCGATATTATTTCTCTCGGTTGAATTTTTTTCTTGTGAATATTTCCCTTGTGAATATTTCTCTTTTTGGAATATTTCTTTCTTGAATATTGTTATCTAGCATATTTCTCTGTAACTTCGTTTTTACTCTGATATTCAAGAATCTTGATATTTATCCATGTGGTGAAAGACAGGAAAAAGAGAGAATCGAAATTCCTGCAATTAATGAAATTTACCGCATTGGTTAAAATTCTCAAATATTATTCCTGATACCGCAATACTCCAGCGAAAATCTCATCTACATAAGATTACTCCCATCACCCCTTTCGTCCTTTTTCTCTACTGACACTTGTTTCTTCCTTCCTTTCCATCATCTTTCCTTAGCATCATCCTTCGTTACCACATTCCTTCCATCTTATCATCCTTTCCTTTCCTCTTCACATCTTTCCTTACCACCAATCTTCTTCCATCTCTTCATATTTCCTTCGCATACCACCAATCTTCTTCCATCTCTTCATATTTCCTTCGCATCATACTTCCAACTCTTCCTCCTGCCTTCCCATCATCGTTGTTCTCTCCATTCTTCCTTCTCGTCATCGCATCGGCTCCACCGTGACTTAATTCCCGATCCGATACCTACTCTGATCTCCCTGGGATTTCGTCGCCCCTCGGGCCCCGCCTCATGATTGCTTGTAGTACTTGTCAGGCGACTTCGTCAGGCGGGTTCGGTGCATTTCGGCATCCAGGATTATGCAGAGTGTGTCGCTGTCTGCATAAGGATTTCCAGCTGCAGTATAAGTTATGCATGCGCTCCTTCCTTGGTTTCTTCACTCCTTCTCTCCTTTGTTTCTTCCCTCCTCCCTCACCAATATTTCGTTCGCCTCCTCCGTTTCCTTCTCCTTCACCTGTTGTTGTCGCTGTCTTCATTGTTGTTGTTGTCTTGGTAATGGCGTCGTCGTGGTTGCCGTGGCTTTTGTTGTTTTTGTTATTGTAAGGATTCGGAACCGAAGCTCCTGGCAAAAACAGGTCACATCCTGGAAGTGCAGCCAGTGCAAATGTGGCGTAATAAATCAATCAGGCGTAAGGAAAATGGTTACGACCACCATCAGGAGGGAGCCAAGAGAGGGGCGGGCAATCTACGGCGGGGGTGGTGGCGATTGTGGGCGAGAGGGGGCTTGGTTTTGGGCACACGGGTTCTGCGCGGTTCAGTCGCATGGAAAACACTTTGAAGCTTCACTAATTTGCAAATGCATTTCGCAGACCGCTACATTTGGCGTCTTCGGGCCATGGGAGAATGAGATGGAGAGAGAGATGGAGGGAAATTACAGAATAGAGATGAAATATATCTTCGTCTCCTATTGTGGTGACCCCAGAGTAGGCGAAGATACCAAAGTGCGAAGAAGAAACCCGCAATAGAAGATTCAGGATCATCGAAGTAGAGACCACAGTAGAAGGATCAAATGGATTCGAAACCAAGTTAGTGAGGTCTCAAAAGTGGGCGTGGAAGCCGCAAAGTGAGTGGAAGACTCGAGCTGGGCGTGGAAGATCGAGCGTAGTCAGGTGAGGATCCACGCGGCACGAAATCGCATGGCATTGTATAATTAATGCGAGGCTGCCGCAGTCCTTTGTGCCGCACACGTGACTCCATTTGCAACCTGAGTCCTGCGAAGGCCTCCTCGGAATCCTCTAAATTGAGATGCACGAGGAAAAGAGAGGTCTCTCTCTGAGCGAGCGAAAAAGACAATCGTAATTGTGTGTGGGCGCCTTACGTGTTGCTTTCTCAATTCGCCTTAGAGCCCCTCTCTTTCTCTCATACTATCTATCTCGTCCTCTTGCTCTCCTTCTCGCTCCCCTTCTCACTCTATCTCCCCTTCTTACAGTATCTCTCTCTTTCACTCCCATTCTCTATCTCTCCTTCTACCTATCTCTCTCAATTACACAACACAAATTTTGCTAATAAATTGATACCAGAAACAGACACACTAATTGCATGACTTCCGCCCTATTCCTTCCTCCTTCTGTTTCTACCTCGCCTACTCTGCCTCTCACAACCTGATACTTCTTCTTTCTCTTCCTCCTCCTATATCCACATCTGGTCCTTCTCACCCACCTCCTGATCCTGGTCCTTCTTGAGCTTCTGAACCTCATTTCGCTTGAACTGAGAACCGTGACGATGTCGACTTCGAAACAGGTAGCGGCCATATTCACCTCTGTTTCACCACGTCCTCTCTTTCACCTTCTCTTTCACCACACACACTCCCCACTCTCCCACCTCATCTCGTCCTTCACCAAGAATTGATTTATTTCTGCAGCATCGTCGTTGAGACGTGAAATCATCTCCGGTCGTATCAATTGTGCCGATTAAATGCGTCCGACGCAGGTGGCGGCGGGTTCCGGTGGGCGGTGGATGGTGGACAGTGCGCCTGGTGAAGGGGGGAAACAAAATGAACATATTTTACCCAATCGTTGCCACAGAATCAACGAAAATCTTTCCGAAAACCTAATAAGGAGATATTTTCCAGGAATTAAATAGGATTAGAATCTTCAAAATTTGAACATGAAATGCATTTTCTTTGAATTGCTATATTTGAACATGTTTTTCTTAATTTTCAATTTCCATTAAAACCTGTCTCTCTCTTACGTCCTCTCCCTTTGTCCCGCTCTAGCAGCCGCTGCAATTAGGCCTTTCTTTTCGAACAATGGACGTGTTTAAGACAATACCAAACATTGTTCTAGGATCATAGAAATAGTTGTTGTTGTAGTAGTTATTTCTTGTCTAGTAGATATTGTTATAGTAGCAGCTTTTGTTGTAGTACTATCAGTTATTGTTGTTGTTACTCTTGTTAATGTATTACTTCCTGTCGCGCTCGGGGTATTCTTGGAAAAGTTCTTTCAGTTTCTTTTTCTTCTTGGCTGACAGAAGGACAACAACAAAAATAACAAACACAACAATATTAACAAGAACAATATCAAAGTGAGGATGAATGAAGAAGCAACAACAACAGTATCAAGAAAACTAGTATTTATAAACAAAAACAACTTTCAAACAACAGCCACAACAAGAACAACACAAAGAAGAACGAAACAACTAGAAGATGACGAAAACAAAACACTGTGGAGTGATTCTGAGTTGAAAAGGGATAGAGAGAGCGAGAAAGAAAATGCCAGCGACATACAAAAGAAAGTTTTGCCAAGACATACAGAAGCTTGCAAAGTGCAACCAAGAAGTACAATATCTTTCATCGTCTCTTTCTCGACTTCTGACTCTTTCTCAGTAGATCTGGTCGACACTGAGAAAACCTACTGGAAGGTCCAACCGTCTTCTTATAATGAATATTATCAGAAGTGATCTGAAGAAACAGGCAGAAAAATATAAAATTATTATCCATTATTCTCAGGTTAACATTGATAATTGAAGAATATTTTAGTGATCAAGAAAATATTGAACAGAATTTGTATATCAACTGAGTCCTTCTCCCGAAGTTGAGAGAAGAAAAATAGAGAAAATAGAGTTCTTCATAATCCCTAGCAGAGTTGTGGACAGCAAAAGTTGTAGGAGATCAACCGTTTAACCGGAGTTTCAGAATGAAAGGATGCGGCGGGTTCTGATTAACCATTGCCATTGGATAACAAACTGTGGGCGGTAGATGGCAAACACAGCAAAAGAAAGGTGAGGTGAAACAACGAAAAGAGGCAAAGAAAAACAAAAATATATACATAAAACTAGTAAATAAATATAAAAAAAGACGAATAAAAATAACATATAAAAATAAACACATAAAAATAGATTGACAAGAACAAGAAAAGAGTGCTGTCCTAGCCGAAGAGGGAGAGAACTAATCACAAAAGTTGGTTACAATTGACACAGAAAAAAGAGAGATAGCCAGAGTGAGAGAAAGAGAGAGAGAGACAGATAGAAATAGATTGGAAAAGACAGGTCAAGAACTAAAGTTCCGGAGTTGTCGTGAGTCGTTCACAAAGAGACGAGGACGAAACAACAGAGTGACGTCGACGTCGAGATAAACACGCGAATAGCTGAACAAAAAGGATTTTCATTAAAAATTTAAACCACGGAAACGCAAATGGAAACAAACGAGGGCAGGACAATAGCAGGACGATAACACAAAACAACAAGGACAACAACATGGACAACAAGAAGACGGACAACAACAACAAAGTTCTGGGATAATGGGGCGGGGCGGGGTCAAATTTGTGTTGTATGCTTTCGTTCGCTTCTCGCTTTGAGCTGGCGTTTGTCCTGCGGATGTCCTTCTTGTTCCTCGTTTCCGCATATTATTGGCAACAACAACAACGGCGACATTAACGACAGCGACAACGGTGACAACAACAACAACAATGGACGTCCTAGGCCAACTTAAATGCTCCCCCTCACGCCACTCTCTGGCTTTCTCTAACTCTGTTTATCTTGTTGCAGTGGGCGGCAGATTTTGTGATGGCCATGCTTTTGTTGTTGTTGTTGGTTGTTGTCATTGTTGTTGGCTTTTGTTGTTTTTGCACTAGACTCACTCTCGTTGTCCTTCCGGTGACGCCTCCAGTCGTTGTTTCATTTAGCGGTGATGTTACCATTGTTGTTGTTATTGTTTTTGTTGCTATTGTTTTTGTTGATGTTGTTTTCATTATTGTTGCTGTCTTTGTTTTTGTTCTTTTGCCATTTTGGTTGTTGTCATTGCTCGTGTTGTTATGTGGCTCATGTCGATTTCGATTTCGTTTTTGTTTATTTTTTTTTTAAATAATTTTTCGATGTCATGTTGTTGTTATTGTTGGTTTTGTTATTGGTTCAGGTGTCGAATTCCGCGATGCTGCTGTTGTTGACGATATCGTTGTTGGTAGTACGGTGATATTTTTGTTGTTGTTAGTTTTTTTTGTTTTGTATTGGTGGTAATGTTTTTGTTGTTGTATTGGTTGTGATGTTGTTGTCATTATGTTAGTGGTGATTTTGTTTTTATTCTATTAATGGTGATGTTTTTGTTGTTGTTTTAATGCTTCTGTTTTTGTTTTTGTATTGGTGGTGCCATTGTTTTTTTGTTGTAGTTACGGCACCTGTTTTGAAATATTTTGCGCATCAACAGCATCGAAAAATATCGAAAATTTCACAGCTTTCGAAGACTTGATTGAAATTCGTGGAACATTTCTCACACACAATGAAGAATTTTTAAATTTAACTTTTTTGGAAACTTTTTGATTATTTTTGGATACTAAATATTCGTTTTTCATTTTAGGTAAATATTTTTTTGTTTTTTGTTTGTGTTTCGAACACCTGATTTTGTGGAGACCAAAAATTAATACTAAATTTTCAGAAAATAAATTTCCGAAATATTTTCACACAAAATACTCTAAAAAAATTATACGATATTATATAGTTGTAGTATATAAACTGAGAGTGAAAAATACCTTATCGAATCCAATTTTTCTTTCCTTTTCATCCTTCTCAACTCAACGTAATAGAAACCCATCAGAAAATTAACCAAACCCGAAATAGAAATAAAATCAAAGCAAGGCGAAATATCAAAGTTAATGAGGCACAACTTTATTACTAAATGAACACAAAATATGAAGCACACACACACACATGAGGAGTACACACATGGTACTCCCATGCACACATACACTTATACACTATATAACGGGCAGCTGAACCTGAACCGAAAGTGGGCCACGGTTGCGAAGCTACAAGTTAAATGAAACCAATAAAAATTGATTGTGCGGAGTCGATTGCGAAAGGAGGAGGAAGTGAAAACTTTCCCATAAATAGAAGAAAATGGCAGCAATGAGAACAACAACAGCAACCTCAACAACCACAACCATCAACAACAACCAAAACAAAAACAACAATAACCGGAACGATTTAAAACATCGTATTTTCATGGAAGAAATAGAAATAGAGAAGAGGGAGAGAAAGGAGAATGAGAGAAAGAGAGAGGAGAAGAGAGAGTAAGAGAAATAAAGATGACTGAAGTAGAAAGGAAGAAAGTATTGGAAGAGTACATTGGAAGATTGTAGTGAATGTAACGAATAAGCAGTTGTCTTGGCTAAAGACGGCTGAGAAGAGCGAGTGATGTGGCAAGGACCGGAAGCGGATGCACGCGAAGGTTCCGGCTCCGGCTCGTCGGCAATTGGGAGTGGGATCTTGCTTCCGGTGTCTTGTTCGCCATGTTAAATATTGCTCTCAGCTACTACTCTCCGAAACGGATAGTGCGTGCAGAGAAATTAGAGTGAAAAATGAAAGGGGAAAAGAAAGAAGTGGAAGGTATCGGTAGCCATGATCTCAACCTCTTCGAGTTGCCTCAAGATGTTCGATGGACAACTCCTAGCCCGCCCAACCTGATCATCGCGGTTCCAACCGAGTGTTGAGCGATGATCCCACTAAAAACACTACACGGACAGACGACCCATTTCCCGAAAAGAAATACTAATTTAGAAATTCATAATTAACAATATTTAATTCCTAAAATAATTCATTAATGTCTACTAAATAAGTTATAATAAAAATCAAAAGCATGTAGGCGTTAAAATGCAATTAATTCAGATGACTTAAAACTAGTAAAAGTAAGTAAAGGTAAGTATAAATGATATTAAGATAAGTATAAATGACATTAAGGTAAGTAGCAATGAAATGCAGGTAAGTGTAAGCGAATCAAAAGTATGGTAGGTGTAAGTTGAACAAAATTACGGTAAGTGGCATATTCAGTTAAGATGGCTGATATTGTTTTGTTGTTTCTTTTTTGAATTTATCTATTTTCTTTTTATTTTAATCATAATTGCATCGAGAAATTATTGGCATATGAATATCAAAATGGGACATGAGGCATTTTCATTTTCTTCTTTTGGCATAAAATTGATTTAATTTTTCTTTTTTTTTTTTTTTTTGATATAAAAATTATTTAAATTTTTTCTTTTAATTATTATATTTTTTTTTGTATTTTTATACCTTTTTTCTTGATAACTTGTTAAGAAGAAATTGTATAAAATTTACAACTTTAAATTCGAATCGCGAAATAAAAGTCGAGTTCATGAACAAAACCCTAAATGAAAAGCATGAAGCCACAATTGCAACGTAAAGCCTGTATTGTTGTTGTTACAGGTTTTGCATAAACGAAATACCCGAGAGCGAGAGAGCGGGGTTCGAACATGTTCTATGCAAACTCTCTCACTGACGTTGCAATTATGCTCTCACCATTCGCGAACAAAAAAAAAAAGAAGAAGAATTGACACACTCACTTTGTTGTTCTTATTGCTCCCACGCTGAAAGATCTTTCATCGTTGTGGAACCTGTGCCTGTGGAAAGAGAAGGGAAGAGAACGAACTCCACCAGAGTTGTGGATCGCGGGAGAGATAGATTTAAGAGGGGAAATGTAAATGCACTCAACTTAGTGGTGGGTTACCATTTTGTTAACATTTATTAAGACGCGCGAGATAATTAACTTAACAGATTACCAACTTTTCTTTTCGTTAATTTTAAATATGCCTTCTTCTATATTTATAGATTTTCTTTCAGCGTTTTCCCGATTTTTACACTGAATTTATTGCCATATTAACATTTTTCTGTATTTCTCTTTTTCTCTCGTTCTTCTATTTCTCTACCTACTCGTTAGTCTACCATTTGCTCACTCCCGCACTTATTTGTTGTTGTTTTTCATTTTTTTCTTCTTATTATTATTTTTATTCACTTTTGCCACATTTTAAACTAAAACTAAAGCTAAACTATATCTTAACACTAATATTAACACTAATGCAGTTTCTACTGCGAACGAAACATTTTGGGGGGGTTTTCTTACATGCCCCTAGGGATATTTATAGTTTTTTCTCTTGTTTTTTCACAAATTTAATTTTTCAATACGAGAAGCCTCTGAGTCGTTTCTTTATGGGCTTTTCCGCGTTTTAAATGTTTTTAGACGCAGACTGCGTTTTGCCAATTTATTTAAACACTATTAAGCGAATTTTGGGGAATTTTTTTACAGGATCTCTTTGCTGGTTTCGATGATTCAGGTCGCGCCTCGCGAAAACTGTCAGCTGTCGCCAGTTTCTCCTCTTTCTTTCTTCTCCACAATTCCAGCGTTTCTTCTTTACGTATTAAATTTCGCTCTGGAGCTTCCAATATATAAAAAAATTGCTGGATTCTCTATTGAATTTCTCAGCAGTCCACCGGACAGCTGATAAGGTTATTGAACTTTTCAAAAAAATTTTGATGAAAACTTTAAATTTTAACCCTCTTCCCAATGAAAATCACTGAGGATTTCAGAGGAAAAAGGAAATTAAATTCCGCTGGTGATTCTTGCAGTGTCGAAATTTGTACTCGAAATTTGTAAAATTGTACTCGTACACCAACAAAATAAAGTTGGAGCCGTTTGTTGCCCTCAACGACCGTTTATAATACCGTACTTGCTGTGAAAATTGGTTGATTGAACTTTATATTTTCAAGGCCAGAATCGTAATGATCGAGAAAGGATTTCTCACGATCGTTGGGACTTGAAGTCGATATGCAGACAGAAATTCGAACCGTTTCTGCACGATCAAAATTCATTACATTGAGATGATAAAGAGAGACGGAAGTGGTGTTCGCAATGAACTTAGTTTAGAAACCAACCCATTTCCGAATTTCTCGCATTGTGATAGTGTGGTGAAAACTTGGCTACAATCGCCGGTACAAAAGAGACAATATATGTGTAATATGTCAAAGGTACCAAGTTTTCACAGTGGGGCAAATTTATTAAAAATTTGGCTACAAGCGCCACTACAAAACCCCCCCGCCAAAATCAGGCTTGGGGAATAAAAAAAACCACAAGGCTGATACCGCTTGTAGCTGCGATCACCAAAGTGAGCTTCGGAACTTATCTTTGTTTCGCTGCGACGTGCTTTGATTCCAATGTTGGGCTAACGTAAAGGACTCGATCTGTTGACTCTTTTGTTTCGCATCTGAATTTTGTAAGCCAGGTGGTAACAAATTGTACATATTCCAAAAATCAATTCCTAAGTAAAGATTTCGCGCTAAACTTGGAATAATGTAAACTGTTATTTGCTTTGTAAGTTTTTTATATGTTATTGACGTTTGAATCAGACCAATTATAGGCTGTGGATTTCTATTAGCGGTATGTACCGAAGAGCTTATCCTTTTAAATTCTCTCTTGGAATCCAAGAAATCAATAGCTGCTTGCGCACCTATGCAGCTGATGGATGCGCCTGTCTCCATCAAGCCAACCAAAGATTTTCCGAACAATGAAACTTCAGCAAAATATCGCATATCGTTTGAATCGTCAAAAACTGAACTTAAAACCATTTTTCGACTGGATCTAATTTTGTGCCAGTAGATACGTAACCTAAGAGTTGAACGTTTTGGTTTTGAGGGTAGTTTACACCGTTCAAAAAAACTTGGCTTGGTATTAACTGAAAGCGAATAAATTGATTTTAACTCAAATGTATCAGTCTCTGTACCCTGTGACATTATCTGACTAGTGTTTTTATTATAATTTAAATCTGAAGTCAAAGTATTTTGCTGATAATCAGCTTGCTTATCTTGCGACTGCGCTGTCGTTAACTTTCTTGGGGGAAGTCCCAGCAACTCTTCCATTGTCATCTTTTCAACCGGAAGTGGCTGAGATTGAGAATATACGTAATTCATTTCAAGCGTATTATTAAATAGAAAGTAAAATTAAATTGAGGATTCTAAGGTGTTTAGTCGTAGTCATGGCGGGTGTTTGTTTGTTTGTTTGCAGACATTGGTTTGACATGATAAAGAAGAAAATACATTGGAAATATTGAACATTTACACATAACTACAATGCTACGCTGGCAGTTAAGTCTGTAATGGAACTTAAAAGATTCCGAACGCAACTAATAGGTTTATTAATCCAATTTTTATTTACGAGCATATGGGTCAGCGACTAGCTATGAAAACCAAATCGCTGTATTTCCGGCAAATGCAAAATCGGACTGTAAATGCAGCTTCTTTAGATATTAAAGGGAGAAAAGAATTAGAAGAAATTGTGTTCTATGCACAGCGGTCAGATCTAAATAATAAATTCAGTAATCTGCATTTCCAGCCGATACACACTGAACTAAATAGAAGTAAGAAGAAAATAGTTAAAATGTTCGTTAATTTTCACACAGCGGTCAGCCAGTGAGAACTAACTTCCACTGCTGCAATTCCAGCTTTTGCGAAAATTAAGATGAAAACAGAAGACGAATCCAGTTTGGAAAGGCCAGAACGAATACTATTTGCAATTGTAATTGCATAGCGGTCAGCCTTTGGAAATAAAACCCCAAAGCGCTGCAATTCCAGCTTACTTAAACAAGAGCAAACGAGATGTTTGAGAAAGAGATGAAATAATGTAAATTTAATAATTTCGGGAAATTGGGCACTGCGCCGTGTAGTACAAAAAAATAGAGGTTGAGATCAATGGTTAGATCGAAAAGAGAGATACAGAAGAGAGGAAGTGAAGGAGAAAGACAAGCAGATGAATAAAACTATGCCGGCATTTAAATTATCATCGCGAATCTAAAAGACTTCCAGGCATAGAGTTTACTCAAGGGAAAAAAGAGAGAAAATAAGTATTAGCTTCATTGCAGTGCGGTCAGCGTTTAGCTATTATTTCCAAAGCTGAATTTCCAGCGACTACGAAACTTGATAAAATTTGATATGTAATTTAAACTACTGGGGTTACCAGTTAATATGTAAAACTGAGTAACTTCCAGCCAGCAGTAATTGAAAAATAAAATAATTATTTGAGGCACCACACAAGTTATTGTTGCATATCGAAATATGAACACGATGTTATAATACTAGGAACAGAAAGTGTGGGCCCCACGTTGGGCGCCAAAATATGTAACGAATAAGCAGTTGTCTTGGCTAAAGACGGCTGAGAAGAGCGAGTGATGTGGCAAGGACCGGAAGCGGATGCACGCGAAGGTTCCGGCTCCGGCTCGTCGGCAATTGGGAGTGGGATCTTGCTTCCGGTGTCTTGTTCGCCATGTTAAATATTGCTCTCAGCTACTACTCTCCGAAACGGATAGTGCGTGCAGAGAAATTAGAGTGAAAAATGAAAGGGGAAAAGAAAGAAGTGGAAGGTATCGGTAGCCATGATCTCAACCTCTTCGAGTTGCCTCAAGATGTTCGATGGACAACTCCTAGCCCGCCCAACCTGATCATCGCGGTTCCAACCGAGTGTTGAGCGATGATCCCACTAAAAACACTACACGGACAGACGACCCATTTCCCGAAAAGAAATACTAATTTAGAAATTCATAATTAACAATATTTAATTCCTAAAATAATTCATTAATGTCTACTAAATAAGTTATAATAAAAATCAAAAGCATGTAGGCGTTAAAATGCAATTAATTCAGATGACTTAAAACTAGTAAAAGTAAGTAAAGGTAAGTATAAATGATATTAAGATAAGTATAAATGACATTAAGGTAAGTAGCAATGAAATGCAGGTAAGTGTAAGCGAATCAAAAGTATGGTAGGTGTAAGTTGAACAAAATTACGGTAAGTGGCATATTCAGTTAAGATGGCTGATATTGTTTTGTTGTTTCTTTTTTTGAATTTATCTATTTTCTTTTTATTTTAATCATAATTGCATCGAGAAATTATTGGCATATGAATATCAAAATGGGACATGAGGCATTTTCATTTTCTTCTTTTGGCATAAAATTGATTTAATTTTTCTTTTTTTTTTTTTTTTTTGATATAAAAATTATTTAAATTTTTTCTTTTAATTATTATATTTTTTTTGTATTTTTATACCTTTTTTCTTGATAACTTGTTAAGAAGAAATTGTATAAAATTTACAACTTTAAATTCGAATCGCGAAATAAAAGTCGAGTTCATGAACAAAACCCTAAATGAAAAGCATGAAGCCACAATTGCAACGTAAAGCCTGTATTGTTGTTGTTACAGGTTTTGCATAAACGAAATACCCGAGAGCGAGAGAGCGGGGTTCGAACATGTTCTATGCAAACTCTCTCACTGACGTTGCAATTATGCTCTCACCATTCGCGAACAAAAAAAAAAAGAAGAAGAATTGACACACTCACTTTGTTGTTCTTATTGCTCCCACGCTGAAAGATCTTTCATCGTTGTGGAACCTGTGCCTGTGGAAAGAGAAGGGAAGAGAACGAACTCCACCAGAGTTGTGGATCGCGGGAGAGATAGATTTAAGAGGGGAAATGTAAATGCACTCAACTTAGTGGTGGGTTACCATTTTGTTAACATTTATTAAGACGCGCGAGATAATTAACTTAACAGATTACCAACTTTTCTTTTCGTTAATTTTAAATATGCCTTCTTCTATATTTATAGATTTTCTTTCAGCGTTTTCCCGATTTTTACACTGAATTTATTGCCATATTAACATTTTTCTGTATTTCTCTTTTTCTCTCGTTCTTCTATTTCTCTACCTACTCGTTAGTCTACCATTTGCTCACTCCCGCACTTATTTGTTGTTGTTTTCATTTTTTTCTTCTTATTATTATTTTTATTCACTTTTGCCACATTTTAAACTAAAACTAAAGCTAAACTATATCTTAACACTAATATTAACACTAATGCAGTTTCTACTGCGAACGAAACATTTGTGGGGTTTTTTCTTACATGCCCCTAGGGATATTTATAGTTTTTTCTCTTGTTTTTTCACAAATTTAATTTTTCAATACGAGAAGCCTCTGAGTCGTTTCTTTATGGGCTTTTCCGCGTTTTAAATGTTTTTAGACGCAGACTGCGTTTTGCCAATTTATTTAAACACTATTAAGCGAATTTTGGGGAATTTTTTTACAGGATCTCTTTGCTGGTTTCGATGATTCAGGTCGCGCCTCGCGAAAACTGTCAGCTGTCGCCAGTTTCTCCTCTTTCTTTCTTCTCCACAATTCCAGCGTTTCTTCTTTACGTATTAAATTTCGCTCTGGAGCTTCCAATATAAAAAAAATTGCTGGATTCTCTATTGAATTTCTCAGCAGTCCACCGGACAGCTGATAAGGTTATTGAACTTTTTGTTGAAAACTTTAAATTTTAACCCTCTTCCCAATGAAAATCATGAGGATTTCAGAGGAAAAAGGAAATTAAATTCCGCTGGTGATTCTTGCAGTGTCGAAATTTGTACTCGAAATTTGTAAAATTGTACTCGTACACCAACAAAATAAAGTTGGAGCCGTTTGTTGCCCTCAACGACCGTTTATAATACCGTACTTGCTGTGAAAATTGGTTGATTGAACTTTATATTTTCAAGGCCAGAATCGTAATGATCGAGAAAGGATTTCTCACGATCGTTGGGACTTGAAGTCGATATGCAGACAGA
>CM029564.1:14634054-14771424 GCA_017309665.1 Coelopa frigida | reverse complement strand
CGCCGTGACACAAACGCCAACACAGAGAATAGGAACGATGATGATGTCCATCATCATCAGGGCTCTCGTCAGGCGAGCGTGAAACTCGTCATGTGGTCAAACTCGAGTCGCAATCAAATGTCACTCAGACGTGTGAGTGGGCGGTCGAACTTCTGCCACCACACGAGTCAGGGGGCCGTGGTCGGGGGAGGCGACGAGGTTCGGTTACAGAAACTCGGAGACGAAACTCGTATAATTTCATAATTCACGAAATCAAATCATGAAGAACTTCGTCCGCAACTACATCCAGTTAATGGAAGCTCAGGAAAGTTTCGCAGCTGGCGAATAAAAACCATTCGAAAACATGTTGTTGTTGATGACAATACGGGGGGCGCGACAAAAGGGGGCGGAGCTGTTGACGTCTGATGAAGGACTAGCTTTCGTCAAGAGGCAGCCATGTGTGGGTTTTGTTCATGTGTTAGAATATCATTCCAGAAACATGAGAAGAGGTAAAAAAACAAAAAGAACAGCAAAATCACTGAAAACTAATTCCAAATTGGGTTTAAAATTCAAGACGAAAGGTAAGCGAAAACAGTACAGAGAGAGGAAAATATTAGGAAAAAGCAAGAGGAAAAGAAAATAACAATAGACGAGAAAGGAGCTTATGAATATTTATGAACTACAAATAAAACTCCCTTTGAACAAATATGAAGGTAGAATATGAAATGAATAAATACATTGGATGGGTGGAAGAACCAATAGAGGAGAAAACTGAACTTTTGGGCGATGCCAAAAGACGGAATGGATAAAAACAACAAAAACATAAATTCTTTTGCAAACGGAAAACAATTTCAAATCGGATTAATTTACAATAATCGGGTTCCGTCATTGAATATAACGATTTGAATCCTTATTTGAGAGCTACTAGAAAACGTATTTTAATTTGAGCTTTTAATTTTTAATATTTTATTTTGAATGTTGAATTTTATATCGATGAATTTGTATTTTTTTTCAATTTTTATTTATTTTTTTTTAATTTTGATTTAAAAAGTTTTAATTTTTGTTGCAAAATATTTAACTCTAAATATTTAATATGATTTTAAATTCGTATTATATTTTTCATTGTTCGTTTTTTATTATTATTTTTTTTTACTTTGTTAAATTAGTTTAGTTCAACTACTTCTTACTTCAACTTCTGATTTTTAATTTCTAGTTTCTAATTTTTATTTATTTTTTAAGTTTAGTTTTAAAATTTTATTTTTTATTATTTATTAATTTTTTATTGATAATATAATTTTAATTGAACTTAACAACACTTGAAATTTTTTTTATTAATTAATATATTAGGATTTTTATTTTTAATTTCGTATTTAATTTTTAATAGTGGATAGTAGGTTTGAGAGAACTAAATACTTTCTTTCTTTGTTACAGGCATTTTTCAAGCTCTTTTCGTTCCGACTCTTTCTTTTCATTCTCCCGACATCTTTGTCTCTTCCTCATTCTTCTTATATGTTCCACCTCTTTCTTCGTGAGAATTAAAACGAAGTTTGACAAAAGTTTCCCTGGCCCCAACACGGCAGCCGAAGTTCTCGTTCAACACTTTTGAGCTCATTGGCTTAAGCTCCAACCCGTACACATGTGTGTGTGACTGTGTGAGTTGATGTGAGTGTGAGCTGGTGTGTGTTGGCATGAGTGTGAGTTTTTGTGTGTTTGCGCCAACATCTGCGTCGAGTTTCTCACGTCTCCTCGGACGTCCAGTCAACAGTTGGCGAAAAGTTCCTCCACCCCAGGACGAAAGCCGAGGACACTGTGTGTGTGTGTTGGTGCCGGACATGCACGTGCACAAAATTCAGTTAATTCTTTCTGCATGAGTGTGTGCATTAGTATGGGTGTGAGTGAGCTCGCTCTCACTCACATCTGGCAGTAAATTCGAAACAAATCTTCAAAAACTCTGGCTCACTTTTTCTTCATCTTCTCACTTTCATCTTCATCTTTTCTCTCGCCTTCTAGTGTCATTATAGAATTTCCCTCATCAGGCTGTCTTTCTTTCATTCTTTCTTTTGACCTTGCCTTTCTTTTCATCCATGGTCCATTTGTGTTTCCTTTTTCGTTGTCTGTCCTTTTTTGTCTGTCCATCTTCTGTCTGTCGGGGAATCTCAATCTGCCCAACTTAGCCTCTGTCCATCAGTCGGTTTCTCCGTCTGTCGGCCCCTCGGTTCCTCCGTCCATCACTTGGTTTCTCCTTCCGTCCTTCGGTTTCCCATCCGACCAAGTCAAAGTTCCGACCGCCGACCCAATTTCTTAATTTCTCTTTAAACGTCCGCCGCACATCTGGGTCGGAATTTCCATATAAACAACTTTGGCTCAAATTGACTTTCGTCCTGTCGTCCGTCCAGCCCACGACGTGTCATTAGAGCCGAGTCACAGTCGGAGTTGGAGTCGAAGACGAAGTTGTCTTCGGTGCCCGGATGGACCGGGGGCTGGCGAAGAACTTCGAAGGACGTCTGCCGCTGATCCTGGGAGAAGTTGTCCTCGTTGTCATCGGAAGAATGAGTTTCAGCTTTCGAAAGAAGGACGACGGAAGTTCTTCGACGATTGTCCGGGAGATCTACAGAGGACTTTAAGACAACTAACGAAGTATCATTCGCAGGAGAATGCGAAATTATCTCAATGAAGATAATGGTTGAAGGAGGAATGGATGGAAGGAAGTTGGTCGTGTCGAGTTTCGAGTTTCGAGAGGTTTGAGATATGTTTCTGGGAATTCCTCGGTCTCACCTCCCATTAAGAAGTCTTAGTCGTGTTTAGTCGAGCGAATGATTGTTTCGTGAGGCGCCCTGGAAAGGCTTCAAGATTAAGATGGATCCATTTAAAGTCCTTCCCCTACCTCTGCCTATTTCTCCTCATTCTAATGAGTTTCCATGTTTGCCATTGTGCATTTATTTGTATTAATTATAGCTCGCTTTACGTCTCTCACTCTCTCTTTCGCTCTAACTCACCATCTCCCTCCTCCTTCATTCACTCTCCTCCGTTCGGGAAATTAATTTAGAAATTCCAACCGTTCCAGCATTTAAAAGGATTCGAGCGGATTTTAAACGTTTAATGTGGAAACGCATACGCAAACAAATGATTACGCATTCTCACACACACACACACCCACGTCCACTCACTCACACTGTCACCTTTTGAGCTTAATCCACACGCACTTTAAGACACACACACACACTCACTTATGGACACCCACTCATCCACCCACACATGCATACAGTTTTCTCAGTCGCCGGATCTCGAAGTCGGTCGCGTCTTCCTCCGATTCTCGTCCGCCCTCCGGTCGCGCCCACCTGAGCGCTGTTTTTAATCCGATTTGACGGCGTCCTCGCTGTCGTCGTCATCGTCGACGTCGGAAATCACGTTCCGCTGCAGCGCGGTTTCCGCGCCTGCAAATCAGCGCCCGGAAATGATGCGAGCTCTGGGCCAAATCAAGGAGACGCCTCCAGGACATCGGACCAGGAGGACGAAGAACGGTGGGCGTGGGTCGGTGGGCGTCTGTTGGTCCAGGATCCGACCTAGTCCTCGCAGGAAGAGGAAGCGTTTGCGCGCTCCTTTGTGCCGCGTGCACGGTGGAAATAATTTCCTCGTCTTGGGGCGACTTCCGTCGGGACCAGAAATGAAAGGAAATGGAGGTCACAGCGGAAGAGAGAGGAGGGGGGAACGGAGAGAGAGAAGAAGGCCAGGTGCAGCGCCATTTTGTTTGCGATCCCGCCGAATGAGTGACAATTTGCCCGACGTCATGTGGGGCAAAGGCAGCCTGACGACGTCGTCAACGTCGGCCACGTCCGCCACCGCCTCCGACTTGCGATGGAATTGTTTTGAAAATCGTGGAGAAGGGGGCGATAAGCGAAAGGGGAGTGGCACTAGGAGCGATATGGAGGTGACTAGGGGGAGGTCGCGTCGACTCCGGAGAGCCACACGTCGGCTGCAAACCACTTGCAATCTGCTAGCCGTGCCATCAAAAAGCAGGCAACTGTTATTTTCACCTTCATTTCTCACTCCGTATGTGAGGTAGAATGTGCGAAGGTGTGTGCAGTGTGTATGAGTTTGCGGTTGAGGCTCGCGCTTGCAGTTGGCAACGCCAAGCCACCTCGCACCTACAAGCAAACATGCTCACATACTCTCCGGCTCAAATGCACACATCTGTCGGCCGTCATAAAGAGGCGGCGCAGCCGACATTTGTCATTTGCCAAATGAGTTGCACTTCCGCTTCCGGCCGCACGTCAACTGATGACGTGAGTGTGTGTGGGGCTGTGCGTGTGTTGATATTGGTGTGTGCTTCTAATAGTTATACCACCCCACCTCACATGGTCCCAAGCTATGCAACGTTTGCCTTTAAGAAACTCCTGCGAATAAATTGCTTTCGACGTCGTCAATTTTCTTCGAGCGAAACTCGTTCAGGCAAGGCGAAAACTTTCTTTTCACCCAGGCCGCAACGCAACGCGTCACGCCACGCCTCCATAGCTCATCACCACTCACCATCGCCCATCCATGTTCTATCAACAACGCTTCCCACCCTCCCTTCGTCAACCTGCTTCCAACACGCTCGCCTCCCTCGACACCGTTCGCGGCGTTGCCAAATTAGTGTCAAACTGTGCCACCAACGACCGCCCACCACCTTCAACTCCTTCGTCAACCGCTTCTCAACCTCGTTCCACCGCTCTCGTCCCCGTTTAACCAACCGCGGCTCTCCTCAAATACAACCTTGATCGACTCCTCAGCTGCCATCGACCCAAGTCGACCACGCCCCCACCTACCTTCCGCCCACCGTCTGTCCGTCGACTTCGGCCCGCGGCGAATTTGAATGCGTTGCGACACCTTTTCGCCGATTATCTCCTAATCTAATCACGCCTCGGAACCACGAAAACTTGCGCGAAAACAACGTCAAAAAAACACCACAAAGTTTTTCCCTCCATCTCACTTTAGCTCACTCTCGCTCTATCGCCCTGTCTCACTTCCTCTCTTCGCTCTCCCTATCTCTCTCTCCCTCTCCCTCTCGATTTTCTTTCCCGTTCACTGAGTTTCTTTCCTCAATCGCTGTTTCTCTCTCTCGTTCTCTCCTCCTATACTGGGTCGGGATTTTTGGAAAAACTTTACTCATACTTCTCTTTTTCTCTGTCTTTTTGTCTTTCTTTCTTTTTCTCTTTGTCTTCCTTCTCGACGAAAACAAAGGCCAAGGTGTGAGTGACGGCGAGACGAGGGAAAAATCGAAAAGTTTCTCGCGTCGACTTCTGACAGGCAGCCGAACGGCGGGCGTTTGGTCACCGGGGGCGTCTCAGGGCGAGGATGTTGTTGTAAATGTTATTTTTTTTTTATTTTTCTAGGTGTTTTGTAGTTTTTGTTGTTTCTGGCCACGTCGCCACTGTAAGCCGAACAATTATTGTGTTAGAGCGAGTTTAAATTAGTTACTAGTTTTCGCAGTTCAGTTCGAGAGCTTCGAAACCGACGAGTTTTAAACGTGGAATTTCATTTTCATCTCTGAAATTTATTGCTTCTCTTAATGGGCTCGAATATGACGAACTACTCCTCCATGACTCTTTCATATTGAACAATGTCAATGACTCTGAAATTTTCAAAAAAAAACTCCAGCCATCGACCTAAATTGGGATTGAATTGCTGATGTCGTGTCATTTCATTGGTGCCGTCGTTCTCAAACCGGTGCAATCATCACTTCCGCCACGATGCGGAGCAGCACACCGGAAGTGCCGTCACAACCGGAAGCCGGAAGCTCGCTCTGGTTGGTTTTTTTGTTTTTTTTTGTTTGGTTCTTCTTCTGATTTTATTTCGTCCAGGTGACAGTTTTGAAATTTTAGTGAAAAACTTTGGACGAAACTTCGGTGGCTGGGTGGATAAGGGAAGTGGGGCGAGTGAAGGGAGGTGTGAAGGATGGGAAGAAGGGGGTGGGGGATGGGAAACGGACGGATTTCGGTAGGATGTGATTAAGTGTTGACCGAAATCCGTTTAAGTGCGGTTCTCGGATTCTCTCGAAATCAAATTCCCAGCTCGACTCGAGTCGACAACTCGACGATTTTGGTCTATTTGTTCGGTGGACTGTTGGGGGCGTGTCGGAGGTTGAGCGAGAAATTGAGAGCGGTAAATGTAGGTAGGGATTGAGGTAGAGAAATGCAACTTTTTAGTGAAATTAACAGATGTTTCTCGTTGGATTCGAATCGAATTCGCAATCGAGAGCAGGAAAGTAATATCCCGGAAATGGAGGAGTCGTCAGCATCATGGAGCTCATCCATTGTTTCGGGAGTCCCTTCTGTCAGATGCAGGGCTCCTTCACTTTTCTTCTTCTCTCCTCTCTCTCTCTCACTCTTCCTCTCTTCTTCACTTCTCTCTGCCTCTGTCGATCTCCCTCCATTTTGTCTCGTCTCGATGCAACTTCAGATGCATCGCTTTCTGCAACTCAATCAACCTGAAGCAACCGATGCTCAAGTGATCCGTTCGAGAGCCGTGCAGCTGAAGCCTTCCCCAAATAAACAATAACAAAATCTTGGTACACACACACACAATCCATGGGAAAACCACAAAATGCAGCTGCCACAATAAGACCAACAGAAAGAAAAGCGGGTGGGAGAGAGTGAGAGAGAGAGGGAGAGTGGGGTTGATAAAGAGAGAGTGAGAGGACGATAGAAATAGAGATGAAGAGAAGGAATTGTTTGACAGGCAGAATGCAAGCAATTTGCGAAAATGTTAAAAAAGCACATTTTATCTTTATTACGAACACAAAGCAAACACACACACACACACACGAACATATCCTCCCACGCAAATACTCACATAGGTGGAACAGATGGAACGAAGCTCTAGCTTCGAGCTCTATTTCGAAGGAAGAAAAGAAAGAGGGAATGGAAAGAATGAAAGGAATCGAGAGGAGCTTCCGCAAATGTGAAAAATTCGATTGAGACAGATTTGCAGGGAAATGTTTCCGAACGAGGGATCGGAAAGGAATTTGGGATAAAGAGAGGGTGAAGACGGTAGAAAGAGCCAGGGAGTGGGTGAAAGAAAGAGAGAGGTAGCTAAGGAAAACTCGATCTTGGGGACCCGAGGCACCGACTGAACGGGACACGTTCATCGCAAATCGAACCATTCCTTCCGCAAACTCTTGCTGTCTATTTATATTTTTCAATCTCTCTCTTCCTCCTTTTGTCATTCTTGTACCTTCTCTTTGACTCTGTCTCCCTCTTTTCCAATCTGATTCCCTGTTTTACACTCTTTTTACCACTTTATCGTTCTTTCTCTCCCGTTTTATCCATCTCTTTTTCCCTCCATCTCTATCTGTTCCTTTCCCTCGAGGGCCCAGGCATCCCAGGTCCCTTTTAAAGGACTCCACGAGATGCATTGTTGAATTTCTCGATATTCTCCACAAACTCCCCAGGTTGAAAGTGTGACGAGACTTCGCAAATCTTCCCTCTCACTGTGGGCTGAAACCCAAAGAATGCGAGAGAAGAAGGAACAGCAGGACATCTTCCCGGACATGAGGTCCAGCCTCTACGTCGGAGTCTTAAATTTTTGATGAGGCTCGCAGTTTGTTGACTCAGTCGGCTCGAGTTTTCCTCCTTTGTTTCGTTTCCCCACCACCCGAGGCTGGAGAAGATTTTCACGGAAGACTCAAATTGAAAATGAGAGAAGGGAACCGAACAAAGAGAGCATCTCGAAGGAGAAAGAGGAGAGACGGAAGAACCCAAGTGAGTGGAGTAAAAGAGACTATGAAAGAAGCCAGATGGATGGAGCCTTCCCGAGGGATACAAAAAAGAATAGGAAAGGAAAGAAGAAGTAAAGAGGAAAGAAGAGAATAAGAGTGAAAAGAACAAACATTTTGGTATGAGACATGAAAAACGGGAGACATCACTGAGAAGGAGAAATCATTGGATGGAGAAATCACTGGCAGGGTGGAATCTTAAAGAGGAATCATTTCCTGCAAAGAGGATCACAAGGAAGTGGGAAGCATCCTCTTTGAGGAAGGAACCGGACATCGGGGAAGGAAGCAACCTGAAAGCTGCACAAATCTCTGTGGAGGAGCCGCCTGAGAATCGCCCGAGCTTCCGAGAATCTCCGGTACCCTCACGTCGACTGCGAAAGAGATCACTTCAGCATAGCCCATGGGACGAAAGAGATCGCTGTACCAAAGGCCGTGAGACGAAGCTGAATTAATAAAATTTATGCCTCGTCCCTCGTTTTCCTCCAACGTCATGGACACCTTTTGCTGCAGCTGATGCCTAATTAATTTCCCATTTAATCCGGCTCCTCGACGCCCCGGGGACGACGCGAACCCCAGACAACAACCAGGTCTTCATCCTGCAGCCCAGTTTTCCTGAGTGTTCCCTGAGTGTCCATTTGTTTGTTTTCTTCATCTCTGTCTCTCCCTTTTTTCTTTCTTTCTTTGTTTGTCTTGGGGCATCAGCTGGGCCGACTTTTAAGCTGCAGTCGAGAAGCCCTTTAAGACCTCGGCTCCTGCCGCTGGAGCTACTGCAATCGGCCTCTTGAACCAAACCCCGAACCATTTCGAAATCATGGAGAACGAGATCCCTCACAGTCGGATCCTTCGATGCTTTGTTTGGTGTTGAAAAGGCTTAGTTCTGAAAGGTGAAGAATTCATCGGAAAAAGAAAAGCCTTTAGTGAAAGCTTCTTTAGAGATACTCAGAAGGCGCTGTGCAAATGGGGAACTTCGAGGAATGGAATTAGTTTTATAGGAAGGCATTGGTCAGTGGGGAACCGGAATCGTAGACCTCTTGAACTTTAACGTTAAGCATTAAGGTTGAAGTTCCTAACTTAAGAAAGTTGAAAATAAAGAATAAATAATGTTTAGAAATAATTTATATATAGAAAAACTGTAGCAAAGTAAAAGTATAATTATTAATTTAATTATTTATTTATGAGAGAAGATTTCTTGAATCGAAAATCAGGCAAAGTAGCGGAAATCAGGTTAAAGTTTTAACTCCCATTTCATGCTAATTAGCAGTAGATGCGAATAATCCATATAAAATTCCGACATGAATCATTAATCAAAGGTCGCTGCATGAACTCAAAAGGTCAGATCGATGAGCGACTGATTGAGGCCGCAGAGGTGACTGCAACAGGAGCAAGAGTCAAGAGTTCAATGGGAGACATGGACACTTGAAGCGAGGTCAACAACTGGGACGTGGACAGAAAACAAATTCGACTCCAAAGTGGAAGGACAACACTGAAAAAAGCGGAAGAGAAAATATCGGAGGGGAAAAATTCGTAAAAAAATAGCAGGAGAAAAATCGAAAGAAATAGAATCGGAGCAGATAAAATGGGAACATGTTGAATGCCGAAAACAATGAAAAGGTCGAAGAGACAACGAGAGTGGGTCAAGAGGAGAGGAAGGAGAGAAGATGATGAGGAAGTAGGAAGGAAGGAAGATGCTGTAGAAAGACAAAAAGAAACCACCACAAGATGGACAAGTGAGTCGAATATATATTTTTAGGCACATGTCCTTCCGCAGTCCTTGCGACGACAACTCGTCACGATTCGCTGTCTCTTTCTCTTCATCTTACCGAAATCTCAAGAGAGTTGCCGGCGAGGAAAAACACATAAATAAATTTGCATGCCCCATGTGAGAGTGAGAACGACTGTGAGAGAGGGAGCGAGAAATAGAGGTAGAATGAGAACGACAAGTAGAGTGCGAGCGAGAAAGAGACTGAGAGCGAGACAAGGCGAATGTGAAGGAGAAGGAGGAGAATGGCGACAAGCATCCACTTCGCAGACATGCAAAGAGTTCCGACGTGAACATACTCAAACACACAGACACACACACACATGAACGATGGTTGCATGAACGACACAAACATACACACACACACATAAAGACACTTGCATACCGATGCCATATACCAATGCACACGCACACTTAAGCACACAAATGCAATTTCTCGCACAACTTTTCACAACTCAATTAAAATTGTAAGGAGGCGACAGAGGGAGAGAAAGAAAGAGAGAAGGAGGGAAAGAGAGAGGGTGATAGGGAGGAAGAGAGATCGAGAAGTTAAAGAGAGAGGGAGAAGAAACGAGGACAGTGAAGCGACTTCTCCGATGATGTTTTCGTTGTTGTTTTTTCGTTGGTTTTGTTGTTGTTGTTGGGGCGCTTGAGAGGCGTGGTCCTGGTGGGCGCTACTCCTGTCGTCGCGAGCTGCGGGTTAATGCGGTGAAGAAAGCATTTTCGCAATTTTCTACTCATTTAAATTCATATTTTTATTTTTTAATTTGCGTTTTTTCCCACCCTCAATTTTAGCACTTCTCCCTTCTCATTCTCACCCTCCTGCCTTCTCACACTTGCTTCTCAAGCGTTTTCTCCTACTTTGAAGAGGACTTTTTTTTCTCGCGAGCTCTTGTATATGCATATTTTTGGATGTGTGCGAGTGTGTGATACTAAAAAACACTCACATGTTTATGCACTCTACTTCGTCGCCTCGCAAAGGATGTCATATAAAAATAACAAAAACAAAGCAACTAGACGGCGAGCATCAACAACGACATCATTCACACTCTCTCCCATTCCCTCTCTCTCTCCCTCTCTCTCCTCTCTTCCCACTTCATGTTAGTAATTTCATCTTCAACTTTTACACACACGTCCTCATCGCGACATTGTTTTCGAATTGTTGTTGTTATTATTGTTTTTCCTGCTATGCAAATGTCAGGTGCTGCCACACTTTTATGTACATACATCCATTGACAGTATTTTATATTTCGACGAAAATATCCAGAACATGGCCAGGAGTGGCCAATAACAGAAACATTGATGTGTAAAAATAATAATAATTTTAACAATAAAAACCATTTAAAAAACAAGTTTGAAACAAGATAAACACCAAAAACTTTAACAAAAAAATTAGGACATCAAAAATTGTTACCGCCCAAATAATGACAACAACAAGGCCCAAGCCCCATCAGCAACGAAAAAACCTGTCATCCTCCAACGAAGCTGTGTCCATGTGTGTGAGTTGATATCTCGCTACATATGTCTGTCTGTGTGCAGATGTCTGTGGGTGCTTGTGTGTCTGTGTGTGGGTGTCCCCTGACGCCTCGATCATATCTCGCGTCGTTGGTCGCACTCTTGGGCGCACTTGAGGTGGTTTCCAACAAACGAGCTCCGTCCACGCCTCCTCCTTTGCTGTCCTGAATCCCTCAGTTGCTTCCTCTCATTCTTTCTTTCTTTCATTCTCTCTCACTGTCTCATTCTTTCATTCTCTCTGTCTCTCCCTATCTCTCTCTTTTTTTCTCTCTCTGTGTGTCTCTTTCCCTCACGAGGCTCAGTCTAATGGCGCTCGAGTGTAAAGTTTTGTGTAAATGCGTTGAAAAGTCTGCATTAAAATGTTTATGATGTGTCAACAATGCGCTCATAGCTTTTCATTTGGAAGTTACTTTGCCGCCCCCTTGCGCCACGCCTCCCTCTCCACTTCTCGCACACAGAGCCACACACCCACACCTGCACGAGCATTCGTTTTGCGTCCCCGGCGACGCTTGTGGGATCGCGTGGTCGTGCCCAGCAGCTGGAAAATTGTTTTCTTGTGTCGAGATCCTGGCGGATTCCACTTCTCACTCCACTTATTTTTCTTCTTCATCTTCATCTCTCTCTGCTTCTTTTCTTCCTCCCACTCGATCCCTTCTTCTTACCACCTTCTCTAATTTTTTGTCTCCTCACGTCGTCGTCCTCTTCACCCAGGTTTTAATTCATTCTTCTCATAAGAAGGAGCGACGATTCAAGGAGGCTCGAAAAAATAGAGTAGAAGGACATTAAGTGCAAGATACTCAGAGGAGGACATTGGCAGGATATGAGGAGAGGAAGGCAGAAGATCCTTGATGAGAATCCACTTAAGAACATCCATCGAATGATAACTACGAATATCTCCCCACATGTCCAATCGGGAAAACTTGTATTTATCCGAAAACAACAGAAACAAGAAATTCTGCAACCACGGCAACAACAATAATATCATCAACAGCAACAACTATAACAACATTAACAACAACATCAACAACATGAGATCACAACATCCATTGGCCTCGGTTCGATGCATCGTGAGCCAGATGAGTGAGGCCAGATTGAAGTGGCGACCGGCCACTGGTGAATTCAAATTCTAATTTCGAATTGAAGTGGATCCTCGAAAAGAGGAGGGACTACAAAAGAGAGAACAGAACAACAACAATAATGAAAACAACACTTTTGAAAGCTACAACAATAACGAAAACAACCATAAACAACGGTAACATACGTCACTACGACATGAACTCAAAAAATACATACAAAAAAACATGTTGAAATATTGAGGAAAATCTCAAAACAGGATGCTTTTCCGAATCGAGTTGGAGAGAGAGAGAGAGAAAGACTGAAGGAAACATAGTTGGATAGAGAGAGAAAGAGATAGAATAACTGAGAGAGTGAGATGGAAAGAACGAATGAGCGAACAAATGAGTGAGTGGAGGACTTTCGACTCATGTTGAATGGTTCTCGAAATTCCTCGTTGTCGTTGCATGCAACTTGAGCTGTTGCTTGTGCTGTGCTGTTGACCAACGAGGCAAATCAAACAACAACAATAATAGCAACACCAATTGCAATAACAACAATCATGCCCACAAGCCGTGGATCCACTTAGTGTAGCCACTCGCTCATTTTCCACATGTCCTTCAGAGACTCCACTCGAGCCTCGCAATCGCGATCTCGGGCTCGGTTTCGGTCAGGGTCCGAAACTGTTTCGGAGAGTCCGAGTCTCGGGGTCTCGGAGGAGTTGCAATTGGAATCCCGGCGAAAGCTTGTTAAAGTGTCCCCAACTGCGGCGGGCAGCTGTCGAGCTGGAAACATACACAAAGACACAGAGACACAAACACATAGTCACACGCACACACACTTGCAGCATTCTCGCACTCACATCGATGTACATATAGCGAGCCCGAGGCTTGAGGAGAAGGACACAAACATAGACAGAGACAGCTCCCAATTTATCCGTTTCATTCGATGGCAATTTCGGGCCTCGCCGCTCAAACGGAGCTCGTTGTCTTTCTCACTCCTCTCTTCATGCTCTTCATGCGACTCTTCATCCTTCTCCCACCTCTATTCGTACTCCTCACACCCCCTTTTTTCCCGCCGTCACCCTTCGATGTCTCCACTGCTTCCGTTCCTTCTCTAAATGTCCAGCTGTCCAACCGTCTGACCGACACATCGACCTCGCCACCGGTCATTCCAATCTCCCTCTCACACTCTCCCTCCCTCTTTCTCTTTCCCTTCTTCACTGTCCCTCACTCTCCCTGTTTCCCTCTCTGTCCGATCGCCTCGTTTGCTCGAAATGTTGCACTGAAATGTGGGTCAAATTGCAATTGATTGCAACAACAAAAGCTCGCACGCAAACACACCAATACCAATGCACACACACACATGCATGCATGTTCACAACAAACACATCCTGGCCAAGTGGCACCCAATCGCCTCTCTTCCTGTCTGCCTCTCTGTATGTCTGTCTGTTCGTCTGTATGTCTGACTCTCCATCGACTCCTTCGCCCCTGCTGCCTGTCACTCGAAATGGAAATTTATCTGCAGTCGCTTCAATAAAACGTTGCTTCCGTCGCCGTCGACCAGTGGAGTGTGACTGTGTGTATATGTGTTTGTATGTGTATGTATGACTAACACCCTCTCTATCCCTTCTCTTTCTCTCATTCACCATCCTAACTCTTCCTCTCTTTTCCTTTCAACTCCTCTCATTCACCTTCCTTTCAAACTTCTCCTCTCTTGATATTGAGATATAATGCGAGCGTATTTGTCCTCTCGTATAAATTGTGGAGCGATCCTTGTGTTTGTCTTGTCGGCCCCACGAAGGTGGGCCTTTGAATGGACCTGAGGGAGGGACTGTGAGTGGTCTTTGGGTGAACCTGTGGGTGGTTCGAGGTGGCCTTTGGAGGTCGCTTGGTGGAAGATGGGGTAGATCCGGTTGTCGGTCGGTGGTCTCTTTAATTGCACATTTATTAGATTTCATTCCGCATCGGGCACGCGGCCTCGAGTGGAGGAAAATTGCATTCCAAAGCATTTTGTCGGCAAACAACAGATAAAAGAATGCTTAAGTGGAAGAGCAGGATGAGTGGGAAGAGGGAGAAGGAAGGCTGAGATCTGTTAGAGTTAGTGAGAGATGAGAGAGGTAGTGAAGAAATGGGGAGAATGATAAGCTCCTCAAAGAGAAAAGGATGCAGAGTAGGATAGAAAAATGTTCGATAGAGAGTCAATTGATACAAAGCGAGTGATGTGAGATTGAAGTGAGAGACATAGAAAGAGATAGGGATGGAGAGAGAAGGTTGGAGCGAGAGAAAGATAAAGTGAAAAAGATGTTGATATGAAAGAATTTTCCTCTAACAATTAATTCATTCTCTCTTTTTAAACCTTCTCATTTTTTCCACCTTCTGTTAACTTCATCTCTAGTTCTTCGTCTCTCTCTAACTGCTCCTTTCCTCCCACTGACAACTGGCTAAGCACTTCCGGTGGATAATGTCGTCGGCGTTGATGGACTTGGCGATGCCGCCGACGCCATTTTGACGCGTTCCCTTGAGCACACGTCGTTGGCGCCGCCGGAACAATTACGAAACGCAAATGGATTTCGATGCGAGGGCGACTTGTATGTTTGTTGTTTGTGCAACACCTTCGAAGTCTCTCTCTCCTGCTCCCTCAAACACTATATCTCACTTGCTCATTCCCTCACTCTTCCGCTTGATCTCTTTATCACCCTCTTTCTCTATTACCCTAACTAGCTATTTTGTTTGGTTTCATTTACATTTGAATTCGAAAAGTTCGCGAGAGCTCGTGCAAATGGATTCTCACCTGCGAATCCACATGTGGGGGCGTGGCGGGTGCTGCGAACGAGGGGCGGGGCAGAAGATAATTTAAATGGAGGTGAATTATTTGCGCAACGGTAATTAATTCAGCTACCGAGTTTAGTTAGGAATTTAGAGAGGGAAATAGAGAATAGAGAATGTATTTGGGGAGGGAGAAAGAGGGAAATAGAGAATAGCTAGAGAGAGAGATAGTTAAAGAGAATAGTGAAAGATAGAATGAAAAGTGGATCATGTTGGGGTTTGAAAATTGTTTGAAGCACATCCGGAATGAAACAAACTTTTTCTATCCTCAACATGATCGCCTCCTGTCACACAGGATAAAAGCTCTCTCACAGGATAAAAGCCATTTGCTAAGGATTTCGATCTATTGTTGATAAATCAACTTAATTAAAAGCGACAAGCGGAACGGATCGAAGTGGAAAGAGTTTGAATGAATCGAACTGGAATGGGATGAATCGGAATGATAATAATTTGAATGGAATGAATCGATTTGGAATGAAAATATTCGGTGTGAAACGTAGTCCGAGTTGCAATCAACTAACAATAGCCACAAACAAATAACTAACGAATTCATCCGCCTGTTCATCGGTCCATTGTCCATCGACTGAGCCATCCGTCTTTCGGTGGTCTCTTTGTCATTCAACTGTCTATCTACCTTTAGTGTCTCTGTATCTGTCGTTCTGTCTCTCTGTCCTTCTGACTATATGTCCTTTTGTCCATCAGTCCTTCTGTGTGTCCGCCTGTCAATGGGTCCGTTGGTCCGTTTGTCTCCCGATCCCTCGGGCTGTCCATCTGTCGATTGGTCGCCCGTGGCCTAATCGCATCAAATGGAAAAGGAAGTCATTAGTGCATGCATTTAGCATTGGCAACGCGGCGCAGAGCTGCCAATTTTTTCGCCTCGGTTGTGAAAATGAGTGGGCCAACAGAAAGAGAGGATCTACATTAGAGAAAAGACCGAAATAGGGATCTAAATGGGAAATGGAAATGAATTGGGGATCGAAAATGGAGGATGAGCAAGAATTTGGGGTCAAAAATGGCCTGTGGATAGAATTGGGGATTGGGCGGCATGAGCATGAAATTATCTCTAAATAGCTCATTTTCCATGGCATGACCGATGACTACACGGACCGCGCCGGTTTCCCGGTCATAATTCCCATTGTGCTCGCCGTTGCGTCGGTGACCCACATGTAACACCAACACACACACATGCACACCGATGCCCAAACTGACCCAAAAACATAAACTACTCTCGATATGGTGCATCCACTTTAGGCCGGAAGTGAATGCAAAACAATCGATGAGGCAGCGGCCACGCCCACCCCACTGCACCAGAAGGAGGAGGAGATATTGGAATAGAAAGAGAAAAAGAGAGAAACAAAAAAGTGCATATGTGTGTGCGAGAGAAAGACAGCGTATGACCGCAGAGTTAAAGAGTTCGCACAAAAGCTTTCAAAGTTTCCGCTTCCGCCTTCGAAACGCAAAAATTATAAATCATAAAATAATTTCCGACCAAAAGTTGTTTCGAAACTTTATTCTATCCCCCTTTCTCTCTCTCTCATCCTCTGTCTCGCTCTCTCTTTCTGCCCCTCTATCCCTCTCTCTCTCTCGTTCTTTGTTATTTTTGTTATTCTTTTTTTGTTATTTTCTCTGACACTTGACCACTGAATCGCATAAAAACGCAATGCATAGTTTTTCGCTCAGTGCATTCACACACACACTGTTGCATAGTTTAATGTGCATTTGAATTGGGGCCTTAAATTACAAAATATTCGTTGGTAAATGAAAAACGACAAAACGGCGTTCGTGTCGAAAACTCATTAAAACTTGTTCGCCGAAGGGAAACCGAGAGGGAGAGAAAGCGATAAAATAAAATATAATAAAAAATTGCATTTGTTGCTGATTATCGAGGGTTTTCCCATCGAATGAAGTTGTATTAAGTGCTGGGTCCTCGGTTCCTGAGAATCGCATGACCATTTCAGGGCAGTATCTACTACAACGAAAACCTGGGCTGTCCCATGACTCGTTGGTCACCGAGGATATCGATTGGCTTACCAAGAATTATTCATGATTCGATAGCTAAAATTGTGTGAAATTGTAGGGAATTCACAGCTTTGATCGTGTGTAATTGACCTGTTGCTCATGGGGTTCTCAATAGGATTCGATCTTTTAATTACCAGATCACAATTTTCTCATTAATCTCTGATATTGGCAGCTCTTTAATTATTGTATTTTAGGTCTATAGTATTTTATTTCATCAATTTGCTATTACAGTTTTTTCAGGCTAACCCTCGTGACCACAATTGTTGGGTAAACAAAATGACTTTCCTTCATATAAAATGAGAGAGATAGAAAAATATAGTTGTTATGATTTTTCGATATTTTTTTTCTTTCTCCACCATGGGGAGTGACTTCTCCTTCCCCAACTAATTCTACTCGTTCACACACACACACGCACACACACACGCACACCTAAAACCACACACATATACTCGTTTATAGAGCCATAGACACGTAGAGGAGATAGCTTGAGCGAAATAGTTATAATGGCTCCCCCGAACATGGCAACCGAGACCGAGGCATTTAAAACAATTCCTATTATGGCATGGTCAACGGCACAAGAGGCCACAAGAGGGGGCGGGGACGTCAGAGGGTGTGGAGTTAATGAATACTGCTCCTCATTGTTCATTTTAAAGTTCCAACAGAGGGTGAGAAGTAAGAGAAAAAGTGATAAGGAGGGGAAGACAGCAGGAGAGAAAGGATAAGAGAGAGAGAGAGAGTAAAAGAGAGCAACCGAGTGAGCGTGCGAAGCCCCGGCCAAGAGTCGGTCGAGGGGTCGCCGATGTCGGTTCTGAGGGGAGAAAATTGGGGAAGGCCACAAAACAAATTTATTTGCAACTCAAGCCATGGCTGAGGAAAAGGAAGAGAAAAACGAAGGATAACCGAACGAAGCTCAAAAATAGAGTATGAACAAAAAGCAGCAGGGGGCAGTGGGTTGCTAAATGGGGGGCGGGGCTGGTGGGAGGACGTCGTCGGGGACTCGAGTGGCGAGGGCCGGAAACTCATTCCGTCGGCTTGACTGGGCACGAAAGTAGGTTTCTGTGGCATCTCGAATGGGGCAACGGAAAATTGCTCAGAAAAGGAGCGAGGAACGATAAAGAGTGGGAGAGGATTCGTGAGAGAAGAAGAGTGAAAGACAGAGGGTGAAATAGAGTAGGAAAATGAAAAGGATAGAGAACCGGGTGAGACGTCTCTATGGAAGTCAGAAGGCGAACGCTCGGCCATTAGATTCCTCTGGTAAGTAAAACGTGTTTAATATTCAAATTAGAAACCAAAAATAGTGAGAAGAGAGTTTGGGAGGAAAGGCGAAAGTGCAGAGAGAAGAGAAAGAAATGGAGAATCAAAGAGATATTTTTTTAGGGTTTGTGAAGCAGGGAGAGAGAGAGAGAGGGTGGCCGATTGAGAAGTGAGAGGAAGGAAGAAAGAGAAAGAAATACTTGAGATCAGAGCGATGAAGTTTTGCCAAAATTCATCTCCCATACAAACTCCATCCCAGCCATGAATGACTCATAATTCCGAACTCTAATCCCAGAATATTTTTTTACACTTCTGATTCATGAAACGAGTTCGAATGAAAGAGAGAGAGAATCGAGAGAGAAAAGAACCAATAAATTACCGTTTGTCCGGGAGCGATTGAGGACATCGAGGATATTCGAAGTAATCCTGTTCACCACCTCTGGTTGGAAGGATTCATGCAGCCTCTTTGAAGATGTGGAGAAATAAATATCATCGGCATTACAAACGATTGGCAACACTGTGCAATGAATTCCCACACTCAATGTCCTCAGGGACTTCAGGTATTTAATCCAATAATGCAGCATGTTAAAGTCAGAAACTCATTCAATTTATTCCTCTCTCTCTTGCTTCTTCCCTGAATCAGATTCCATACCAGTGATGATATGTGTAGCTTGTTCTCTCCCTCTTCCCCAAGGACTTGAGATGGCTGGGATTTGGTCGGAGTCTCGGGCGTGTGTTTTGCATGGTTTGTCGGAAGAATTCCCAGAATCCCGGCATTCAATGCAGACGACGAGATGAAAGCCGAAGACAAGGCTGAGGATGATTTTAAGTGGGATGTGGATGATTTTGGGGATGCTGAGAAGGCCGAGGATGATGGCGAAGTGGCCAAGGATGATAATGGGGGGCCGACGAAAAGGTAGAGCGAGAAGAAGGTCATGAGAACTTCGAGTGAAGCATGGAGTCAAGAGCGAAGATGAGTTGAAGGTGGATTATGATGATTAGTTTAAGTAGGATCATGATGAGGATAAAGTTGTGGACTTGGGAACTGGAGAGGAAAGATGAAGGTCGGGAAGAAGAAGGATGAAGATGATGGAGAAAGGGAACGGTCAGGAGGATGAAGTTGAGGAATATCAGAATTTTGATAGAATTTGGAAAGGAATTCGAGGTGAGGAGATGTGAATGAATTAAAATCAAATTAAGGTGAAGTTGATGATGAAGAAAGCGAGTCCTAAATGGAAGAAGATTCGAAACTTGCGGTTGATTCCAAGGACTCCAATTAAGGATGGGTTGGGTTTCTCGTGAATTCGAGGTATTTCAGGAATTCGCCCGGAAGAATCCACTCAGGCGTTTGCGTTCGCACGAATAGTTCGAGGCATTCGAGATATTGTTTCAATTATTAAATACTTATGTGTATGTGTCTGAATGCAAGTTCAATTTCCTCTTAATCCTGTTTGACGTCGAGCATCTTATTTGTCTCCCCAATGGCTTGATAAACATTTACGTCTCGCTTAGCAGTTGCTCTTTTGCATGTCTATTATTTCTGTTTTTGCTTTTGTTTCCTGATCCGATTTCGAGAAAATTAAATTAATTTTCCGTATTTCAGCAAACGACCATAATGACACCTCGAAGCCTTTGAGGTTGCCGCATGTCCTTAATTGGAAAACCCTCCGGAATAGACATCTTGCTTTTTGCCATATCAAATTCTTCGAATCCATATTTGCGAACAAATTTAATGCTTACTTGAACTCGACGATGGTTCAATAGGAGCTTTCCAGTCCTCGGGGCGAAAGCTTCTATCAATATTTACAATATACAAACTGATTTTTATAAATTAAAATAATTTAATACCGTTAGTTTCTTATTTTAGTTTTAATACTATTTTAAAGTAATGTTATTTTAAAGTAAAAATAATATATTTTATTGTTAATTGAAATTTAAATGATAAATTTTATAGTTAATAAAATTTAAATATTTAATTTTTTAGTTAAATGACTTTTCTATTAAATTTTTTTTTTTTTTTATAAATATAAATTTAGATAAGTTCTTCTCCTGCTTTAGAACTTTTTTGTAATGGATACATGAATTTGCTATTTACAAGTTTCGACGTTTTGATAATTTTTTCTACTATCTTCATCAAGAAACCTCGGCCACAATCCAATTTTGAATTTTCCATTGCTTTACGAAAGAGAGAGAAATATTGTTTTGGGGTCAGATGGAGCGGGTCAGGAAAAGCCCTTCGTGTCGTTTCCTTTCGGAGAGGATCGAATGGAAAAATAAAACTTGAGATGGACGGAGGATTAAGAGAGGAGAGAAGGGAGAAAAGGAAAGATTAGTGATAGAGGAGAAGAGAGAAACGGTGGGGAGTCCGCAATTGCGGGGATAAACAGCATCATTAGTTACGGCTACGAAGGGAATCCGCGATTCCACGAATCGCACAAAATCACAATCGTCGGAAGCAATAATTTAGCGGCCAAATGCGAGCCAAACAAACTGGGTCAAACACATTAAAACGCTGAAGACATTGGCTGCCTCCTAATGCGTTCACTCCGACCCCCCAGAGAGAGAGAGAGGTAGAGAGAGTGAAAGGGACAAGGAGAAAGAGAGATGAAGAGAGACTGAGAGAGGTATACTGGGGTTAGGGTGAGAAATGCGAGCCAGAGCTTAGTTAGAGGGAATGCATTGTTTTGCGAGTAAATGAAAACGCTTTGCAGTATAAAAAGCACTCAGTAAGAGATGAGAAAAGAGATGGCGATTGAGAAAGAGAAAGGAAGAGAGTTAGATAGAAAAATAAAGTTAGTGAGAGAATGTGAGAGAGATGTAGTAAGAGAGAGAAGACATTGGATTTGGAATTAGGCACAATGAGAGTGGAATATTGAAATTGATATAAGAGGAAGGAGAAACAGAGATTCCTCTATAGGTTACAGTCGAGAAAGAGATAGAGCGATACAGACGATAGAGTTAGTGAAGAAGAAGATAGTGGGTGCTACAGTGGAAGAAATTTAGAGAAAAAGAAAGAAGGAGTGAAAAACTCGAGTTGGAAGGGATTTAATGGATTCAACACATATTTAATGTAATGTATGGGAGGATGAAGACAAAACGAACGATGTACAACGATGAGTGGGGGCGTGGCGAAAAAGCTTTTAGAAGTATTAAAGGATTTCCCTGCTTATTGACAACAATAAAGTTGTCTCGCATTGAGAGCGGAATAGAAACAAGTTTCCGACAACGACAGTTTCAAGTTTTCCCTCCTTTCTCACATTTGCTTCTACATTTCCTTTCCATTCTCTATCCATTTCTCTCACTCCTCATTCTTCCTCTCTTATTTTCGCTCTCTCATTGTCACCTTCTCGTTCTCCTTCAGTCATTCTCTCCCTTCTTGTCATCCTGTCAGACAGCAGCCTTCATTAACTCCAAATTAACTCAACTTTCAGAAGTTCTGTACGAAATTCTCATAACTTGCCTCAAGATTTTCCTTGCTCTCCCTCTACCTCTTTGACATAAATTCTTCTCGTCGCCTCGCCTCGTTCCCCTGTTCGTCGAGAATTTCTTTATATTAATGATCGAATTTTTTCCATCGTCCCTACAGGACCCTGTCTGTCCCATGGAATATATGTATGTACAAGATGTCTGGCGGGAACTTATTTCCCGGCGAGCCGAGCATTCCTCCCACTTTAAGTTAATATTTATATTGCTTCCTCTTTTCGCCCCTTCTTCGTCCTTTTCTTCTCTTGCATTTTGTGTCATCCTTTTTTCTTCCTCCTTTTCTTCTCTCTCTTTCTCTGTCTGTCTGTTTGCCTCGTTCGCTCGAGTTCCGTGCCAAGTTGTTGCTGCTCTTTTGTTATCCTTGCTGTTTCTGGAACATTTTCATTCCCTCCTTTTTCTTTTCTCCTATCATTTTATTCTTTTTCTGAAACTCCACTTGGCTGTGCTACTTTTAGTTGGTGTTGTTGACTTTTTCCTTTTCTCCCATTTTTGTCTTCTTTATTCTGTCATTTTTGTCCTTTTTGTTTGAGTCAATTTTGTCTCATTTTTACTTCATTTTTGTTGTCTTCCTTTTAGTTTAATTTTTCTTGTCTCAATTTTTGTTTCATTTTTCTTGTCTTCTTCTTCTCAAATTTTTATTTCGTCTCATTTATTTTGTCTTAATATTTCGTTTCATTCTTTTTGTCGCTCGCTTTAGTCAGACGAAAAACATTGCCAGCTTCTGTTCATAAAATTCCCCGTAGTCCTTACAACACGCAGGGGGCGAAGTCGGAGTCAAGGGGTTGACCCTTGATGGAGGGCGGAGGCGAGGTTGGAGGGGGGCGTGGCTCTCAAAATACTTTCCACTGCTCGCTCTTAGCGCGACGAACCTTTTTCCAAATTACAAAACTTTTCTCATAGATAGTTCGGCACAAGGATGTGTGTCGTCGTCGTCGCCAGCCTCCTTATCTCTCACTCTCTCTGTCTGTTGCTCCCCCTCTATCCCAATGGTGTTTCTCTCCTCATGGTGTTTTTCTCCCTTGATGTCTCTCACCCTTCTCCTTATGAACTCTGTTCCCGAAGTCCTTGTTATCCTGTTTCGGTTGCCCCAATCCTTGTTCTTGTGTCTCCGGCAATCGTCTTCTTCCTTCCTTCCCATCGTGGTTCTTCTTCTCCTTCTGGATCCTTCTTATTCTCATCCTGGCCGCAACTTCTCCTCAAGAGGAGTAGAATCCTCCTACGTATTCCCCTTCCTTCGTCTCGTTCGCAGTTTCCTTCGACTCCTCCTCCTGTTGTTCGTCGCTTGGTTGCTCTTTCCGAGAGTTATGCGGTTCTGATTTTTCGTGCATATTTACATCGACGATGTGTCTGTCTCTGTCTCCCTATATGTCTGTTGGTCTCTCGGCCTGTCTGTGGGATCTCACTCTTCCTCTGTGTATGTGTGTGCTTATTTTAATATTTTCTGTTGGCAACACTGGCTTCTCTTCGACTTGGAATGTTATTGTTCTCTAGAATTACATTCGCTCCCTCCGAACGAAAGTCATATCTCCAAAAGGATCTTCAGGATTTGCCGTCGGATCCTAGGGGACAAGGAAAGGGTGAAGATGGACTTCTATAAATATGGATCAAGAACGGAGGGAAGAGTTGGAGGTGGCAAACACGCCCCAAAACTGAGTCTCGAACATTAAGGACATAACTTTCGGCCTTCTTGGGAATTCGATATCAAGGAACATCCTTCAGGTGGAAATTGCAGTTAAAGAGGTCTGGGGAAAATGATAAAGGGTACAGAAGTTGACCTTCGGAAAAGCTTACGACCCTTTGGGAGTGGGTAGAAGAAATAAATATTATGGAAATACCTTGGAAAATACTATGGAAATAAATATTTTCTATATTTTACTGCCTTGTGCCCTTGGTTTCCATGGGCAAGAATATGAATAGCTCAGAGAATCATCCAATAATTACCTGAAAAGAAAGAGAAAAAGAGAAGCTTTAATATTTAACATCAACTGCCAAAGCCAAAGATAGAACGAAGGATTGGTGTAGAGAGAGTCAGAAAATATAATAAAATTCAATAAAGAAATATTTATCTCTGTTCGAAGGAGGAATCCTGCCTGCGGGCAACACTGACAACCGGAAGTGACGATTTCAGTCGATGCTCGGCGGAAACAGCAATAAGAACAAAGCAATAACAACAACAAAAACAACATGAGAGTTCCTAGTGATTCGACAACAACACAAAGCGGAGCAATTATTCATGCCATAGGAATAAAAGAGGAGAAGAAACAGAACACCAAAGTAAAGAAAGGGGGAGAGAGACAGAGATATAGACCGATAGAGAGAAAAAATGAAAGCGAAAGGGAAAAAATAGAATCGAAAGAAAAAAGGCAGATAAAAAGCAAATTTGCTCCCGCTGATTTATAATAAATATTTGCCAAATACAAAGCCAAAGAATGATAAATAAACCAAGCAAAAACAACAACAAATAAAAGCACGGCAGTGAAAACAAAATACGAGTGAGAAAAAATCTTGGTGGATTCATGTGGATGGGAGGAGTGGAAGCATGGAGGATGAGGAATTTCTTTGACTTCTTATCGCAACAAAAGCAACAACGATGACAACAACGACTTTCACACGGAACCCACTAACACTTCTCTCACTCACTCACTTATCCCTCTCTTTAATTTTTTTTCGTTAGAGTCCCAAAAAAGTGTCGCTTGGGAGGAAATATTTTGATGTATGGAGGATGAAAGGAAGAGAACGCACACAACGAAGCTGAGAAACACAGATGAAAATAGAAATAAATCTACGGAGGATGGCAAAGAGATGGAGGGAGAACTGGAGAAAGATTCTGTGGATGAGTGAGAGGGAGAATCGTAATCTCTGGGCTTCCGGCGACAGTCGAACGTAGTCATATGAGCAGGCACCTGGTGCTCGGAAGCGGAGTTTGAGACGACTAACCCATGGAAAGAGGGTGAAAGAGAGTAAGAGGATGAAAGAGAGGGTGAGGGAGATGAGTACAAGACGTGTTCAGAGAATGTTACAAATGGAGCCCCTGGAGCGGGCCAAAACGCGAATCTATGTCGTGTTATTTGTCAAATGCAAATGTGTGTTGATGTTCCTATGAGTATAAGTCTGTAAGTATATGTATGTGGTGAGTGTATAAGTGTATGTGTGATTGTAAATGTGTGTGTGTGTGTGTTTAGGTTCTTATTAAATTTACGTCGATTTGATCTCAGGGAACACAATAAGAGAATTTCCCCACTGATGGAATGACAACAAAACGCAACTGAGGAAATAAAACCACATTTCATCGAAATTCTGGTTTCTTTGTCGGCGAATTTTCATCTCTCTCTCGGTTTCTCTATATATTCCCCTTTTTATTTTTATTGAAACAACTTAGTTATCCTTGGGGAAACGACAATTTAACATGTTGTTCTGGAATTGATCGACGATTTTCTTCAAATGACGCAGATTATCTGCTTTTACTATTTATTTAATTCTGAGATCAGAAGCTGAATTTCAGCTTAACTATTTTGTGTCATCTTAATTTTCTTTTATAGTATTTCTTTTATTCTGAAGCAAATTTCCTTGAACACCAATCGCAGGATTAACTTTTCGGAGAGATTTTATTGAGAAAATATTATGGATTTGGAATCTTGCTTTGATTGGTATTTCACTTATAGTAAACAATTGCTTGGTTTGGCAATAATATCTTGATTAATTTAGGTAGAGCTGGATTATGATGATATAATATTAAATATTCCAGTAAATAATGTTAAGCTAAGATGATATGGTTCAATTTATGATCGTATATTCTGGATTGTATTAATTTTTATTGCCAAGTCGAAACCACTTCCTCTAATCGAAGATGATTGCGAACCTGAGTTATTTTTATATTTCTACGTTCCTGTTTCTCTCTGACCAGACCCACAATCACCATGTGATACGGGTTGTGGGGTGATGATGATGGGGGGGAGGAGAAATCGAGCAACATTTGCGGGCAGGCAAATTGTGTGCAAATAAAATCAATCATGTTGCAATCAATTGTTGGAAAAACACAAATAAAACGCCCGAGTAATCAGTCAACTGTGCAAGAAACAAATCAATTTCGATCGGGAATGTAATCAATTTGAAATATTAATGATGCCTATCGACCCATATCCTACCTCCCTTATATCTCTCTTCCTCACTCTTCTTCTCTCTCTCTCTTCCTGTCCAGTCGTCCCGTTCACATGGCGAAAAGCACATCCCTTTGGAGCTTATTTCTGGCTCAATGTTTGAGTGGGTCGTCCTGCTGACCGACCGTGTGCGTGTTGGTGTGAGCGTGTGGGTCTGTGTGTGAATTTCAGCGTGAACGAATAAACAATACATGGACTGACAGACGTCCACCGAATCCCCGTCAAACCCCGAACCTGCCCATCGAGGACGAGTCGATGGATTATGATATTGTGTTCGGAATTATTACACAGGCAGCCAAGCGTTCCCCGGAAGGAATCGACATCGAAATCGACTGCCGGGGCATGGAAAAGCCAAAGCGAAATGGATGGAGAGGGATATGGAAAGCAAGAATGGGAGAGATCGAAAGAGATGGGGATTTGTGTGTCGAAAATTGCGAATTTATTGAGCAAGGACATTCTTTCGGAGGTCGAATTATGAAGCCTGCCGATGCGCAGTTCATGCTGATTCCGATCCTTGACAGGATTATGCCAATCGTACATATTGCGACAGAGAGAGAAGGGAAGAGAGAGATGGAGAGATAGAGCGCTACACGTGTAAAGGACACCGCCAAATCCCGAGAGCCAGATACAGAGCCTTGCCTTTCTCGTCGTTGATGGAAGATGAGGGCTTCGAGGGAATAAATAAAAACAATGGCGATAACAATAGAAGCATGAAATATGTGCGCAAATATTTATGTGCGACAATCGCCGGGAAACGACCAAAGCTCGGCTTTGTTGTTGTTATAGTTGTTTTCCATTCCGCAAGCGAACGAAGCGGATCGGATCGATTGTGAATGGGTTCCGCTAGCCAGTGTTACCCCGGTTTTCCGTTTCCATTTCCCGCAGTGTTTTGCCCAACATCCGGCGCTGTGTAAACATTGCAAATACTTATTACACTGGTCAATAGCACGAAACAACAGAAAGGGAAACAATAGGAATAGCAACAAAGGTAATAGAAATAAACAACAAAAACAATGGTAACAACAACAGGACAACCAAAACAATATAACAACCAAAATAGAAACAACAACAAAACCAATCGAATCAACATGGAAAAATTCGGAAAAAGTAGATTGCTAAAAAGGAGTTGTTTGCAGTCGGAAAATTGAAGGAGGAGAGAAAAAAAGTAGAAAATAGAGACAATAAAGTAAAAAAGTAAGAAAAAAGGTAAAAAAGAAAGAAAAGGAAAAAAGTAGTAAAACGTGACAAAAGAGTATAAAAGAAGAAAAAAAAAGTAATGGTAACAAAATATGAATATATTGAAATGAACAGGAGAAGAAAGTATTGTCGGAAGAACATGAAGAGGTTGGGGTAGTGAAACGGTGAGAGTAAAAGGGAGAAAGAGAGAGGGCAATAAAAGGGACAAGGGAATGGAGAATGAAAACGAGGAAGTGAGAAAGTGAAAAGCGTACATCGGCGATCATGAAAAATGGGGAAATGGGTCAATAACAGCGATGACAAATGGACAGCAAGACAGAGGTACAGACGGACGAATGGATGGGTGGAACGCTCGAAAATGGAGTATCGGAAAAATCAATGATGAGGATGATGTAGAGGTGGAGACAATGGAAGGAATGGAGAGACATGAATGGGTTGGTAGATGATGATGTAAAGAATGTGATGATAAAGGAATGAGATATGAAGAAGGAGTAGGAGATGGTGTATGAAAGGAAGACGATGAAGGAACTGTACGATGAGGGCGGGGAAGATGGGATTTTTAAGAGAAAAAGTATACGATGGAGTGAGTGGAAAAGGACAACGAAAACAATGCCCAGAGGAGTCCAAAGGATGGGGACCGAATGAAGGGGACGAAAAAGTGGTGAAGAAGGAAGAAAAATCCTAAGGAACCGGTGGTGCGTGAGAAGGAACGGGAAGTGGTGGACAACGGAAGAGGACGAAATGTAAAAAAAAAAATCAGGAGTTGAGACGAGCCGTGCGAGACGAATCTGAGGAGAAGGAGGACGGCTGAGAGAAGTGAATAACAGCTGAGAGAAGAGGAGGCCGATTGAGAGAGGAAGACAGCAATACAATGAAGGGGAGTGAATCAAAGTGAAATGGGACGATGAAAAGGATTCAGATTGGGGAATGTGAGTGACAACAACAACAACAAGTGAAGGAAGGCAACAATAACAAATCAATGACGCCAACAATAACAAGTGAATGAAGATCGAATGAAGAGCCGGAAAAGAGTGAAACGACGATACCTGTAAACTGGATGAGCAGCGAGGAATGCAAAGGAAAAACAAAAAAAAAAGAATGAGAAGAAGGAAGGATAAGAAGAGAAGGAAAACAGAGACAGAAAAAGTACAGAAATAAAATCCTCGCATACCGTGGAATTCAATTCGATGCCATAACAGATTTATGTCCTTTGGAGTGAGGATTTTCGCAGGATTTCAACACGAAATTATCGGCTCGATGGCGTAAATTTATGCGATTAGTCGAGGAGGAGAATGAGCGAGAGGAGGGAGTGAGAGAGAGGGAGGTGAAGGAGAATGGAGTGTGAAGGAGATGGAGAGAAAGTTCCTTGTAACACGGATCAACGCCATTAAAACTGTTTGCTCTGGCGAGGAATCAGATTTCAATTAGCGTGATTCTCCCTCCTCTTCCCTCCCTCATTCACTATCTATCTCTTTCTCCCTCTCTATCTCTCAGTCTTCATCTCCCTTTAACGATGTTTCAATGGGAGCGAAGTTAATGGGAAAATAAGACTGCTTGAAGGAAGCGAACGGGAAACAAAGAGTACGAGACAGAGAAAGGGAGAGTGGGAAAAGGAGATAGAAAGGGCACAAGACGGTCTTCTGATTGCATATTAATGAGTTGACTATTGGTGGCTGCAGCTCGTCCTGCCTGAGGATCTCAACTTGAGCCGCTGCATCTTCGAGTTGAATTTCGTCCACTCCCTTGATCCATCCCCCTCTCTCTACTCTCTGTTCTATCTCTTTCTGTCCTCCTCTTTGTATCTCTCTCCCTCCTCCAATCATGCTCATCAAGTGTCGCTGGTGTCTGGCGTTCGGTTCGTTTTGGCTTTCCGGCAGATTTGGCCACGTTTGCTTTTCTTAAATTTCCGTTTCTACTCCTTCGCTCGACGTGGTTGTCGGGGAAACGCCACACCCACTCTCACTGCCGTCCATCACCACGCCCTCACCCTCTCTCTTTGTCTCTCCGCCCTCCGCTCGTGCTCTTCTTGGTCTGCTCTGCAACGAGGTCAGCAAGTTCAACCTTTGACTCGAGGAGGCGAAGGCATTGCGTGCTTCGGAAAATAACTTTCGAAGTTCTTGTTTTTGCTCATGTCGCTCCTTGGGTGCTCGCCTTCTTGGTGCCTTTCTCTCTTGCTCTCAATATCTCTCATTCTCTCACGCTCCCTCTTTATAGCACTCTCTGTTCCTCCTTGAATTCTCTGGTTCCTCCTTCTTCTCCTAAATTCCCTCGATTTTCTCTGTCTTTTCTTGAAGTTGATTTGCCTCAGCGACTCCAGTTCGCTCTCCCTCTCTCTTTCTCTTTCACTCTATCCCTTTCTCTCCCTCCCTCACTTTTATCTCTCTCTCTCCTTTCGCTCTCCATCCCCTTATCCTTGGTTGGTCTTTTGCAAATTTTGAGCCTGATATTCAGGATATTTTGTTCCTTGCTCGATAACAACCGCCTGCATTCTACCAAAAACAACAACATTAACAATAACACCAAAAAACAACAACAACATCATCCGCATAAAACCAAAAATGATAAAAATAAGAAAAAACACGACCTAAAATAATGTTTTTTGCATTTAGATATGCAATCGCAAATTCGAAAATGCACCCAGCTTTTTTTTTTTTGCTTTATTTTACTTTTGCGTTCTTATTGCTCCCTTGTTCATCTGCTTGTTGTTGTTCGTATTGTTGTTCCTAGATGATTTTGTTGTTGTTATTATTCTGGTAATGGAAATCGCAGTAGGTGCAGCCATAGGAAGTATTTTCTATGTATTAGTGATTGCATCAGGAATTTAATGTGTTTCCTTTGGGTCATTATTGTTGTTACTTCCACTGGGGGGCTTATTGTTGTAGTTTCTTTCAAAAGGCGTTTGTTGTTCTCCTTTTAACATAGATGTTTTCCTTGTTGCCGGTGTTATTGTTGTTGCGACCGTTGTTGCTGCTGCTGCTGTTGGCATCTCATGTTGGCTTCTCGTTTGTCTTTCGAAACTCCAACCACGACCCCCGAAGGACGATCGAATCGCTGGCTTCCACCGAGGAACCTTGATGTATTCATTCGGGACGTCAACAACGAAGACCTGACGTTTCAATTTTCGGAAACAATAAACACCCCATTCTATTTCCCTCATTTCCTCTCCCTCCACACTTTCTTTACCACCATCATTAATTTTCTCTGACTCAGCGGTTGTCCTTTTTAAGGACATCGAAGCAATTTATTTCTACGGCGAGAGAAATTAATTCCAATGGCCATCGAGGAAGCCACCATGGTCGAATACATTGACCGAGCGAAAGCGTCCCGCGTCACCCGAGCACTTGATGGACCATTCACTGTTACTTCTTTCTCTTTCTTTTTCTCTTTCTTCAACTCTCTCTTACCCTCTCCCCTTTTCTTTCTGTTCCGTCCTCATCGTACGAAACCGCTCAATAAATACGAAACGCGGGACAATTAATTTTTGATGCGAGCTTCATGCCGAGCAGTTAATTAATTTCTGCCACCTTCGCGAGGAAGAACCAAGCGACTTCTTATTTCACCCTCTTCACTGTCTCTTTCTTACGTTCACTATTTCCGCTCTTTCCACTCTTTCTTCTTTTTTCCTCTTTCTTTCCGAAGGCCCACGTCATCGATACCTTCGACTGAACACGCAGAAGGCTTCCAGAAGGCACGAAAGAGTCGAAGGAATAAAGTAAAATAAAAGAGGAATGAAAGATTGGAAATATTTTAATGAAGAAAGAAAAGACGAAAGTAACGTAGAAAGTGATGAAGAAATTTACGAAGAAAGAGATGGTGAAATTGACGACGAGGTATGAGACGAAAGGAAGACAACCGAAAGCAACACAACCGAAAGCCAATTCGACCAATAATGAAAATGAAAATTAATTCTGCAGCTAATTGCAGCGAGTTTTCACGAGGCACCGCCGTCGAATTGAGGAACCTAACCAAAGCAGAACGTGCCACTGCCCCTCATAGTTCTCAGCCTGCCGCCCTCTCTCTTTTTTCTCTCCTCTTCCACTCTTCATCTTCCCCTCTGTCTCATCACGCTGAACCAGAACGAGAAGAATGGAAAAGTTCGAAATTATGTTGGACGAGGATCCATGGCTGGATTATTAGTGGGAGTGAGAGGGAAGTGGAGAGAGGGAAACATAGAGGGAGGGGGCGGGGCATGGATGAGATCGGGGCCCGAGAGTGATTGAAATTAAGCGGACAAGGCGTGGAGCAGCGAGGAGAACAGAAGAGAAGAGTAAGTAATTGCACCGAGAACGTCAGTTGAGCAGTCGGAGCAAACAAAGAAACTTGATGAAAAGGCACGAGTAGGTAGGTGCGAGAGAGAGAGAGAGGGGCAGACGGAGAGATGTATATGGAGTAATAAAGAGGTAATGCGGAAAAATCTATAGATGGACGTTGGAGAGAAAAATAGAGGAAGAAATGAGAAAGAGAGAGGGAGCTGACCGAATGCGGGAGTCGAAGAAGAGAAATGAGAACTGGACAATGCGATAAGTAGAACGAGAAGCAAAGAGGGAGAGAAAGGGAGAGAGAACGAGGATGAAATACGTTGGAAACGATGTATGAAACATAAGCGCAGGATAATCCAAAAAGAGAAAAAAGGAGAAGTAGCAAAAATTAGATTTTTCTGACTGAGATAGGTAGATCTAATCGGAGGAATAGCACAGAGAGAAAAAGAGAGGGATATTAAAAAAGAATAATGGAATTAGAGAGAGGGATAGCGAGCAGAAGAGAGAGAGAGTGAAAGAGTGAGTTTTAAAAGACAATGTCTGTAATGACGAAAAAATGATCAGCATGTGGAATGAGGTTGCCTCCGACTTTTCAAAGTATTAGCCGCGTTGCCAACCAGACAAACCAACTAAGTTAGCTCTAGAAAGAGAGAGGACAAAGGGTGGGCAAATGAGCGAGATGGGGAGGATGAGAAGAAGTTACGACTGGGCCTCAAGAGGAGCTCATTAAATTTTCATAGAATTTTCATTTTTATTACTTTTTTAGAAAAAATGCAAAGACAAAAAACACAGCGAGAATGTGGACGAAGATGAAATCGCAGGAGCGTTAAAAACATGATGAGGGTGGAAGAGTGATGGAGGGCGAGAGGATGAGAGAAGGAGAGGGTAGAAGGAGAGACAGGGATAGGGCGTATAAAACCGAGCCACATGCGGCAGCCATTCGCGTTCAACTTGAGTCATAATTTATTTAAACCGCTTTTTCGCGCGTCCAAGCGCCTCCAACGAAGGACGAAAGAGACCGGAAGGGAGCGAAAGGGAGAGAAGAAGAGAGCAAAACAGAGAGAACGGAAGAGAGAGAGAGATAGAAGGGGGTCTGGGTGACCTCCTAGGTCTGGCAGCTTAATTAGCAAAAATTGAATTATGATGATTTTCTGAAAGCTCGCCTTTCGCTTGCTCCGCGCTATTTTCTTCGACTTCGTCCTTTCTGGTGACAAAGTGGAAGGAGAAAGCGTCGGGAGGGCAGAAGGAAGAAGAGCTGGGCGAGTTGAAGGAGAGGGGCGTGGCTCGGTCTTAATGGGCGACATGTGTAAAGCAAATTAATAACGACGGCATGTTGGGCGACCAGAAGAGGAATAAAAATTAAAACATAATTATGGGACAGTGAGAGCAAGAGGTTTTATGAGAGGCACACGATCTCTCCTCCTCATTTTCACTATCTTTATTTCGCTTCTTTCTTATTTAAAAGACCAGACCTCGTTCTCTTCTTGACTAAGTCAATTTTGAATCTTCAAGTAGCGTTTAATCCCTTTAAAGGACGTTTTGCTGTTGAACTCTGATGTTTTCGTTGCTCTCTGTTGGTGTTTGTTCTGCAATCGCCTGCCATGGCATTGCAACTAGCAACTAAACGTCGGGACGGAAGTTGCATTTCTAACATCCGCCATGGCGTGCTATCTCCCTCTTATTCTCTCTCTCGCTCTCTCTTTCACTCCCTCGCTTTCTCTCTCTCAGTCCTGTTTCCAACAATCGTCCCCTTCTTCACATTCTGCTCCACCAACTGGAAAGAGACGGACAAACAAACAGGAAGGGCGACCAGAGGAACAGGACTAACAGAGAGGGAAATAAATAAAGAAAGAGAGGAGAAGAAGGAGAGAGAAAGAAGAGAGAGAGAGAGGGGTGGAGAGAGTGAGTGAGATAACAGCACAATATGGCGACGCATTGCTGTACCAAGTGAAGCGTTAAGTATTGAGCAATGTTCGAGTGAACTTGCTGCCGTTGTTTGTTTTCTACTCCACTCCAGACCTCTTTCTCTCTTTATCATTGCCTCCATCTCCCCCTCTTCCTCTTCCTTTTACTCTCTTCCACTGTGTCGCTTCTCCTTCCGCTTCACCTCTCGCTCTAACTTGATGCGAAGTTCGAATGTTTGCAAAATGCATGGAAAACGCAAATGTCCTGCTTGAACGAATAAATGCGAAAAGTTTCTCTCTCTCGACAAGTTATTTCGAGAATAGTTTCCCAAGGAAATCTCTCTTTTCCCCCGCTCTATATCTCGTTCTCTCTCCCTCTCTCTCTCTCTCTCTCAGTGGACTCCTCTGTTAGCATTGGCGATTTTAGGTCAACGGTTTTCCTTGTCGATGGAGGAGTTTTCAGAAGATAATTCTGATTCCTGGAACTCGAACTCTGCTGCTGCTGCCGGTCAACCGTGTTATGAATCGGATCAATGGATTCGAGAACAGATTACGTTAGTGAGAGAGAATACAAGTGAATGTTGAGAAAAATATTTTTTATAATCCTCTTTTTGAAGTTCTCTTGAATCCATCTCGGTTTTAATAAAATATTTCAAGCTATGATTCTCTTGCTTTAGTATAAAATTTCCACTTCCCATTTGGAAGTCAAATCAGGACCATCCTCGACACTCTTCGAACTCTTCTCTCCCTCACTCTCTTCTCTCTGTTTCCCTCTCTTCTCTTCCGCCAACTCTCGTAAACTCTTCATCGAGAACCACAAGGAAGAGTATCGAATTGAAGACTCAATCAATCATGAACCCAGAGTAATTTCAAAGCGGTTTCTATGCAAAATAACAGACCCAAGAACAACAACAAAACATGAATAAAACAACAGCAAATCAAGAAAAAATAACAACTACAAACACATACTAAGAGATCGAAACGATTGAAACACAATATTTAGTTCAGGACAAAGTGGAGGAAATAAAATTGAAAGAAATCGAAGACAATTGCAAGGAAATCGAATCAATTAGATGCACCGAAGGATGTCCTCGAAGCTTGAAAGCGACACCCGAGAAGGACGACGAGGACAAAGAGAAACAGGCAACGGGGAAGAATGGAAGAAGGAGGGCCAGCAGAAGGAAGAAGGAAGGGATAGAGAAAGAAAACACAGAATAAAAAATATAACCGATTGGACCAACTAGGAAAAGAAGGTCCTGAATGCATTTACATACGTTGAATAAGCTTGGGAAAAAAAAGATTTGCTCTGCTTTTCCTGTGAATGGCCATCGAAAGACACTTCGTTGCCATCGTCGGACATTCGCACAGAATTCGGGGAGCCTTTGGGAAATATTGTGGCAGCGCCAGATGGCGATGTGAACGGTAGTGAATGGGGAATTCTGAAAGGGAAGTCCTTATTTTCGGATCCTTATTTTAGCATAATTTTCGTGCTCTTAAAAACATATTTTAACCAGCCCATTGAAAAGCAATTTTACCCCTAAACCTGGGGGGCGGGTGGAAGAGAGTGAGCGAAACTATTTGGGACGAAATTTATTCCAGGGGACTATTTTTAAATGGGACCGACCCGAAGTAATCGGGGGTCTCGCACTCGAGTGGCCGCCTCATGCCAAAGGCCTCCATCACGTTTTTTTCTCTCAAGTAGTTCTCCACCGCTCTCTCTCTCTCTCTCTCTGCGGGGAACACTCAAATATTGTTAAATGAAGCTGAACGGGAAAATTTTCTCGGGTAATTTTTTGTAAACATTGTGGAGGCGGAACGAGACGAGGTGGGGCGAGGTTTTGGGGCTCGTGGGTCGTTCGGGGTTTGAACTTTTTTTTTGAAGATCGCTGTTCGTTCGTGGTAATAGGGAACATTCAAAGCAAATTGCGAAAAGCTCTCCCTAATGGAGACCGAAGCGAATCGACCGCTTTCCTTCATCCTCCCTGACGTCCGTCCGTCCATCTGTCCAACTATTCGCATGTCTCTCGGGAGATTTGCCACATCCTTCTCCCTCTGTCTCCACGGCCTCTCTTCGGTCTCTCTTCGACTTTCTCTTCCTCTCTATCTGTCTCTCTTCGACACTCTCCCTCTGTGTATGTGTGTCCCAAAAACCCATTCGATGGCAGCTTGTTTGTCGCACTTAAGTCCCTTTGAAATTTTATCTTCATCTCTATCATCTCTCCGCTGTTCTTTCTGCCTCTCTGTCTTTCCTTCTGTCTCTTTGCCCAGTTTTTTCGCCTTCAACCATCGATTTGGGATGAGAGGATTTTTTTTCGTTCGGCTCAAGGACCACGAGAAGGACGTCCTTGGGAGGACATGTCGCGAATGTGTTTATCCTTGGGTCGTTTGCGAACCTCTGGCTGGCTGGGAGCCTCATTTTTCTATTTAGTTGTTGTTAGTGATCAGGGCATTTTGTTCGAAAGGGACAACGTTCATTTACAAAGAATTATTTCCTAATTAAATACTGTTTTCAACAGAATTCAATTCATTTGAGTGTTAAGAAATTAATAATTTAAAAAAACAAAAATTTTGAAAAAACTTAGTTTGAACTTTTTTTTAAATTAGAAACATTAATATTCAAAAAAAATGGAATATTTACAAAAAATTTAGTATTTGAAAAAAATTGAGTATTTGAAAAAGTTGAACATTTTTGAAAAATTTTAATACATATTTGAAAATTTTGATACAAAAAATTTTAAAATGAAATGAATGAACAATTTTGTAAATATATGAAAATATTTGAATTTTACAATCTTAGAAAATTTGACAAAATTAAAAAAAAAAAATTAATTTTAGAATTCAATCACGAAAAATTACTCCGAATAAATAGCTTTCTTAACATAATTAATGGAATCCACTACAATTTGTTCAAACAAAAATACGCTGAAATATAATTTACATCACTCTTATATTTGTATAGGAACCCTTTGCAAAGAGCAGATTACATGAATTTCATTACACATTAAATAAATTAAAAACTAATTTTCTATTCCCATACCTTTTACGACCATATGTCGCCGTGTTATTCCAAGCCCAATCCAACTGATCCATATATTTGAATTCCCTTCTCTCCTTTCATTTCGCCAGGTCATGGCAAAAAGCCACTCACTGTGAATTCCGAGAATTTCGATTTCAAGTGAAACCATCGGCCGCAAATCCACAAACATAAATTAAAATCCGTCTGTCTCTCTGACCGTCAGTCTGTCTGTTGGTCTCTCGGTGGGTTGGTTGGTCTCCTCGTCTGTCTAACGTTGGTCGACCTGTCCTTGGTCTGTGGGTCGGCGACGAATCAAGGCACGAACTCAGGTGGCCGACACGAGCAACAAAGTCGGCTCTTGGTGGTGAGTTCGAGCCGTTCGAGCCCAGGTGCACTCAATGGGAATCAATCACGGTCGGGCGAGAAACTAATTAAAATTTAATTAATCGCCACAATTAGATTCGGGCGTTGATTGCCGTCGATCGAAAACCACCAAATGTCATCGGCGTCGAGGCGGCTCCTGGTGACGAGGACAACCAGGAGCGAACCAAGAGAAAACGAGGGCTTGCAAATTCCTCTCGCATGTGTGTTTCATTAAATTACTAGAGATAAAACAAAGAGAGAGAGAGGCGACGAGAAGAGGAGTGGTGAACGAGAGAGAAGGAGTGGTGAACTCGCAGTTCTCAGAGGAAATCATTTCATTATCGTTTTCTCCCCTGTTCAAATTCGCTTCATCGTTTGAAGGACAACGATCGAAGGACCAAAAGATTTTGGGTGGTGCTAGATTAACCTCTTATACAACAACACCTAGAGCTACAACAACAATTCGAATTAATCTCCAGTCGTCTCATCAAATATTTAATCGTCTCAAAGTGGAGTTGAGTGAAAAATGTTTGCTCTTTGTTCTTGGTATTGATGTTGTAAAGTTTGACTTTTATTGTTGTGTTTCTCCAAGTTGTTGTTCTTCTTGTTGTTTTTGTTCTTGTTTTCTTTTTTTTTTTGTTATTATTCTTGTCATTATTGTTGTTGTTCTTGTTGTGATTGTTGGTTGATCCTTCCTGTGTATTAAAGACACATTCGGCTCGAGCTTTTACACTTTTCCACAATGAAGAGCTTGTTTCAACATATTTAGTTTCCTAAAACACTTCGCCTCCTTTCTTCTCATCCTTCTCTCTCCTTTATTCTCCCTCTACGACTTTCTCACTCCTTCTCCCATTGGGATTTCGTCCTTCATCGCAAAGGTGTTGTTGTTGTTGTTGTCATCAGTGTTGTTGTTGTTGGGCCAGCTGACTGGACTTTATTAAGGATTTTACTACAGCTGATAGGATCCTTCTACTCTGTCTTGTTGTTGTTATTTTTGTTGTCTTAACTTTATATTTCCTTTGGTGTTAACCTTCGACCTTTTGATATTATTGTTGTACTTCATGTTCTTATTCAACCTACTGATGTTGGTGTTTTATGGTAGAAGGTGTTGTTGGTTTGAAATTATTCTTTGTTACTGTTGGTCTAGTCCATATTGTTGTTATTGCTCTACACAAATGCAATGTTGTTGTCATTCGAGTTAATGTGAAACTGTCATTAATTAAACCTTCTAACTATGATGATGATATTGTTGTTTATTATTGTACTATTTATTATTCTACTATTTGTTGTTGTGTCGACTCATTATTGTTGTTGCAGTTGTTATTATAATGATGTCGTGGCTTCAAAAGTTCACTATGTATTAATTTTGCTCTCGGCTTAATTTGTTTATCATCAATTAAATTTTATTATTTATTTTCATCAATTTGCCTTATTTGGAGAATACGAGAGTTTTGCATTATGGGACTGTCTGTTTTTGTTGTTGATTTCCACTTTTTTGTTGTAGTTCTAGTTCTTGGTTTCCCAATTTTTGTTGTTGTTGGTTATTATATATAGTTATTGATATATTGTTGATTCTGACGATTCTGTTGTTGCTCCTATTGTTAGATATTATTGTTGGTCTTGGTACTTTTAATAATGCATCAATTATGTTACTAATGGAGACACACGCACAAATGATCAAACACACGCACACATGCTCACACACACATACTCAGGTATGCCCTGTGGAACTCATTAGTCGTCATCAGAATGGAAATTTAAGGTCCTGTGGCCTGTGGAAATCCCAATGGTTTTCCATTAAAATCTAATTGTTATGAAGAGCAACCTGAGTGTGTGGTTGTCGTTGTTGTTGTTGTTATTGATATTATTGTTATTGTTGTTGTTATTATTTTTGTCGTTACTGTGAAGGCTTCCCGTAGAGAATTTCAATGGTTTTGGTGAACTTAATTGATTGGAGATGCCACATTGTTCGGTGGGAGTCGATGGCAGCGGCCGTTCGTACGAAATTAAATCATCCAGATTCATAATGGGAAATTTTGTATTTCCTCACGTCGTTGAGCAGATGCTCCGGTTGTAACAAATCGGCAATTAAATGTGGTTTAGGAGTTACTTTAAAAGAGGAGAAGAACGACATTCAATTACAAAGGAAAAGTCTTAATTAAATAATTTCTATTTACAAATTCTCCGTTAGTCGAAGGCTGAAATGATTTAATATCACATGAATGTAAATCTCTTGATATTCTTCTATAGTTTGTATAAAAATTCCTTAAAATTCAATCAATTGTCATTCACAGGACTCCACCAAAAATCCACTTAATCAATCCTTCGATCTACACAATCACCGATCCACCGAGTGTGGACAGGAGTCAGTTTCGGCATCACGAAGTCCTCGGCCTGAGCAAATATTGCCTGAAGACAGGACGATGTATGTATGGTCAAATCAATTTCTCTGTCTCCCTCCCTCTATCGCTCACTGTCTTCTTCACTCATTTCAGAGGTAGGAGAGAAGGTGTGATTGTGTGTGTGTGTGTATTTGAGCAAGTGTTGGATGTTCAATTAGCTTCAAATTAAATGCCAACAGATTAAAACAATCAACAAGAGAAGGCAACAACAAGACTACGTGAACGGGAAATGACAGCTGTGACAACGTTATCGGAACAACAACGACAACAGAAATAACAAGGACAACAATTACAATAGATACAACAATAAGAACAACAACAACTACTACAAAAACATCGAGCGTTTCAATGCTGCCGGCAAACTCTGTCATAATCGAATTACGAGCTGCCGAAAGGAAAGCAAAATACCAGTCGTTATCTCTGTCTCTACCTCTATCCCTGTTCAGCCCACACATGATATAATAACTCTCTCCCGTTTCTCTCTCTCTGCTCCTCTCTTCATCTATCTTTTCACCTCTCTACCCACATATCTATCTTTCAATCTACATGTCTATGTGTGGTTACAAATACATCAACGATGACACACGCTTATTCATTAATATTGGCAATGACGCAATTTCTGCCAATCAACACATCCATCGTGGTGTATAAAAATTGCAACCACAATTGAATACAAGAACAGCAACTTAGAATAACAACAATAACACACTACAATAATAAGTGCTTACAACAACAAATTCTAAGAACAATAAGGAAATCCCGAAACAACAAAAACGACAATATTAACTCGAACACAAGGACTTAAGAACACAATCCAATCTGGAAGTATGTATGTATGTATGTATTAAAGTGAGCAAGTATGTGCACATATACATATATAGCTATTTATGTGCGAGAGTGTATTGAATAAACAGAAAGAAACAAAAACACAAATAGGTTAAGTAAGAAGGAAATAGTAAGAAAGAGGAAGCAAGTTCAAAGTGTAGGACAGCCGAAGGAGACAGTGAGACAAACAGACAGATAACCAGTTAGATATACGGATGGACACAAAGACATACAGACGGACAGGATAGACACATCAACAGACATACAAACAGACACAGAAAGATTCATACAATCAGACACACATACATTAACACAGTCACAGACATCGCTCTAACACACATTTGACTCGAGTTCCGTTTACCGCCGAGTGCGAGAGTTCTCTTCACTTGTTATTGTTGCTGTTGTTGTTACCATTCCCTTCATCATTGTTGTCGTTGTTATGTTTTCGCTTTCAGTTGACTGCTGAGTGCTGCACATATGTTGGCAACACTTTTCCAACAAATACACCACACCAACAATAACGACAACACCACAACCACTGCGGTAAAATCTAAATTGAAATAAATTACAAGAACAAACAACCAGCCAATCATCACGATTGTCATCATCATGACCATCATTATGATCATGGTTTATCATCGTCAACATTATTAACATCGTCTTCATTATTGCCATAGTCTTCATTATTACCATCGTCAACAACTCCATCATCAGAAGCAATGTTAATGTCAGCAACATCATCAGCGTTGCCAACAACATTGAAATCACAACGTGTGAAACATAACAGCAGCAACAACAGGAACAGCATCAACAACAAGAACAACAAAAACAACAACTGCGACTACGAGTCTCAGGGTAGAGCGATTCATAGTTGTTGTTGTGTGTGTATTTTTCTTGTTTCAATAGTCGTTGTTTCAATGGCTGTTGCTATTTTTTTGCCGCCTTCACAAGCACACACCCTACCACCTACCCTTTGCCATCATCCTTCTCTCAATCACCCCTTTGCCTTCCTCTTCCCTTCCTCATCCCCATCCCCTTTCATTCTCCTTTCCCCCTTTCATCAAACCCTCAACCCGGCATCATCATTCATCTTCCCAGTGAATTAACTTAATTTGTACGCTTGCCTCCGAAAGGCCATTCGTTGTCGACGCCCCCGGCACCGAAGCCGTTCCTCTCGCCCCTCGGTTCCTTCAATCTACCCTCAGCTGCTCCAACAACCCCTCAGCCGTTCCGCCACCTCGGCTCTTTCTCCTCTATCGCGCCAGCATCCGAAGTCCGTGTCTCGCTCTATTCTGAGCCCCACTTTCACTGTCATTGTATGTGTGAATGTGTCTCAGTGTGTTGTTGAGAGAGAGTGTGTGTGTGTTAGCGAATGTGACTATGTGAGTGAGTATGAGTGTGACTGTGAGTAACTCTTTTCCCTTTCATCGTGTGCTTCGTTTCACATTTTATCCTATTTTTTCCAATTCGAGAAAAAGCAGAAAAACGAAAAAGTGATGGAGTGGGAATGAGAGAAAGAAATTGGGGATGGGAAAGAGATAGAGATACAGAGGAAGAAAAATAAAGGGAGAAGGAGGAAAATAGACGAAAGAAGAAAACACGCCTCGGGGATGGAGAATTGTTGTTCGACCTCGTTGTTTTCCCTCAGACAAATATTTATAGATTGTTAACTCTTTTCTCTCGCTCCATATCACTCTCTCTCCCTCACTCGCTCTCTTATTCTCCCTCTCTTTCTCCTTTGTTCTCTCTCTGTGCCTTCACAATTAGTTGGTTTTTCCATTTCCTCTTTATTTCGGTCCGTTGATCCGAATTGATGACAGAGGTTCGGTTGGACTCCGGGGATTTCTTGGATCGGACGAGGACGGAGCAGCTTTTGGAGGTCCTTGGGACGATTTTGAAGACCTTTTAGTTTCGATAAAACACACTCCTTTGCTCTCATTCTCTTTTATCTCCTTTCGCTTTCTCTCTTTTTAAGTTCTAATTTCGCTTTCACTTTTAATCTGATTGTCTTCATTCTACACACACCGAATCTGTTTCCGCTTTCCAGCAAGATTTAATCTTCCTTGACCTTCATCACATGGTTTTAAAATCCACCCTCCATTAATTTTCCCTTACTTTTCTTTTGAAACCTAGCTCCCTCACTTAAGTCCCATCTCCCTCTCTTAACCCCATCCCTTTCTAACTCATTAAATGTCGGTCTGTCATTGAGTCCCCCTCACCTTTTTCCCATCTCTCCTTCCCTTAACCGAGCGTTACCAGGAGCATGAACAAACTGCTTGTTTCTGTTTCATTTTAATTCTCACAACATCTCTTTCGATCTTTGATTTCGTTGTATTTTCGCCTTGGCTTCTTTCACCTTTCAACCTCCTGTTTATTCCTTATTGTCGTGTTTTTACCTACACCTTTCTCACTTTCCACCTTTTTGTATCCACTTTTTACACTATGTTTTCTCTTTTTGCACTCATTTACCCTCTTTTCCCCCTCATTTCGCCCACTTATATCCTCTTTTTATCTTCTTTTATCCCCTTTGCACCCTTCTTCATCTACTTACTTCCTTCTCTGGGCCATTGCAGCAACCTTTATCAGGTGATAAACAAAGTCCAACCATCAGTTCTCTGGATTAGTTCCCTTAACTTCTTGCTCTTTATATCTTTCGCTCTCACTCTCAAACCTTCCTCTCTCCCTCTCCCGAATGACCTTTGCTTATCTTACCTTTTGTCCTATATAATCTTCATGTTTCTCCATCCATCCTTTGTTCTCTCAGTCTCACGGGGAATTTAAAAGATTCCCTCTATCTTCTCCGCAGTTGAGGAGTCCATGCAAATGACGTGCCATGCTATCATACCCTTCTCACCTCTCATCTCCTCTCTAGTTTTCTTCAAAACATTCACCTGTATTTCTCTTTCCTTACTTACTCCAAGTTCTTTTCTTTTTTTTCAACTAATATCGACATTGAGAACTTTTCACTCTCTGAGGTCTCTCAATAGATTTATTTTTTTCCTCTATCTCCATCCGCTTTTCATTTGATGGTTTTCTGTCTCTGTCAGTCCATCTCCTTCTGTCTATCTCTTTGTCTTTTTGCATATCTGTCTTCCAATCTGTTTGTCTGACTGTCTGTTCTATTATGTTTATATTTTTATATTTCCTCTTATCAGAATTCTACTCGAGATCCGCATAAAATAAACAAATCGAAGAACAAAAATAAGAAAACATAATCAAAAGGATCCCAGAAAATACGAAGGACACATAAAATGAGGAAGAGGAGGAAGGAGGAAGTGAAATGACAACAAATAGATTGACTGATTATTTCCGATGATAACTTTACAATAGGAATTGATGTCCTTAAATTGTTATTTTTGTTGTTATTAAGGCTTCAGTGATTTGGTTGTTTTTAGGGTTTCAATTATGTCGTTTTTCTAGTTGTTTGGGTTTCAGTTTATTATTGTTGTTTTCATAAGAGTTTCAATCATATAATTGAAGTTCGGTTTTTTTCTCATTTACCCCCCATCGGTTCCTCTTTCCTTTCCCCTTATTTTTCTCCACTGCTTTCGATCGATTTGTTCCGCTTTCACTTAAATTAAGTAACCTCAATTGACATGAGTGAAAGCAACTGTGTGTTTGTATGAGAGAGTGTGAGTGAGTCAGTGTTTTCCTTTGTGTGAGTGTGTGAATGTGTGTTTGTGTGAGTTCGTCGGTGCATGTGATTTCGCTTTTTTAATAATTATTATTTTCGCTTCCGGTCGGTCGCAACTGGAATCGCGCTCTTCCACACGAATGAATCTTTGACTCGACCTACTTTTCGACCTGAGGTCGAGGTTGGTGGCCGTGGGTTCGCGGGGCGTATGAGCAACCGACCGACCGTCGGCGAGGAGGCGGGTCGAGCAGTGACAAGTGAAATTAAACGTCGCTGTCCAGTTAATTGAAACCTTCGGTGGCGACTAAGTAGCCATATTTCGATATTGTTGTTGCTGCACCGAGAGAAAAGCGAAGAGGAAAATCGACGAAATTTCACAGCTGTCCAAAGTTGACAGAAAAACGATAAATTTCAATTTTGATTGCTTTTTTCCAATAATTCTAGCATTTGAATTTTTTGGAGTGGAAAAACATTTTTTTTCTATATTATTCACATCGGTTGAATAATTTTTAATTTTGAGATTTTCATATTCCACAAGTTCTTACCGAAATATACATGTTAAATTTATTTTTCTTACTTTTTTTTTAGAAAATTCGTTTAATTTAATTTTTTTTTTTTTTTGTATAGAAAATCGTATGTAAATAATTTTTGTTTCGTGTATAGTTATTTTTTTGCAAAAGACTTCTTTTGATTAATTTTTGTTTTTTATAGTTTTTTTTTCAATATTTCAAATATATGTATAATTTCACATTCAATAAAATGTTCAAAAAAACTCCAACTGTTATTTAAATTAACCCAATCGAAATACTCCAAAAAGAGAATGAGAACCTTATAGAATGAGTGCGAGTGAGCGAGAGGGCGAACATAATCGGATTTCGATTTTCGAACATTTCGCCCTGCACATTTCGTAATCGAATTCGTACCACGGAATCCATCCCCGTGGTTGGAATCCAGGAATCCTGTTGGGGTCAAATTGAAATCGAACCACGAGTGTTGTCAACGACGTGTTGAGCAGCGTGCGAATGTTGCCACACATTCGAAGTATTATCTTCTTTCCACTTTTCTCACCTCCTCATCTGCCTTCACTCTCTCTCTTTATTCTCTCTTTCCTCTTTCTTTCCTCTCTCTTTAGCTTCTCTTCCTCAACCTTTCCCTTCAATTGCAATTCACATTTAATTGCAATTCAAGGAAATACGGAGTTGTGAATAATGGAAAAGGAAAAACGAAAATAATGAATCCTTGAAGATGAAGATGAATCTAAACACGGCAGAGGTTTCATTAAAAAGCGCGACCAGAGCAACGTGGGAAAATAGAGTAGGAGTAAAATTCTTTCACTTTCTCACACATACAAAAACACACATATCCACTATTTGTGAGACACATCCACAAATAAAAAGGACACGAAATGGATGCCGAAATGTCAACTGTCAGTTGTCGGCGTGAGACGCGAGTCCTACGGAGAAAGGTCGACGAGGAAGGTTTGGAAGCGTCCTGGGCCAGATGGGGAGCAAGAGAAAGTGAAAGGAAGTGAAGAAAAGAGACAGAGAGAGAAAAAGAGAAAGTGACTATAAATAATCTGACGCTGTCATCCTCCATCAATGGCTGACGGGAAGATATTTTGGAAGAAACCTGTATGAGAGATGCACACGAGGGAAGATTAGGACGAAGGACAAAAGGACACAGAACGAAGGAGGGCTTCAGCATGATGGAAGGACCTCTAAAACACTCCAAGGACGACCTGTGCGAAATGCCCAGCCGTCAATCAGGATACTCGAAGGACATCTAGTCGATTCCCAAAACAGAATGACGCCTCGTTGGAAAGGATCATGAAGAAACGAAGGGATGAAGGGGAGAAAGTGCGAATGAAAAGAAGAGCAAGATGGAATGTAAAATGGATAGTGAGTGAGAGAACGAGAAATCGAGAGAAAGAGAGAGAGTGGGAGAAAGCGAGAGAAAGCCAAGGAAGAGTTAATACTGGATGAGAGCAAAAGTTATCCATTTGATTTTCATTTCCTCGACAACCAGTTGATTTATTTTACAGGATATTCACAGTCGGCATCCTGGAAACTATATCAAATACACGCATACACACATAAATTTATTTTACACACATGCAAATGCTTTTATCCTGTTACGAGAAACTCTTGGGAGACTCTTGCAGTGATAGATAGAATGAGAGAGAGACAGAGAATAAAGTTTAAATATCATTGAAATAGAGAAAAGGATTTGTGGTTCAAGAATCTCTGTCTATCTATTTGTGAGAGAGAGAGAGACAGGAAGAGAGAGGAAGAAATAGACAGTGAAAAGGGGAGAAAGAGAGATAAGGACAAACAGAGAGAGCCACCATAGAGGAATCTCATCATGAGATTCTCATGGCAATTATGAGAAGAGATGAAATTCTCTAGATGCGTTGGGATTTTGTTGTAGTTGTTGTTGAGGAAAGATATTCTTGTTATTTGTTGTTGCTGCTTTTTCTTATATTTTATTGTATGTGGTTGTTATTTGTTTGGTTTATTGTTATTATTTTTTTTGTTTTTATTTGTCGTACTTATTGCATTTTACAGTTGTTGATGTTATTTCTTGAAATTAATATTTCATCATGTTGTTTATTGTTGTTATTGTTATTTACTGTTATACTCACTAGACTTGTTTTAATAGTTGTTGTTGCTCAGGTTGTTTTAAATTGTTTGTTATTCTTGTTTTTGTGGTTTTTTCTTTTTTGTTTCTGCCATTGTCCTGTTAATATTTGCATGTCAGCAATTCCGAAATACATACACATACACACGTAGATGTGTAAGTGTGTGAGATCTGGGATTTGATACCAGAACGAAGGCAGGAAATAAGGAAGGAAGGAATGATAGAAGAAAATATTTATCAAGGATTCTCGTCACTGGGGCATAGAAGAAAGAGTCTTCTTCTTCTTGTTCCTTTACCCACAACGACTTTAGAACGGGGCAGAGTTATTTCTCCTTCCCACTCTTCTTCCTCTCTCTTTCCCCCATCATCCGCTTAATCTCACTGCCTTCTACTATATTTTTCTTTTCCTGTCCCTCAATATTTCTCTCTCTCTCTCTCTCTCTCTCTCTCTCACTTTCGCATTGTTCCCTTCATCTTCGGAGATTTACTTGGGTTTATGCGAAAAATCCTCTTTTCTTCTTCTTATTACGGAAATTCTTCCGATTTAATTAAAGTTCTCTCCGACGCCCCTTTGCCACGCCCCGCTCTTGTCTTCCCTTGTCCTTGGCTGGTGCCTCATGGAGCAGAATAAATATATGTGTGTGTGTTTCTGTTCTTGAGTTTGACATAGTCCTTGTGAACATCCTCGCATCGAGAGCAATTAAAAGCATCTCCTTCTCCTCGTCACACACATTCTATTTCCCTCTATCTCCATTTCTCCCTCTCTCTCTGTATCTCCCTCTCTCTCTGTATCTCCCTCTCTCTCTATCTCCCTCGCTCTCTCCCTGGGCCTCTCTTGACCTCTCTCTGGACCCAACTTGGTTCCGGTCGCAGCCGATGCGGTCAGAATGCAGATCAGTTGTGGTTGTTGTTTCTATTCTACATATTGTTGTTATTGTTAATATATCTTCTTGTGCCTGTAATTGTTGTTATTGTACCCATTATTATCCATGCTATGTTTCATGTCGTTGCCATTGTTGTTGATGTTCTTGTTGTAATTATTGTTGGTATCGTAGAAATTGTTGCTATTGTTGTTCTTCTCATTGTTCTCCATTGCTTCAATTGCTCTGCGGTAATCTGAGTGTGTGCTTGAGTGTGTTTGTGTGCATTACAAGGATCCCGTGCGTACTTGTGTCAATGTGTCCGAGTGTTGGTCAGTTCGGTTCCATATCCTGCCGAGCCCTCTTTTGTTCTCCATGCGATCTTCTCCGACCTGAACTCATAAACTCATTTTATACTCATACGCTCGTCAACCTAGTTCTACAGCTGCCCTCAGTTCTCCGACGAGGCCTCTCATAAGTCCGACGTCTGCAGCTTCTTACTTCAATTTTCACTCACGGCCTGGATTCGGGGCCAGGATTATTCAATGTCTTTTAAGTTTTTACTTTAGTTTACTTTAAACATTTTTCAAAATTGTTTTAATATTTTTGGTTTGAAATTTGTGATATCTAGTTTTTTTAACTTTACAATTTTTTTCGCTTTTTTTCAATGCTTTTAAATCGTGTACTAATATATAAAAGAAGAAAGTTGTATGTTCGAATACAAAAATCAGCTAAACGGCTGAGAATGTTTCCAATTTTACCATGGAGGTATTTAAATAAAATTAAAAGAGATTCTCTCATAATACGTTGTCATAGTTTTTTGTTGTTATATTTTTTGTTTGAGAAATAGTTCCATATTTCATGTTCTCTCTTTCGGTTCAATTCAATGTCAGCTCGAATACACTTCCAAAAAGGCAAACTGACAATGAAATATCGACGTTTATAAAAATTAATTTAAATTGTATGAAATTGTTTTGGGCAAAGAATGAAAAAATTGCAACTATAAATTTCACATTTTAATGCCTCTACATAACTACTAACGAAATTATATGGTAAATTATAATGTTACAACATTCCATTCTAACCAGAAAATCCGTACTTAAATTTCATGAATTTCATACATAATTTTTTGGATGAACAATTTATTTTTGACAACTTTAATTTTTTAATTAATTGACATTTTGACTTTAATTAAATCGTTAAATAAATCTTTAAATACGCGTTATTTCGCAAAAATAACGAAAATTCGTGACGACCTATAAATTTTTTAAAAATTCATAATTCATGCAATTTTTTATGTAAATTTTAAATCGTTCATATCTCCGTAAATACTCGTTATTTTGCAAAAAGAACGTTAATTCGTGACGACCTCCAAATTTTTGAAAATTTCATAATTCAGGCAATTTTTCATGAAAAGGATAGATGAGATCTTGATTTTTGCTTGGTACGATAAGGTATTCTTTATAAATATCCATATTTTTACCCATTTGGGTAAATACTTGATAAGAATGTTGTGTATTTAACCGAAATAGGTACGATACGATTTGTTTCGATTAAGATTAGTAAATCCGCACGATTTTAAGTTTAAGTTTTCGTTTTTGTCGCAAAATAAATTAAAGAACTGAATAAAATAAAAATAATTAAATGATGTTCAGTTGCTCATATTATGAGTGTTGTTCTCAATATTCAACTACTCTGAAGTCCTGAACCCATCTGCTATATATATTATCATTATATCACACATTATAAAAAACAAAAATTTAATTTAATTAATAATCCTTAAGCAAATTAATTTAAATTGATTTTTTAATTAGATATTTATGATTTTTAGGAAAGATATTGATTTGAAAGAAATATTTCTTATATGGGGGTATCCGCTGCGAAGCAGCAGTAATTCGGAGTATTTCCTAGTTTTAAAATAAAAAAATAAAATTAATTTTAGTAAATTTTGTTTTGCATTTATTAATTAATTGCGATGAGTTTACAGTAGAAATTCCTCTTAATTTAGAATTTTTAATTAAAAGTAAAATAAATTAAAATTATCATGAAAAAATATTTTTTTATGGAATTACCTTATTTGTTTTTTTTTTCAGAATTTTCCGGCAATTTTGTATATATTTTTTGAAATAATATTAGGACTAATCTACATTAATTCAATTTTCTGTATTTCTTCGAAAATTTTTAAATCCTTTCATGGAATCTGACCCTCTTCCACCCGTAGAACCCACTGACTTAACGAATCTCTATTTTCCATTTTAATTTCATACATTGATTCTCTGCTTCGATGTCAAATGAAGGGAGGAAAAATATAATGAAAGAGGAACACAGATTGTTCTCTCTTCGATGCGAAATGGAAAACTAAGATTCGGCCAAAGCATTGGATCGAAAACAACATCGGCTGGGAAAATAGCAACCAGATAAAAAGCTCAGAATGAAAGAAGAACAATTAACAAAGAAAAATAACATAAAATCAACAACAAGAAAATCCACTACAATAAAATAACCACAAGGAAATGAACAACAAAAATTAAACAAAAATATCAACAAGAATAAAATCACCAGCAAGAAAATCCACAACAAGGAAATGAACAACAAAAAACTTAACAACAAGAAAATGAACAATAAAAAAATCAACAACAAAAAGATCACCAACAATTCGAAGTGATACGATGCGATAATAACAACCTGAGCAACGAAGAATGTGTACAACAACATGTCAACAGGGTTTCGGGCCAAAGCCTTTACACTGGCCTTATAATAATTACACACACAAGCACACCCAAACGCACAGTAAGAGTGTGGGTGGGAAAAGGCGCCAGAGGGAACGGAAGCGACGAAGGGAAAGAGAAGGAAACAGGGTACCGTGGGATATGCGAGCATTCATTCCAATCCAAATGCAATGTGAGCATCGATGACTACAGTCACAAAGAGAGAGAGAGTGAGATGGATAGATGGACATACGGATAGACAGACAGACAGACAGACAGACAGATAGGCAGAGAGACAAAAATCCCCCTGTGGAGACCCGGGCGAGGTCGGGAGCGAACGCATTAAGGACGACACCCGGACGACTATCAATAACTCAGACTGAAGTTGCTTCTGTTGTTGCTTTCGTTGCTGTTGCTTTTGTTGTTGTTGTATTCGTTATTTTTGCTGTCCTCTTTGTAGTTGTCTTTGTTGTTGATCTTTATGTTGTTTTTGTCCTTTTCGTTCTTGTTGTTCGCAGGCATCATGTAGACATTGATACGCATCGCATTAAGGTTAAAAGCCTCAGTGGATATTCTGTTCAAGCGTCAACAATAACAACAACAATGAAACGTTGATGAGTTTCGAGTTTAGTCTCGAGTGGATCTTGAGCTATAATGATCACAACAACAATAACAACAAAGAAAACAACAATCATAATGGAAACAACAAGAAATAGTATGTATGTAGAATAATAACAACAATTTTAAGAGAAACAACAATAAACTTTGTGGGACAACAACAACGTGAGAGAGAGAGAGTAATCAATAACAATAACACCAGCTACAAAAACAATAAGAACAACACTTCGAGTAGAACATAAATTATTGCTCCCACAATGGAATACTAATGAGAGAAACTTAAAATGCTCTCCAAGGACCGGACGCAACGTCGACAGGACGAAGTTCGGAGATGAAGTCAATGGAGACGAGAGGACGAAATCGAACTAGAAAACCATACAGTAATCGAAGTCGAAAACAATACCATAATCGAAAACGATATCGAAATCGGAATCGTAAACGAAACCGAAGTCGAGTGATGTATTCAAATCAAGCGATGTAATGGAGAAGATAATCGAAGGAGGATGAAAGATAACGAGAATCGAGGGAAAATGAGGAGAGAATTGAAAGCATTGAAAGAGATTAGAATAGAGAATAGAGAAGAAAAACAAAGCGATCTTGAATGCGAAACCTAAGGAAATGCAATGGAATATCGAGGAGGAGAAGAGAAAAATATGAGAAGAGCGAGAAGGGAAGAATATTGAAAAGAAGAGCAAATGGAGAAGAGGAGAAAAGGGATTGAAATCAACATGAAATGGGAAGAACCCACAACAAACAAGAGAACACACAAACACAGAGAATAAACAAAGAATCAAGGAACGCGATGAATCGAAGCCAAACTCCTCTTTCAAAGGATTCCCAAGGCTTCTAATGAGCTTCGAGCTTCTTCGCATCGACTGCAGGTGGAACAAACAAGGCCAAGGACTAATTCCCTCTCTATCGCTCTTTCTATTTATCCTCTCTTTCGCTCTCTATCCCTTCTCTCTTTCTCGACCTATCTCTCATCCTTTCTTAACTCAATGGCAGAGTACCCTTGGGTGTATGAGTTTGTTTGTATGTGTATGTGTATGAGTTTGTTTCACCATTAGTCTTCGAATGCGTCCGATTGGGACCGCGTGGCTTCAAGGACTCGTTTGAAGGTGAATTGAGAAGGAAATAGGGTGGAAGAGAAGGTGGAGGAGAGGAAGGCGTCCAAGTAGGAGTTCAAGGGGACGAACGAGAATCAGGATCTGGCTGGAGGCGAGGACAGTTGCTTCATAAATAACGTCAGCGCCTTCGAGGTGGTCAACACCCTGAAGCCCGCCTCTTCCTCCATCTTCTCCTCCTCCCCACCATGCGCTATCCATTAATTCTCACCACAGTCACTGCGAGAAGAGGACACAGAGAACCATATAGAGAACATGAGAGAGTGACAGAGACATAGAGAACAGAGAGAGAAATCGGAAGAGGTGCTGTTGAAGGACAAAGGATGCGTTAAAAGCTTCGAAGTCAACATGTAAACAATTTATTGCAACCAAAATCCCAGCTGTAAGTGTGAATGAAAGCGCCAGAAGAATATGAACAGAGGGGGAGTTAGGACTGAAGGAGAGAGCCTGATGTGGAGGGAATAAGAGAGAGAGGGAGTGAGATAGAAAGCTATGGTGAGAGAGCTATTAACAATTGTTTAACGAATGGTCATTCACAATAGCAGTAAAAGCTATAACAACAACGATGCTTTGCCAACAACAACGCGGCAAAATTCGAACTAAGAGGGAACGAAAGGAGATGAATAGTGGTAAAGAGGGAAAGAGAGTGGGATAACGACTGAAAGGGGGACAGAGAGAGAGTTTGTAGAAGAAAGGTCCCAAAAGAGGTGCAAGATAAAAATATCGGTGACAGAGCAACATTTCCCTTTTAAGCAGCAACAAAAGTCAATAAAAAACCAAAATAGTAACAATAACAACTAGAATTTCAACACCAAAAACGATAGGAACAACAAAAATAGAAGCAACAACAACAACATCGAGACCAGCAACATTAAGCAGAGCAGTTTTTAACAATGTCTTTTTGTGCAGGACTCAATGTGCTTAAATGTGTGTGTGTGTGCGATACGCTGTGTTTGTGTGAGGCTTAGTAGTGTCGTTGTCGTTGTGTGTTCGACGATATGAGTGTGTGTATGTGTGTGGCTTTTGTGTGTGTTGGTTATGGCCGAGATTTATCGTGCGACAATAAATAAATGGTTCACGAACACCGCAGAAGCTTCGAAGAAACTGCAGCCAAACCAAAGGAGGAGAAGAGAACAAGAAACAGCCACTAGAGAGAGATAGAGAGCCAGACAGGGAGGGACTTAGAGAGAGGGAGAGAGTGAGAAAGAGAGTGCGGGAGAGAGAGAGGAAAGTGTCGCCTTGGCTCTGGGAACATGCATTTAATGTGCTCCCAGGGATCGCCTGCCGCTTGGACACTGTCAAGGATCTGCTGTCGTTAATAAATTCATTCAACTTCCCCTCCACCTCCTCCCACTCTCTCCCTCTCCTTCATACCTTCTCTCTCTCCCTCTTACCCTCTTCTCTCCCGTTCTCTATCCCTCTCTGCAATGCCCCTTTCTGATCGCTCTCCTCATCATATTCTTCATCGTGGTCGCTACTCTTGTTGCCTTCTTATCGTTGTCATTGTGGCCGATGTTGTTGTACTACTTCTTGCTTTTGTTCTACTCCTAATTGTTGTTGCTGGGTTGCTTGTTGTTGATCTCCTTGTTGTTGATTCTTGTTGTTGGTCTCCTTATTGTTGCTGCTGTTGTTGTCATTGCTGCTTTTGCTCTGTGCCAGGAAATGTATGAGAATAAATTTTAATTGCAACTCATGAATCAGCAACAGATTGCAACAAATAATTGCTCATAATGAGCGCAGTTAGAAAGGGACACACATTGAAGGATAAAGAGAGAGGGAGAAATTGGGAGGAGAGATTGGGAATGGAAGAGATAGTGGGAACAGATATATGAAGAGAAATGCTGTCAAAGAGATAGAGGAAAAACTTTTCTTGACGAAATTCGAAGCGAAGGAGTCACGAATTTACGTACATGTCTCTGAAAAGTCACACAATTGTTATGAAATACTATGTATATAAAATATATTAAATAATAAAAAAAATTGTGGTTAAAGTGTTTAACATTTTTTAAAGTATCCTATGTTGAACTCGTGTCAGTTAGAAATATATTGTCGGAAATTCAGAAAAATCGGACAAGCGGTTGGGCTGCCACCATAAATTTTTTCAGTATCGTTTTTATTTATAAGATTTATAAACAAAATTTCATAAAATCGTAATATATAAAATATATGAATAGAAATAGATAAATCAAAATTTTCGAAATTATGTAAATAACATATATAAATAAGGGATAAATAAAATTTAATGAACGAGAGCAAATCATAGAGTAAATCGAAAAATTTTGACTTTTTGATTTTTGACTTAATTATTTTCGACTAATCAAAACTTTAATGATTTCCTTCACAAGTCATCGATCGAATGTCAAAAGGTCGTTCAAATCAAAGGAAGTCCCTTTGCCATTTGCAATACCGATTTCATCAAGTCAGCCGCGTGAATCTAACGATGGGAGGGATCCCCAACAAACGCCTCGAGGGATTGTCCGGCCGAAACGAAGTACGTTTAATTACAGTGGATGTCAACATGATGGCTTCCATATCTGATGGACAACTAGGGACGACATAGTTTACCCCGTAAAGGACGAACGCATTAAGAACAACCACCATGTTGTTAACAACAAATGAAACTACTGTTACAACAACTACTGAAAGAACAACAACCGAAACTACTGTTACAACAACTTCTAGAATAACAACAATTTCTAAAACGACGACAATAACTTCAACGACAGCAAGTTAAACAACAATTACATGGTCGATGTCGTAAACTTTGAGCATTACGAGGACGTCGATGTGATTGCGATAAAAATTAGTGGGAATCGTGCAAAAGTTCGGCGACAAGAAGGTCCTTCAAAGGACTTTTGTAACAACAAGAACAATTATAACAACAACAACAATAATAATAATAACAAAAACAATAACAAAAACAACAACAAAAATAAGAATAACCACATGGAAAGGGAGGAGAAGTGGAAAAAGTTGAGGAAAACGAAGCCATAACTTGAAAGCAATGAAATAAACTTAACGACGAATGGTCATAAATGCGTGGCTGTCAAAAATTCGCCCGTCTTTCCATCGGTCACTTTGTCCATCAGTCTCTCTGTCCATCGGTCTGTCCAATGGTCTGTTCGGTCTGTCTGTTCTTATGTCTGTACTTCTGTTCGTCTCTGTGTTTATCTTCCATCTGTCCTCCCTCGATCTGCCTGTCTCACGAACATTACAAGGAAAACCATCAAAAGCAAAGGACGATCGAGTCAATTGAAGAACGAAGTCGCAAAAGGGAAGAGAAAGAAGAAGAGAAAGAGGAAGGGCAAGAAAGCAAGAAGCAGAATGGTAGAAAGGAGAGAAAACGAAGGAAGGATGGGGATTTCGTAGTGGGAGAAAAGAAAAGTCTGTAATTCCTCGCTATCTCAAACACACAGAGGAAATAAATTAATGAGGCAGCCGGAAGTGGAAAAGATTTTACGGCCCATGATGGGATGCGATTGAAATCAAAAGTGGACAAAAGGAAAATTAAATTAACAGAAAGAGAAAGAAAACGGAAAAAATGAAAATTTTATTGAGACAAAATAAAAAAATATAAACATGAAAAGAATATATCAAAAATAAAACCAAAAGTAGAATTCAAATTGAAAACACAGAAGAGCAAAGGAAATATTGAAAGTATGAATTTCTCAACACAGACATGTTACATCGACAACATATGCGCCAACATGATTGAATTCAATAATTCCAACAACAACAACAAAATCAACAACAACCAATGAAAGTTCGAATTCATGAAAAATGAGAAACGATTGAGGGGAAACGAGGATTTTTTGCATATCTCTCTCACTCTCCCACTCTTTCTTTTTCTCAACAACAATTCCTTCATTGCAGTCGTTGCTCGTGTCGTGGGTGGGAGAGTGTAAATTCATATAACTGTAATTCAATGGCGCACGAAAGGCGCTTCCGTTACGTGAACCGTTAACCGTGATGTGATCGAAAGAAGAGCAAAAGGATAGTAAAGCAAACAGAAAAAAAAACTCACTCGGCCTCCGAATCGCATTTCGATAGGACTTCAATTGGGAACGAACGAGAGAGAAGTGAAGTGGAAGCGATTCAGGCTCGCATTCCATTCGCTTAATTTCATGAATTTATAGATCGGAGATAGAGAACCTCGTCCTGCCTCCCCTTTGGTACTGACAATCCTAATAATTCTCACACGCTAGTGGCCAAAATTGACAAAGCGAACATTTATTTAGACAAATCGATCCATCGTTTTGTCGTTCGCCGAACGGAAGCACGCGGAATGATCGATCTCGTTCGCTCTCCCTCTTGCTCTGTTTCTGTTCCACTCACCCTCCTCTCTCTCCATCTCTCTCTCCATATATATCTCCTTTCCCATTTCTATTTTTCGCTCCCCGAGAGAATTAAAGTGTTAACAGGATTCTCATCTCTCAGAAGCAGATGATGTTGTGATTGGTCTTGTTGTTGTTTGGTTTCTTGGTATTGTTGCTATTGTTGTAGACACATGAACAACACATGAATTGTTGTTTTGGCTGCATTGTTGTTGCTCTCGATTGGTTGGTTTTTCACTCTCTCTTTGTTCTTCTCTCCACTCGTTCATATGCTCACGTATTGAAATGTGTTATTTCTCGTTTCATTTCGTTTCTATCCTCGATTCGTTCTTCTATTTCCTTTGTTATAGAACGAGAGATAGATCTCTTAGTCGCCATCGCCATAAATCGTCCCGCTGCTTCAGCTTCCGATTGCTCTCTCTCTCCCTCACCTCACCCTCCTCTCCACATCTCCCTCTGCGCTTTCCTTTTTCTCCCAGCTTCCCCAGTTTCCTTGTCTCTAGCTTCAGAGTTCGCTCCTCGTTCAAGGATATGTGTGAATCCTTCGTTGTTGGGGTCGTCGAAGAGCATGAGGAGACAAAGAGGGGGGAGGGGTGAGTGAGAGGGAAGAAATGAGGGTCGAAGAGGGTGAATATAAATCCTAGGTGATATTTTTGCAATTATCGCGAACATAAATCTCGCCATGAAGAATTATTTAAATTTGATTGCATGCAGGATGGGTGCTACTCTCTGTTTCTCTCTCTCCCGCTCTCTCTCTCTCTTGGTGTGTGTTTTGAGAGAAGAATAAAAAGAAACAGAGAGAGAAGATGGAAATTTCAAAGGAAGTCACGACGACAAAGGATTGGACGATAATTTCTGCATTGGAGAAACAATCGCTAACCATCTGTGGAGAAGAAGAATTTGCAGAGGGCGAAGGAGTCACTCGAAGGACGAGGGTTAGAAGAGAAGGACGAAGAAACTAGATTGGGAGAGAAATAAGGGAATAACGATTCCGTGAGAAACACGTTGAAGAAACTTCTACGGAAAAACCGACGACTTTTGTACCAAAACTTGGAAATGGAAGAGTTCGTGAGACAGAAAAAAAGAACAATTGGATTGGAGAGATTAATTTAGTATTTGCCGAGAAGGATGATTTCTAGATAAGGGGAATGGAAAAAGCAGTACGATGAGAGGATTATTTCGTAATAGGATTTTGAAGGAAAAGGAAGATAAGTGAGTAATCGCTGCATGCCCAATTAGTAGGAGGCAGATGCTCCTTTAGCCGAATTTCGCTTTCTGCTTCAAAAGAAGAACCAGTAACTGAAGAAGACTTCGGTTCGTACCATCAGCTCTTTGCATGAGGCTATGAAAAATGACCATTTGACTCCGTTAAACCCATTTGACCCCTTTGTCCATATTTGACCCCTTGGGATCCCCTCGACCTTCCACGCAAGGACTCCCGAGCCCAATCGTTGCTCAAGCGAACCCAACGAATCGCATCGAATCCAATCAAAGCACTTTAATCGACTTAACTTCGAGTCGTCGACGGGACGGAACTTCATTTCCGTCGGCGCCGAGAGAGACTGAGGGACACAGAGGGAGTGTGGGAGAGAGATAGAAGGTGTGGGAGAGAGAGATAGAAGGAGTGGGAGAGAGATATGGGTGGAAGAAGGAAGGAGAAAAGGAAAGTCCCGAAAGCAAAACACAAACAGAATCCATTGACTGACGTCCAGGGTGCGCCGGAGCTTTTCCAACGACCATGAGCACTTGATCCTTTGGTCCCAGACGCCCCGAAGCAGCCGAGAGGGAATCCTTCATCCCTCCTCTCTTTCATTCATTCACTCTATCTCTTTCACTCCATCTCTCGCCCTATGGCCAGTGATTTCGGGAACGATTTTCATTGCTTTAAAATTTAATTAAAAATGAATTAGTGTTTGCTATTGCAGGATGAGGATGAAGAGAAATGAGAAAAGTGGGGGAGAAGCATTTAGCAAATTATTCAAATTTTTTAGCGACCACCGAGTGTATAAACAGAGAGAGAGGGAGATAGTAAGAGAGAGGGGAAAATTTCCCCTAGAGCTTCAACTTTGGCTTCAACTTTTTTAATTAATTTTCTCAACCCGTGAATTCTTTTCTCTAAAACGAAAAAATATAAAAAAAATCCCAAATCGAAATTTCCTCTCCTCGGGATCTGGAGTGAAAGCTCTTTGATTTTGATTGCGGCAAAAATTCCCACGTCGACCGCACGGATTCCTCTCGTGCTCGAGCTCGAGCTCAAGCTGAGGCTGCAGAAACGGATTCCTGAGCAAAGGCCGCGATAGTGTTGCCAACTGTTTGTGGGTTCTTTGCTTATATGAGTTGTTGTTGTTGTTATCGTAGCTGTTGTTTATGTTGGTGTTGATGTTGTTGTTTTGGTTTCTGTTGTTGCTAATGAACGAGGTGCAAAAATGCAATCAAACGTCGATTTAAGGTAGCCAAATGTAAGGTTGTAAAAATTGTATGAGAAAGAGTTGAGAGGGAGAAAGAAAGAAAGAAAAAAAGTCAGAGAGTGAGCAGGAGGAAGAGAGGGATAAGATAAAGGAGGCCGAAATAGTGCAAAATGAGGAAGAGAGAAAGGGGAGAAAGAGACAGCGAGGAGCTAACTGGTCGAATTAATAAAACACCAAGTCAAAATACCAAGAACAATAACTATGCTGAACAAAACAAGAACCTCCAACAACATGAACAAAACAACAAGTATAACAACAACAACGAGAAGGTTCCCTCTATCAAATGCGACCAGGGTCGAGGGAGGCGCTCGGTGGCTGATGCGCCGAAGGAAGGATGCCTGGAAGGACGATGAGACAGCCAGGCGTGAGGCGACGACCAGACGAGAAACCACCAGAGTGAAAGGGGCCAAAACAGAGGGAGTAAGAGAGGGAAAAAGTGAGAGAATGAAAGAGTGAGAGGGGAAAAGTAAGAGAGGCAGAGTGAGAGAGGGAAAAAAGGGAAACAAGGATCGACGCGTTGGTTGAACACGACGCAAACCGTGGGCCATGGCAAGTAAAATTCCGTTGCGGAAGGACATTAGCCCTCGGGTACCGTGGAAGAACCGACAGCTTTTGAACTGGCACCTCGGCTCAGATGGCCCAATAAGAGAGATGGCGAGGGGGAAAGAGAGTGAAGTAGAGGGATGGAGGGCGTTCAGAGGTAAATAGAGAAGATAAAGTGTGTTGTTTGTGCTCCCGTCAGGAATTTCTTTGAGGAGTTTGTAGTAGAAATTGGATTAAAATATTTTGGTTCTAATTTAATTTAATTGTTTAACTTTTCAGTCTCAAAAGCATACGAATAATTTATATTATAAAAATTTTCTTCTACCACTTTTCGTATTTATATGATCTGCTTTTTTTTAAATTATTTCCTCAATCCGAGAATTAATTTCCATCAATTTCTTTTAGTAATTTTTACATCCGTTCTTTTTTGGCAATATTTTTTTAACAATAAAAATTTTCTTTCTTTTTAAACAATTATAAAACGAAGTCCCGGATAACTCCTTCCATAAAAATCCTTCGATCGATATATGTGGTTAACATGGGAATCCTTTGAAACTCCCAAATTTCTAGTGAGAACAGGAAAGTTTCAGAAAGTTCCCCTCGCTTTGTCGGATCACAATCGATGTGAATTCAAATTTACATCTGCAACCACTCGGCCCAGGGGAAGCCGTGTACCATAAACTGCGACCGAGTTGGCGAAAATGTTTTCGAAAGGGGGAAACAAAATCACAAAACACAAAATACAGCCCTCTCTTGGCCCTCGGATGTCTCTGGACCAGGGCTCTCACTTTTCTACGGTTCTCTCTTGTCCATCGGTTCCCCCTCTTGACTACGGCCCTCTCTTGACCAAATGCTCCCCTCCTCAGACCAGAACTGTGGAAACTTCAATTCGAAACTTCTCGTCCGACCAACACTCGCCATCACCAACACTCTCTTGTCCTCGTATTCGTCGTCCTTATGCTCTTCGAACGTCCATCATCGGTCTCTTCGGACACTCAGCTATCACACAGTGACCACTCTTTACGGTAGACGGCGGCCGCAGCCGCAGCAGCCTCGGCGTTGAGAAAATTCTCCGGCTCTCGGCTAATATTGGGTTTCTGGTCAGCTCTATAAACAAGCAACGCACGAAGACAAGCACGCAAACAGATACGAGAACAGAAACACACACACATTCACACGCATGTACACGTATTTATTTACAGGCTCACACACACACAGACACACACATATAGGCACACATCTGCCGAAACAATGTTTACAACAACGGGGCAAACAAAGCGAGAAGACGAAGAGACCGAGAACCGGGACCTCAAAGGAAGGGAGAGAGAAAAGGGTGTGAGTGGGAGGGAGAAAGGGTGAAAGAAAATGGTAGAGAGAAATGGATAGAACAAAGGGGTGTGAAATAAAGGCAGAGAGGGAGAGAGTGAGTGAGATAGTAAAAGACAGGGCGAAATCGAGAGGAACAGAGAGAGTGATAGACAAAAAGAGGGGTCGGGAGTGAGCGAGGGAAGGGCAGAAGAAGTGAAAAAATATGGGCAAAATATGGCAATGGCAGAAAATATGGCACCGCCACAAAGCCACCAACTTTAATTTGGCATTGTTTTTGTCCCTTTTCGAGTTGTTGTTATTCTCGTTGTTGTTGTTTTTGTTGTTGGCATCAGTTCGCAGTGGGTCGAATGAACAGATGGCAGGCTCGATGAATGGTTTAGAGAGAGAGAGAGAGTGAGTGAGAGTGGGAAAGAGATAGAGATTAAAGTGCATGTAGAAGTACGGAGACAGCGACAGCCAGAGTTTTGGAGTTGCCAATTTTTTGTGAAGTGATTTTGTTGTTCTTCTTGTTGTTGTTCTGGTTTGTGCGAAAGTTTTTGCTTACAATCCTTTGTTGTTCTTGTAGAAGTTTCAGTATGGTTTTTGATGTTTTAGATATGTTTTTGTTCAAACTTTTTGTTGTTATTGAGCTATTGTTGTTGTTGAGACATTTTTGTTGTCCTTTTTGTTTTTGTTGTCGTTTTTGTTGTTGTTGAACTTCTATTGAGCTTTTTGTTTCTGTTATCCTTTTGTTTTTGTTTGTTGTTTCTCATCTTGCTGTTGATCTTTTTTGTGTTTATCTTCTTTTTTGATGTTCATTTTAGTTAGGGAGTATTTTTTTCTTGTTGTTGTTGTTTTCGTTGTTGTTATTGTTGTTTTTGTTACTCTTGTTATTGTGGTTGAAGTCATAAATTTACTACCGGAGAAATCAGTGTCTAAACCAATTTGTTTTCGGCGTTCGATTGACGTTCTCTGGCACTCAGCCAGCGGGAGGGTGGAGAGATAGAGCGAGAGAAAGAGAACGGAGGGAGAAAGAAGAAGTTTCGAGGTTCAGAAACTGAGAAGATTTCTTCACTTCTCGCTCACGTCTCTCACTTTACTTACTCAGTTTCGGCGTTCCTTCCATCTTCGTTAGTCGAGCCTTCGTTCGACTTAGTTATTAATATTTCATCCCACTATAAATTCCTCCCTTCTGTTTTATTGACATCACCCACCCCAATCAACTGCCTCATCTCAGACCCGCCTCCAAATCTCATCCTCTTCCGCTCCACGCTCTCCTCAACCCACATCGATTTGCTTTTAAGACGACAGCTGAAGGCGTCCGTCAGTCGTCCCTTTCAACCGAATCCTCAATTTAATTCTACTCCCCTTTCGACCATCATGTCCTTCTCCGCTCCTTTCGACCATCATGTCCTTCTCCTCCCCTTTCGTTCATCGTTTCCTTCCCCTCCCCTTTCTTCTAACGCCCTTGTCTTCCATGTCCATGAACCCTTCTTGACCACAACTGCCAATCACTTCGTCCTCCCCTCCCAAACCATGGCATCGACGCTTCCTCAGATTTGGCACTGACCCTCGTCTAATTAGTCGTTCTCGGCAACGCTGGCCAAAAATGAACCCGGTTTTAATGGTTAATAATCCAAAATGGCGGTCACCACGTTTAACGACAATGCCATAGAATATCCGGTTGATCCTTTATTCTTTATGGCTTGTGCTTTTCATCCCTTTTCACACTCTCTATTTCTCTCTTCCTCACACTCCTCTTTTCCCTTCTCACTTCCTCTCCTCTTCTATTTTTCATTTCTCTTCTCTCTCTCCCCTTGTCTGATACGCTCTCGTATTCTGATGAGACCGAGTCAAATGGTCAGAAGGGAGGTCGACCACAAAATGAAGCGTTTAAAGCGATAGTCTTTGTGTGAGTGGCGTGTATGATTGTGTCTGTGTGTGTCTCTCTCTGTGTTTGTATATGTGATCCTCATTATGGCTGCGATTATGGCATTGTGTCAGAGTGTCGGTGTGCTTTTGATTGTGTTTGTACTGGGTGTTAGTGTTGGTGATACTATTTTGCGCATTTCGACGAAATTCATAAATGAGCACTTGAGTTGTTTGTGCCAGCCAAACAAAAGGCAAATCGAGTGGCAAATTTCGAAGGCACGCACCCGAAGGACGAGGCGAAAAAGAGAGAGAGGGACAGAGAGATTTACACACACTCCAACCGACGAAGACACAAACACATATATGATACGACGCTAATCTCGACGCCGTGACACTTTGCTCAGAAAATCTTATCGAGACTTCGTCGGCGCCCACACATTGGAACAGAGGAAGAGAAAGACGGGAAGAGAGGGAGACAGAGACATGCGGAAGCACCCGCAGCAGTGAAATCCACACACACATACTCATAAGCTTGGAAGAGCCGTCGTTCAGCTGAGTGAGCGTTTACCCTGATTCTGATCCTGATCATGTTGCTTGAGCTGACGCCGCCGGTTCCTGACGCCCATCATCAACTTATGCTGTTTGGCTCAACTCTTTCGCAGACAGACAGAGAGAGAGGGAGAGATTGAGAGAGAGACACAGAGGGAGATGGACAGACAGGGAAACAAACAGACCTTTCCTTTTCCCCTCAAGCATCGAGCGACGTGGTGGGAAAATTCATAAAAAGCAAGAACCGAGGACTAATTACTCATTCAAGGATTATGCGACGTTGATGCCTTTGACGCGTTCGCTCGCGACACGCACAAATACAATCACACAAACATAAACACAATCACACATACACATATACATCAAATGAGGGTTTTTCTTTCGTAGCGTGGCGACTTTTTGTTGTGATTAATTTCGTTTTTGTTGTCGTTGTCGTTCTTGTTATTGTCGATCTTAATGTGTTTCCAGCAAGTGCGAACATTAACGCTTTTTAATTCGCTTCCTGAGTAAACGGATATTTCCTGTCGCCGCCCACATGGCACAGTGGGACAAATCGAAGAAATCTGAGATTTTTTCTTCGGAAGTGGAACAACGAAACTAACGAAATGAAACAAAATACTTCAATTGATATGTTTTTCTTTTCTGCTTCTTTTCTTTCCTTCTGTTCATTGTTAGTTTTTTATTTTTCCCCTTCTTTTTCCATCTATTTCCTTTTTTTCTTCTTTTTTATTCTTCTTCTATTTCTCTTTTTTCCTTTTTTCCAAATTTTTCCCTCTTTTCTCTTGTTTTTTCCAACATTTCCCCTTATTTTTTACTTTTTTGTTATATTTTCCTTGTTTTTGTGTTTTTTTGTTTCTTCTTTTTCCCTTTTTTCCTCTTTTTTTTATCCCACTGTGTAATTTAAGGGAGAACAAAAAAAAAACGCAGAATTTAGTGACGGCAATTAGTTGAGGATTTCAGCATGCCAACGACCTCCGACTCGTGAACTGACCAACAGCAACAATGAGAAATTGTCAGGACATCGAAATCATTTACTGTTATTTTTCTACATTTCGTCCTCTTTGAATGAGGGAGAGAGAGATTGGGAGAGAATGAGAGAGTGTGGGAGGGAGTGAGAAAAACGAACAACAACTACTATGAGAACGACAATAAACGTGGTCATCATCATCATCGATGTCAGGATGTCAACGATTAACTGAGTCAACAATAAATACAAGAGCAACAACAAAGACACCTTAGCATCGGAGCCACGAAGCGAACTCAAATCGGCGACTGATTGCTGTGGACAATAAGAACATTGAAACAACTATAATAATAACATAATAATAACAACAACAACATCAACAAAAATAATAATAACAACAACAAAAACACCAGCAGAAATGGAAACAATTGCAATAACAACAAGCAACCATAAAGAGAAAACTGCATGCAAAAACCAGAAAAGACAATTGAAATGGTAGCAAATAAAAATTATATCAACAACATATGTATATAATGACACTAAAAAACAAAATGCAACAACTATAAGCAATAAAAACAAAGAACAACAATAAGCACATAACAACAACAAAATATCCAACAACAACGACTTTATTACCGGCAGCAAAAAGCATCAAACAATTAACGGTAATAGCAACAGGAGGAAAAAATAACAAAAAGAATTGCCGTTTATCCACAATTGGGAATGTGTGTCTCTGTGTGAGTGTGTGTGAGTTACTGCCATATGTGTCAATGAGTGAATGCACTCACGAGAGAGAGAGAGAGAGTGGAAGCAGGAGTGTGTGTGACAATGTGTTTGTTGCAACCGCATCACCGCATCGGCAACCAGAGAAAAGTTATTAAACAATTAAAGTTTCGGAAAATTGTTTTTAAAATGTTTTGAGCAAATTATTTTACATTTATCATTTATTTACATCTTAAATTTGTTTTGAATTTCATTTTCCTTCTTAAACTTTTTTATTTTTTTTTTACTTCATTTCTTTTTAATTTGTTTTTAAATTTATATTTAGAGTTTTGCAAAATGTAGTTTTGAACAAATGACTTTTAAATACTTCAGTTAATTACTTTAAAAAGATTTACAATTATTTTTTTTAATGTTTTATAAAAAAGTATTTTTTAAAATTTTATTTTAGAAATTTAACAATTTTTAAATTATAGAGCTTTTACAAAATATCGTTCAGAAAATAAAAAATATGGAAATGGCTTTTGAAAAAACATGAAATTTTAGTACATATGGTTTTTAATTTTTTTAACACCGTACTTTTTAAAAATTTTATAAATCGAATTTTTTATTTTTAAAATTATAAATAAATAAATTGTGTAGAAGAAATGATCGGTATTTTAATTTTCCATTTATGACATTTGTAATTTTTGTTTATCAGAATATGATTTTTAAAATTTACTTGCCATTTCGGAGCTATTGCATGATAAAATTAAATAAAAGAGAAAGAACGAGCGTGAGAGAAAGAGAGGAACGCGCAAATATTTGTTGTGTGCAACAGTGCAATAAAACTCAGCAACAATAAGTACTACAATGAGACCAACAACAACACAGCAACATCAACAAAATACAGCTATCGACAAGGTAACATTTCTCAACAATAAAAACATAAAACAAATAAATACAATAACAACAAAAACAACAAGAACACATACAAATAGCAACAATTGCAACAAAATACAACAACATAACCACCGACCAGACGATTCCACAGAAAAAAGAAATCGGCCTCACGCGATACGACTTTAAAATGATTTATTTATTATTTCTGTTTATTTGTTTGTTCTCATTGCTTTTGTTGTTGTTTTCGTTATTTATAATTTTTTTATTTTCATTTCTTTCATGATAGTCGATTGTTTTTGCATTTCATTGTTGTTGTAGTTGATTACCTCTTGTGTCAATAAATTTGTGTGCAGTGTGTTGATTTTGTTGTCGTTGTTATTGTTATAGTTGTTCTTTATTTTGTTGTTTATGTTGTTGATATTGCTTTTGAGGGTACTATTTTATGCAAAAGTTGATTGAAATTCGATCGAGTGGCAGCGAAGGCGACGACGCATGTGCAGTTGGTTCAAATGGGGTGGCGGAGGAATAGAGGAAGGGACGAAGGGAGATTTAATTGAAAATATTTCACCTCCACAATTGTCCTTGGGATTAATCGGGGAGTTTGAAGTGAATTTTGGGCTTTTCAATTGAGAATCCACTCGTCGTATGAGTGATTTTTAATTGATTCTCCTCACGGACACGGGATTTCAATGACTTCTGTTCATTATTCGCATTTAGTCGAGTATTGTAAAAGTACTCACTCACCTTCTTTTTCTCTCGCTGCTTCTTTCCTTCTCTCACGGTTTCCTTCTTCGATCGACAGCTACGCGTAATCCTTTCTAAGTCCGCAGAACCTGTTGGCCGCTGATGTTTTTTCTCTCGCTCTCTCACAGTGCAATAGATAATTGATTGATGGCAGTTCACTATGTTGTTGCTATTGTTGTAGTTCTGTTGTTATCCTTGCGCGACAAGCGACGGCAATTAAAACAATTCAAGCAATTTGCTCGACAAGCGGTTCCATTGGCTTCGTCTTCGCCTCCTTCCGCTTTGACCTCCTTATCAACGACCTTTGAGTTTTGTTATTGTTGCTATTGTTGTTATTGTTTTTGGCGGAAGTCTTTAATTGTTATGGCTGGCGGTTGGTCGGTGGACTTGTTGTTGTAGTTGGTGTTATTTTTGTTGTTATCGTTATTGTTGTGACCGTAGGCGTCTCGACTTCCGGCCGCCACGGAGTTTTTATGACTGCCGTCCGTCCACACACGCGGGAGCTCACAAAACATAAACGGAAGCGGAAATGCCGAAAATTTACCGTTCTCCGGCACGCGACCGTGGGCGAGACGAGACGAGTCTCGTTTTGATGTCGTTTTCGTCGTTGTAGTGGCTTTTGTAATTGTTGTTGTTACACTTATTGTTGCTACTCTTGTTGTTGCATCTTTTGGCGAACAAAAAGTTCTCTCGTCTTCGTCGTCGTTGCCGCGGTCAACGAGGCGGAAGCGCGTCACAGTCTCGCGCGTCTCAGCGCCAGGACGAGGGTTGCGCGCGGGTCGCGATGCAACGACGAAGTCGGACAGGGCCAAGGGGGGCGGCACAACCTTGGGGGGCGGGGCGGTGCAGTGGCAATTCACATTCACGGACGATTAAATTCGCGCATCAAAGGTCGAACCGTAGACATAAACCGAACGAAGCAAATCAACGCACCTTTGCCTTTTGCTCCCTCTAGGGACACCAGAACATTTTGTTATTTTTATTATTTTGTTATTCTACTCACATTTTCAAAAACATTCGATTTGGAATATTTTCGATTTTTGATTGAATTTTATTTTTATTAAATTTTTCAAATTCATCGATTTTTATTCGATTTTTGAATACAATTGAATTTTATTCAAATTGTGAAATTTTCAATTTTTGAAAATTTTTACGTTTTATAATGTTTAATTTTTGTAAATTTTCAAATTTCGATATTTTAAATTTTTTTATATTTATTATAATCTTCGATTATTTTTATAATTTTGATTTTAAAATTTTTCGATTTTTTAATTTTTCAATTTTTAATACTTTTAACTCAATTTCTTCACTTCACCGTTTTTACGATTTTATTAATTATTTTTATTTCATTGTTTTCCACTTGGTCTCCGATCGCTCTGGCTCTCAGTCCTTCCCCCAGTGTATGGCTGGTGGCTTCGCCTTCCCGTTGGAGCACGCGGCGTGCAGTCGTCACCGTTCAAAACACCGACGTCGACTGGTGGCCACCGTGCGCGTTTTCCAGAGTGCGGCACGCGAGTCCTTCCCGCGATGCGTCCGCCGCCCGCGTCGGTTCCGCCCACCCCCTTCAGACGAGGACTCGTCGGCCCGCATCCTCGTGACTGGAACAAACGAGAGAAGCTCGTGGCCTGGAAGCTTTTCTCTTATACCAGGAGTTCGTCGACTGCTTTCGAATTCCTTCGGTTGCTCTCTCATATTTGGCTTCTACTTTACATTCAACTACTCTCTCATATTCACTCCCTCTCTCGCTTTGACACATGCGCCGCTATCTCTCTCTCGTCGTCCTCTCGTTCGCGTGACTCACGCAACGAACTCTCGATTGTCCACACGAGTCGTGTACTTCGGTCTTCGTCACTCGGCCACCAGTCGTCGTCAGCCGTCTGTCGTTGTCTCCCCGGTGTTGTTGTTGTATTTTTCGTTTTGGCGCCTTTTTCGATTCTTGAAATCGCACTTCATTCCTTTTTTTCCAAAGGACCTCCTCCTCATGATGATTGTTATTGTTGCTGGCTTTGCTGTTAGAAATTTTCCCGTTGTTGTTATTATTATTGCTGTTGTTCTTGTCCTTCGCATTCCTCAATTTGCATTTTGCAGCACGTGCTTCGTATTTTCACAATGATCTCCACCCTCACAAAATCCTCCTCATTTTCTTTCATGACCCAGAGAGCGAGAGACAAAGAGGGTGCAAAAAAATGGGAAATACAAAGGAATTTAAAAATTTTCTCAACGCAAAATGTTTTAAATTCGAAGTCTCACCTTTATCGAGAAAAGACTTCGACCAATTTGGAAACCCCCCGACAAATTTTGAAATCCTCCTGCCGACTCGCTCTGGCATCGCTCACACCCTGTATTTTCGGAATTAAAGCCCCGATGTGGCCACGCTGCACCGCTGGGCGGCTGCTTATTAAATTCACGCCAGGTGTTGCCAGAGCGGCTCCTGCGGCCACACGTTAACAAGAAATTTCTATCTCGCCATGGCCTTGCGTGCACATATACATATGTATGTAAATGCGTGTGGGTGTGCAAATAGTGTCTGTATGTGTGCCTCAATTGTGAGTCTGAGTTTTTCTGTGTGTGTGTGTGTGTGCGTATTAGTGATGCCTCCAAATACCAATGAAATTGTTATGAGATTTTTGCTCCATTCCTCGGATGAGCTCCAGACAGAGAGGGAACGGGAGAGGTGAACAAAATGAGACAGATAAAAAGAAGAGGGAATCTCTTGGATGAGTGAGACAGGGAGAGGGAGAGAGAATAAGGGGGAGTATGTACGAGAGAAAGAGTGAGAAGCAATTTAACGTTAAAGCGCTTAGGAAATTTCTTCTGAATGCGTGCTGAAAGATCCCGAGGAAGGCGAAGAAATGCGAAGATAGGCGGAGAAATTCGAATAAAGGCGAAGAAAATGAATGAAAAGGCAAAGAAAATAAATAAAAAGAGCAAAAGGAGAAGAAGAAGGATCAGGATAATACAGAGGGCGGCTCAGGATGAGGGCCCAAATGGACGATTCCTCATAAAGCCAGAACGATACGAGCTCTCATTAGGTCTATGGCTTAATTTTGTCAACGATTATTTGCATTAGCATGATTATTATTTTAAATTGAATTTATTTTAAGGGAGTTGGAATAACTGGAAAATATTTCTAGCAAAAATTAATTGAAGAATTTAACATGTTAAATTTAACAAAATGTTAAATAAATGGTATTTACCATTATATTTACCATTATATTAAATTGTCATTTCTTTGTTTTCATTTATTTTTAAAAAATACTTAAATTTAAATTTGTATATTTTAATCCTAACTTATGATTTTAACTGAAATTATTCTAATGATTGTGTTTTTCCCCACCTAACAAAAAGATATGTCACAAGAAGATAATTCTTCGTAATGTGCATAAAGTTGTCTGTCTCAGAAACATCACTCCCCCTTTTCCACTCCCTCCCTCTCGTTTCTATTTTCATCCTCCTCTTTGTCTTCCTCCCTTCTCCACGAGTCGCTTTAACTAATGAACAAAGGACAATCTTGCCGCAAGGACTTCCGCAAGGAACACAAGCAAAGGCAGTAAAGAAACAAAAGTTTGTTGCACTTTGCTTTGCAAAGAACACACAAAACAAAAGAAAGAAAAATAAGTAATCGGGGAAAGAGAAACTTTGTGAATACCGCTTTTTCCTCTCTAGTAGTCTGCTGCATTTGTTCTTTTTTATCCTTTTTTACTTCTGCTTTGCACTACGTTTCTTGCATTCTCCTTTCCCTTCATTTGTCTTCATTTGTCCTCTTGTAACCACTGCAATTTTTATCTTTTTTCAGTGCATTTTCATTGAATCTACTCCGCTTCAACGCGGCTCCTACTTTCTCGAGTGTGCTTCCTCCTGTTTCTAATACTGCCTTTTGTCTTTCAGTCGTTCTCTACTCCTTTTTTTAGACACTTCAGACTTGCTTTGGAATCGCAGAAAGAGTCAAAACAGTAGCCGAGGGGAAGTAGACCACGCAGAAAAAGAATGAGCAAATAGGAGAGCGAAAACAAAGAACAAATTAGGAATGAAAAAATACTACAACAAGAGAGCAATGAGGGGAAAAACTGAGGAAGAAAGGAATCGGAAGAAGAAAGGGAGTTAAAAGAAAAAGGGAGTTAAAAAGAAAACGAGAGCTTAAAAAACGGGGTGATGATAAAAGGAGCTGAAGTAAAAGGGGAGTGGAAGAAGAAGTGGAGTTGAAGACGAAGCAGGGCTGAAGAAGAAGCGGAGTTGAAAAAGTAAAGCCACTAAAGAAAAAAGTGAGTTGAAGAAAAAAGGTAGCTTAAGAAAATAAGGCAGCTTAAGAAAAAAACGAAGTTTAAGAATAAATGGGAGCTTTAGAAGAAAAATGTATTAAAATGAGAACTGCGAGCGAGAAAATTAAAAGTCGAGGAATCAGATGGCAAATAAAAGGAGACGGAACGAGGCTTTAACCGACTTTCACCACGATCCCTTCCTCCTTTTCTCACTCCCACCTTCGCCGTGTCTCATTGTAATTTCCGGCTTTCGCCAGCTGCGAGCGCGGAATCGTCGTCTTAATTGTAGTTGTTGTCTCTTTTCATCATTGGTATCTGTTTTCGTCAGCCTGATACGCTTTATTCTCTGAATCGAAATTGAAAAATTCCAAAACCTTGATAATGAAGTCGTTCTTTACTCTACTCCATCTTCTCATAGGTTCTCGACTTGAAAATCTGACGAATTCCATAAATATCCTCCTTCACACAGTCTCCTTTCTCCTAATTTCCTTCCTCCTCTTTCTTCCTTTCAACATTCTCCCTTCAACCCATTCATCCTTTTTTCCTCATCAACAACAATAACAATAAAAAGAGGTCCAGCAACAACTATTGTGATTACAACAAAAGAGCAGAGGGAGGGCGACGCATGGGCGCAGACGAACGCTCATCCGTCGGCATATCACGTGATAATAACTCGTCTGCAATAAAACATCCGGCAACACTGGCGCGCTTTCACAAGCACTTGGCTCCGCCCTCGGTCGTCGGGCCCACGCTAAGCCGATGTTTACTTTGAGGCAAGTTTGGCTTCGAAGCCGTGGCAAGTGGGACAACGGTTTGGGATACACTGTGGGAAACTTTTTGTTGCGAGAAAAAGGTTTATCCGAAAATTAATGTTCTTGTTCCGGCTACAAGAACTTATCCGGCGGAGTCTTATTGTCTGGATAATATAATCATTGTGCTGACATTTTTTATCCTTTTTAAAACTGTTCCTTCATGCATACAAATTTTTTAAATTTTTTTTATTATTTAAAATTATATATTTCAAAAGAGATTCATTTAATCCTGAAATAATATTTATATTATTTAATGTATTTATTTTGATTGTTTTTCAAATATATGTTTGGAATAGAAAATTTAAATACTTATGCTATTTTTAAATTAAAAGTAATTTTTGTAGTTTTTAATATTTTTATTAATACATATATTTAATTTTTATAAATTTATATTATATTATATTCTGTATAAAAAATCCATTTCGGACATCTCTCTTACTTCTGCGAGTGTAGCTGAGTTCCTCCGTTGATTATGACAAAATGCGAGCGAAGTGAATAATGAAGAGCAGAGACTAGCGAGCCAAATGATGAAAATATATACTATGGTATGCTTGTACATATAAGAATGTGGAACAAAATGAGGATTTACACACTTGATTATGTTGAACACACAAACACAATCCCATACAAACACATCGACACCTTCACATTCACACATTCACGGACACATTCACATACTTACACAGAGACATCCGGTGCTAATGCAAAGTTCAGAAAGTGTCGCCGAGCCGCGAGGAAACGAGATCCGGCTTAAAATCGAGACCGAAATGGGTGGCAACGCTTATGATCCAGGCTGGGGTTGGAAGGAAGCGGAGACGAAGGAATGGAGGGGAAAATTATTAACTCGCTGGATGAACTGGTTGATCGAAGGGGAGAACGAAAGAGAGAGAGAGAAGGGTTCATTGAGCACTGTGAATGTCTGGATTGTTGCCAAACGAAGTTCATTACGGCGAGCGAGACGACTGTAGGTCGAGGGGAGTGAGCGAGAAGGAGGAGGGAGTGAGTGGGAAGGAGAATGGAGAGAGCGAGAGATGTGAGATAGGGCGGATAATGATGTCGTCGACGAAAAGGACGAAGGGAAGCCGACATTCATTAAGAAGGGAAAAGCAGAGAGAACAAAAGGGACGACAGCCAGGATTAGGGAGAAAAAGAGAGGGAGAGCGATAGTGAATTCAGTAAGGGGGAGGGAGAGGGCGATGGCGAAAGAAAGGAAAGAACGACCTTAAACTTTCCCAAAAATGTTGTAAACTTATTTTTATGAACTCATTATGAAGTCATTAATTGGAGTGTTTTACGCTGAGTGCTCGTTCACCTCGCCGAACAAATTGAATCATTGCGCCTTTATGTGCCCTCTCTCTTTTCCTCCCGCACTCTCTTTCCCTCTCCCTCCTACAGACTCTCCTTCCAGTGGTTTGGGGGCGTGGCACAGAGAGGTGTAAATGATTTAATTAGCGCTCACTTCATAAAACAAAATCTCGCGAAATCTTGTCTAAAATTGAAATTAATGAAGTTCCCTGAAGGATTAGGATTGTCGGTGGGGAAAAGGGAGAGAAGGAGAGAAGATAAGGAGGGGTAGAAAATATTGAGCAAAGGGATTGCGAACTTTGGGTCCTTCAGCAGGTTTCTCCGCAGGTCCTTCGATCGATGTTCTTGAGCCATTGGCAATACTTTCATCCCTTCGGGGTAGAGGGGGATGTGGTTGGGGAGCGAAGGAAAATATTCTTCCGAACAAGATTATTGGGAAGAGAGGAACGAGAAAAGTTTTTGCCTAGACAAACAACAAAAATAGCATCAACATCGCACCCACGATGACGGTATCGAGTTGGACAAACATCGAGGGAGGGAAAAGAAAACATATGCGTCACTAACACATATACGCGCACTCATACACACACACACACTTTTATTCAACACAACTCATACGCCATAGATACACCTTTAGCAAACTTTGAGCCGAAGTCGGCACCTGCGATGGATGTCGCGAGGGTCGCATTTTGAAGCCTCAATGGGGGCGTGGCGGCGTCGTTGGGTTATGAGTGTGTGTGAGTGCGTCGCAGGTGTAGAGAGGGAGTTATTGACATCATGGATGATAGAGAGAGAGAGGACGAAGGAGAAAAAGCTTTGAAACCCTGTTTGGACGCATCTTGATATATGAGGTAATGTTGTTTTAGATGGTTATTTTTTTGCTTGTTTCTCCCTCAGCTGCAATACATGATGACGTTGCAAACGATGTTGCTTTTCAAATTGTTGTTGTTTTTCGTATTTTTTTTTTTTGTTGTTTCTTTATCGCCGCCCTTCGCATCTTGAGTTGCAAATTGAACGATGCAGCGAAAGGAAAACATCAATGGATTTTTTTCTTCTCAAGACCCTTTACCCCCGCTCGCTGCTTCGCAGTCTCCGTCTCTACTTCATCCTCCTACTTCCCCTCTCTCCTCTTTGCATTGCATCAGCATATTGAAAAAATTTATGAAATATTTGATTACTTCACAAGGAATTCTCAATCACACTGCTTCGACACCTCCAGGACTCGGGGATTTCCCCCCTTCTCACCGTCCCCGAGATGGTGCCGTCTGCTCCAGAGAAAATCCCCTCCTTCTGCCACCCTTCGACCCACGCCTATAAATCAAGATCACCGGCATCCTGCTCGGCATCTCCTCAGCAGCTTGAGGTGGGTGGAAAGAAACGAAAGGTGGACGAGAAGGAGAGAAAGAGGGGCAAGGAAGAGAGCGGAGAGGTTGATGCAATAGAAGAGGATGTCAGGAAGGAGAACAGGAGGTGGAGGCCAAACGGGCGGAAGTGAAAGGGGCGTGCCTTTTGGAAACTTTAAACTCAGTTTCGAAAGATTTTGCGTCGACGAAAACGACGTGAGTGTATTTGTGTCAGTGGATCTGTGTGCGAGTGGAAGTAAGTGTAGAGGTGGATGTGTGGGTGAGGGTGAGTGTGAGTGTGAGTATGGGTGTGACTGAGTGAGTGAGTGTTTGAATGGTGTCCTGGTATTGATGACAATGTGTGCGTGTGTGTCTAATGGCTTTGTTGTTTAGAAAGTTCGGCAATATTTTAAACAGAGCTTAAAGCACTTACTCCTAAGCAATGTTTACTGCAGAGAGAGACAGAAAATGGAGACAAAGGAGTAAAAGAGAAGAAGGAAAGCGGAAAAGGATAGAGGAAAGTGAACGAGAAAAGGGAAAGAGAAGGAGAGTGATAGAGTGAATGAGAGACCCCAAGTAAAGAGCAAGGAAAAGATGACCCAGGGAGAAAGAATATAAGTGAGTGGTTGAAACAATGAGAGATTAAGGTAGGAGTTATTAGCACGATGGGTGTCAAATGCAAATTTAATGAAATACTAAGGACTAGAGAGAGGACATTGATTGAGAGTTAAAGCAGTCGAATGAGAGAGTCATAGAGAGAGAAAGATGGAGACAAAACCCTTTAACTCATCGAATACTACTTCCCGCTCAAGATCTTGTAATCCGACCTCGCTGCGAGCCGACATCGAACCGCTGACGGTTCGACCGTCGACCTCAAGAACCTTCAGCAGTCCTCAACTTGGAATTCACATCCCGAGGCATCCTTTGTGGCCGGCGTCTCTTCCTCGTTCCTCCCTTGCCTCGTCTCGCACCATCAGTCACAACTCTCGGTCGGTCGGAGACGAGGTCAGGTGGGCCGAGACTTCGTGCTGCGGTCGTCGGTCGTGGTCGGAGGTTGTTGAAGGATGTTGGAGGATGTCGGGGGTGTTGGTGGAGGTCGGAGGATGTTGGTGGCTGTTGGTGAAGCTAGTGGTGCGCGCACGAGCAGCGTCTTAATCAATCCTAATTAGAAACCACAGCCAACACACACGCACACATCGGGCGAACTCACACACACACATTAAGAGACAGGGAGGCAAACGCAGACACACAACAAGGAGCCGGCGGTCATCAGATGACGAAGGAGAAGATGATGGTGGAAGAGAGGTGAACCAAGGAGAACAGGATGAAGGAAAGAAAGAGATCATGGACAGAAAGGGGAAAGAGACCCAAACGAACGAGAGGTGGCTGCGAAAAATAAGTGGAAGAAGTGGAAAAAGCAAACCAGAGAGAGCGAGAACGTTAATAAATTAATTGCAAAGCAAACGAGCGAAGTGCACGCAGCACCAGAGTGGACTGTAATTACCCTTTTTTGCATTGGTATTAGTGTGTGGATCTCCATCTCCAACTCACGTCTCCCCCAACTTCCTTCATCATCCATGTATTCAACGGACCAACATCCATCGTCTCCAACGCCGTCGGTTTCCGTTTCCGGCTGCAGGTCGCGTTCGTCCATTCGTTCAGGACTCGTTTGGACATGAGCGGCACGAAGCACGACTTATTTACGCTACAAGCAGCTTCACATACACAGACACACCGACACAGGCGCGCATACAAACACACTCACGCATATACTCGCAGTAAGAGACTCGGACACAGACATATTCGCCACCACTCATGCATGGCACAGGACACACGGAGTCCAGCCAGGGTCGTAAAATATTTTCGTTTGGTTCTCATTTCGTTTTCGCTTCCGTTCTACTTGTCGTCGTTTTGTCTCACATGCTCGCTTTCTCCCTTTGGCTTCCCCATTCATCCTTCCCTCTTTCTATCTCTACTTCTCCATCTTCCATCCTCTCCATCTCTTTCCCTCTCTCTCCATCCCTGATGCTGGTCGAGTTGTGTCCACAAGTTCTTCTCCAGACACACGTATGTGAGGAGCAATAAAATTACTCCCACATACACACACGCGTGCACTCACTCACATATCCATGGCCTTTGGAAGAAAATGTGAAAGGGATGGGGTAGAAATAAGGACAAGAAGAAGAAGAAGAAGAGCTCACATTCGGCCCGAGTCGAGGTCAAGAAATTGATGAAAAATTCATTCCACGTCGCGTTCGCATTAAAAGTTACAACAATAACAACAAAAATAAAATTAACAACAAAAAACAATAAAAACAGCGAAGAGAACAAAAAGACAACCAAATAAAAAAAAATCATCAAATAACAAAAATAGAGAAACAACAATGACAATAACAACGTTAGCAATGAAATAAGAAGTAAATAAAATAAATAAAGAAACAAACTTTTACAACAAACAAACAAACAAACAAACAGAAGAAGAAAAAACTAGTAATAACAACAAAATGCTACAGAAGATACTATCGTGAATAAATAACTATAACAACAATAAAGAGTAATACAAAAATAAACGTGAGCAAACTCAAGACTAAACAAAAACAACAATAAATAAAATGGAACAATCATGAAAAAAGGATACTTTTATCCTTTGCCGTGGCCGCTCTTATTTTCGTAACTGTTGTTAGTCTGATTGTTGTTTTGGTTGTTGGTTTTATTGTTAATTTTATTGTTTTTATTATATTATTATTTTTATAGTTTTGTTAGTTTTGTTGTCGACTGGACTTTGCACGTGTCGAAAGTCCTTAATTACATTAGTGGCAGATCGTGCATAAGTTTCATTACCACCATCAATCCTTTTTGTCATTTAATTTCTTCAATTACTCTCCATTAAATTTATTACATTGCTCTCCATCACATTCGCTTGCAGAACTTTCAATTATTTTTCGTTACAATATATTTCCAAATCATTAATCATTAATCTTAATATTATTGTGTATTTAATCTCTATAAATTCCCACTGAAAGATCATTAACTAAGTATAAGTATGTCATGTCTTTTACCTTTTAACGTTATTTTTATTTAGTCTTTAATTTTTAGCACATATATTTTGTAATTACTTCTCTTGTTTTTTTGTGAATACTTTTAACAATTCAATTCAAAGGAAAATACAATTATAAGTAAATAATTAATTTGGTTTCCATTACTATAATTTTCAAATTTTAATGAATTACCTTCTGAGTCTATTTTTAATTTGTTTTTTTATTTATCTTGTCTTGTTAATTCCAGTTTATTTATAACTCTATTCCTCTTTTTTCCAACAATATTTCTCCATAGCTCTATTTTTATCGTCTTCATTTAATCCTCTAATCGTTTTTTATTCCATTACCGTCTGAGCAACCGCATTAATAATTGATTTCTAATCAATTCGGTGCCACGCATCGCCTCCAAAGTCATTCATTACAACTCTCACTTACATTGCAGCCATTACTTTAGAACCTCCATCATCTTCGTCCTCGGAGTCCTCTACATCAGGGCATTTGAAAACTAAGTAAAGACAAATGTCTGGGTCCTAAAATTGGATACGAGTCGTGTCGTGCCGCCATTTTCTCGTTTTCCCCACTCGCTGTTGGCCCCACTGGAGCTGTCCGCCTCCTCAGCGACGAGGACGACGAGGATGAAGAGGATGTGAAGGACGAAAAGGAAGACGAGGACGTAAAGGACGACAGCGACGACAAGTGTCACAAGACATGCCACTTACAGTCGCATCTCCATCTGTCCATCTATCTCACTCTCTGTCTGTCTATCTGTCTGTCTCTCTGTCTGTCAGTCGCAAGAACACGTCGGAATCCTTAAAGGACCTCCCACGAGCGATCGTCTTACTGTATATTTTATTATCCCCTCTCTTCCCTCACTCTCCCTCTCCTATATTTCTCTCTCTTCGCCTCTCTCACGCTCTCCCTTCTCTCTGAGTCTTTCATTTTCCTGTCGCTTGTTCTCGCTCCCTCGTGTCGCGTAATTGTCATATTAAAAACACTGTAATAATATTTCCAATGTGTGGGTTTCTCGTCTCTGTTGTTATTATTTTTAGTATTATTATCATTGGTGTTGCCACCATCACGGCGTTGCCACCGCTGGAAATACAGGTCTGCTTATTTTTTATTTCGACTCTTGCTTTCACTTCGCATTAGAATATGATTTGCATTCCAGCTTATTTTAACAATGCTAAAAGGAGGGAGAAAAGTATGAACTAGTCAAGGAGGAGGGAGACAAGGAGAACAGAGACAAGTGAGAGGTGCCAATAAAAGCGAGAGAGTTAAGGCTGCCACTTGTGGAGCGTGATCAGGACACGTGAGGGAAATGAATTTGAAATGTTGGCAGGAGCGAAAAAAGTAATTTGTGTTCAGAGACAAAACCATCTCAATATTGTTTCTTCTTGTCTTTCAACATTTTCAACATTTTCACAAGATCCTCTGGAGGTTTTAATTTAACGGACAGCATTTTCAATCCATCTATCGTTTTCTCGTCAACTCATTTCCTCCAACTCTTTCTCCTCCTCGGTTTCATTGCTTCTTCATATGATTCCTTCATCCTTTCGTTTCTTCTTCTTTTCCTCCCTTCTTCTTTCCACTCCTTCTTTATTCCATTTTTCTTCAATTCATTCCTTTTTCTACCATTCTTTCAATCCTTCTCAATTTTTCTTGGTTTCCTTCTCTTTTTCCTTCTTCCTTGCTCGCATCCTGTCAAAGTCCGTTCAGCTGCAACACCCACGCTCCATCGTCCTGTCAATAATTTATCATGTAACCGCAGATAAACACACACACACTCACACTTGCAGACCACTGCACTTATGCTCTCTCTTCCCCTCTCCATCCCTCTCATTCACACACCCACACGACGGACGGATGGACAGACAGACGAATGGAGCTGCATCCGTGCCGCCAGATGGCCAAGTGATGTATGAATGAGAAATGTTGCTGGCAATATTGTTTCGCGTTGCCAATTTGTAACGATCCGTGGGTGGAGGCACTCGGACGTTAGAGGGAGGCAGATAGGTTGTGCGAAAGAGAGAAAAACCGATGGTCGACCCAACGACCACTGTCACAACTCGATGCGATGAGAGAAATTGCGAGGACCTCAGGAAAATTGAGACAATTTCCAACAGCTGCGTTCGAACTCCAAATCGAACTCGAGTGCGAATTCGACAATTTTTCTCCGACCCGATTTTTTTTCTCCCTCTCAATTTTTTTCTCCTTTGCTCTCCTCTTCACTTGTTTTCTCTCTTTTATATTTTTTTTATATGATCCTTTTCTGTAATTTCTATTTGTGAAAAATTGTGGTCTCGGTTTAGCGACGACCAGTTGATGTTGGTTGAGAGGAGAGCAGAGAAGAATTGTGAGAGGAGAAGAAAAAGAGGGGGGAAGAGAGATTGAGAGGGTAAAATCGAGTGAGCGAGAAAGGGAGAAATGTCATGTGAGCGAGAAAGAGAGCGAACAAACTCGAACGGAGTTCGCAAAAATGTCGAATTGTCATTAGCGGAAAATATGTTCGGGAAATCCTTTCTCTAATTAGCTCACATTTCAGAACTATTCCCCTTCTCCACCCTTCACCACAATCTGGTACTCCCCATTTCTAGACAGCGTTGCCACTTGGACGTTTTCGCACATCGAACTTTTAATTGGCTCCACGCAAAGTTGGTAACGCCACAGGACGATGGCGAGAACCAACGTCGGAGTCCACGTCGTCTGTCGCTGCACACGTGTTAATGTCAAATCGACAGCTGGCGTTTGAAGTTTCCGAACGTGCCGAGGGTTCGATCGAGAGGGTTCGGGGGGTTGTGGTGAAGGGATGATGACATGTCACGGGTGTCGTCGAGCAGGAGAAAAAACTTGTCAACTATAGCGGAATGATCCCCATACTAATATGAACTGTTTCTATTAACTTTTGTATAAAAAATTCTATACAACATTTACCATTCGATACAATTCCTCTATATATTTTTTTAACACCGTTGGCCTTATTAAAAATGAAGATTATTTAGATATGAGAATCCTGATTGATATTAAATATCGAAAAAAAATGTTTAAATCAAATTTCTCACAATTTCATAAATAAATATTGAAACATAAATCTAAAATTCTGTACTTTTTGAAGTATGAAATTTACAACAGACATTTCATGAACTGGTAGTTCCATCTCGTTAACAACTCCTCAAGCACTCGGAGCCACCTCATCTCACTTAACGACAGCCTAAATTGGGCATCTTCTCTCTCGCTCGCTCATTCACTCCCATTCACTCTGGCTCGCTCTCTCTCAGGTTCTCTCAGGTTCTTCACTCGATTTCACACCGAGCATTCCTGACAAAACGGGTGCTGTTTAATATAAATGTAAATTCAGGTGAATGCTTAGAGAGAGATAGTGAATAGTTCGAGAAGGAGGGATGAAGAGGGAGAAAGGGAGATGGCGAGAAAGAGATAGGGACCTTGCGGACCTGAAGAAACTTGTACAATAACCTCAGAAGTTGCAGCAGAATTGAGAACGAAAACGAAAATGAAAACGAGAACGGAACTTATATTTTCCATAGCCTTGCGTCGTTAATTAAATAACAAATTGTTGGAATTTCTTTTTTCATTTTTTAGTAAAACAATTTTCTCGATTTCCATCTCTCTCTTTCGCTCTTTCTATCTTTCTCTGTTTTCAGCCTGAGTGGGTAGGGCGGGAGCTGGAGTTGCCGGGGAAAAAAGTTTTGCAGTAAAACTGCTCGACACCAGCAAACGACAGAGAGAGAGAGATAGAGTGAGAGAAGGATATAGACAAATAGGGAGAGAAGTGACAATAGGAGAGAAGAAGGCGAGGAGAAAGTATGTTGGGCGTGAGGCTGCCGATAGAAGAAGAAAACGCAGTGACCACGACTGCAAAACGAATAGCCGGAGGGCACCACAGAGCGAGATATAGAAAGAGAGAATAGGAGAATAAGAGAGACAGTGGGATAGGGTGAGAATGAGAGAGAGGGGTAGGGGGTGAGTGAGGAAGACAGAGAGAGCGAGAATTAGGGGCGAAATATTTGCATTCTCTTGCGAACTAGAAGAATGCAGCAAAAAGTTACTCACAAATATTTGTAGGCCACTCAGGGCCGATAGACGATGAGGGGAACCGGGGGAGAAAGAAGGAGTGAAAAGAGTTTGATAGAGAGAGAGAGAAACACAAAAATAGTGTGAACGAGAGAGATAGAGAGAGAATAGAGAAGGGGACACGATGAGTGTGCGAAATGAACACAGTTTTTCACAAGTTCTTAGGTTTAGAACTAAAAGAGGTAGTCCAAGGAACGAACAAGCGACGAAGGATACGTGAATCAGGGGAAGTCGGGGAGATTGGGTTGCAAAACTTTTTGAGCAGACGGAGAAGAGTCGGTCGTACAACTGCGTACTGGTTATTCAAATGAAGGATATCTATGCACGCACATCGAGATAAACAAGAAACCCTGCTCCGACGACACTCGGCCGCCTTCTGAAGGTCTCACGGAAGTCGTCGCAACGGTGGAGTCGGAGGAGACGAGGGGATCACGGGGGAGTGAAGACATTGGTGAAGGGAGGAAGGGGTTGGATTCAGAAAGAACTTAAAGTTCTGTGGATAACTCTAAAGTGGAACACTTAATGGGCCATGAAGAAAATAGACATGTGGAATCTGAGGCAACTGAAGAAAGCACTTGAAGTGCTTTCCACAAATATTGAATAAGTCAAATAACTTTATCTGAATATTGGCGAAAGTTTTCCCAATACAAGTCTGCTTCATAATCGAAGGTTTTTAAACAATTGTGGACTTTTATACAACAAATAGATACTTATTCATTATTATATTATTTTTTTTTCTCTAATTATTTTTTTTTGTTTTGTTCAAATCATTTTGTTGAAATCATGTCGATATCTAAGGACATGTCACGATTTTCAGTTGTCTAAATTAGAGCTTCCTTTCTCCTCATGCAGTTCCTTCAAGCCCTAATGCAGTAAATCTAAGTTGCCTTAAAAACCCCCGATACGTTAGTGCTCTCGACGAATTTATTCCACTACGTCATTGTGTTCAATCAATTTGACTTCTTGTGGAAGTCGAAATGCAAGTTGACATTAAAAACTTTTGACTCCAACCGCAGACAAGAACGGAAACCCCGACTCCTTCGTTGTCATTTTTTATCATCAAAATCGAAATAAGCCAAAAAAATGAATCGAAGAGAAAAAAATTATGAAAAGGCAAAAAAATCGAATGAAAAGTGTGAGGACCTAAAAAAAAAGTTGAAAACCAGACGGTGAAGAGCGAAAAATCGGTAAAAGGAGCGAAAAATATGCGCGAGCAGAAGGACAAAAATTCGGGCCGCATCATTGCCGGCTTGTGGTGAGAGAATAAATCATAATTTGCATGACAGAGGGAAAACATCACGCAGACAAGGATGGACGAGAGGGAGTGAGTGTGTGAGAGAGAGAGAGAGACAGAGAGAGAAAAGGAGACGGACATGGAGAGAGAGATGGTTAGGTTGATAGGGATGAGAATAAAAGACTTGGCAGAAAAGAAGGAACCGGAGACAGAGAGTGGAAAATGTGAGCCTGAGTGAGCACGGAGTAAGTAAGAAAGAGAAAGAGAGAGGGAATTTGGCAAATTGTTAAAAATTACATATGTTTTCGACGTGTGGGCGCAAAGTCAGAGCGGAATTAACGAGCGTTTGGAGGAACGAAAGAAAGAAAGAAAGAAAGTGGGATTGAGAGGGAGAGAGGAGAAGGAGAGAATAAGAGTGCCAGAGAATAAGAGTGCAAGAGAATAAGAGAGTGAAAATAAGAGAGAGAGAGAGAGATGAAAATAAGAGAGGGAGAGAGAGATGAAAATGGGAGTGAAGTGGATTCTAATGGTGACCTGCTGCCAGGACGATGGCGTAGGAAAGCAATTGGACCAACAACAACTACGACGACGGAGACATCGCTGCCACCCACCCACACATGGACACACCATGCGATGATGACTTGGAGCTTCCACAGCCCCCCACCCCTTGGGCCACAGTCAACAGCGCCTCCCCCTCCGACCCCTGCCGACTGCGTTGAGTGCGAGAGTGAAATTCCAGTCACGTGATGTCACATTACACACGGTGGAGCACGATGGAACGGAACCAAAAGAACGAGAGGAGGAGACGGGATGAAGAGAGAGGGAAGGAAGGAGTGAGAGAGAGTGTGTGAGAAGGACGTAGGACGCCCACGTGTGTTTAGCTAATGGAGTTTATTGCCAAATGATATGTTGCTGCATGCGGTGCGGTCGTGATTCGGTTCACTTTGTTGTTGCTTTTATTGTTGTTGTGGTTTTTGTTGTAATTTTTGTTGTATTTGTAGTGTTTTTTGTTGATATTATTGTTGTTTTTGTTAAGTTTGGTTCTGCTGCTGCCGATGTTTGAAACATTTTAAGTCCACAGCATTTCAGCGGATAATCATATCTTGTCCGGATATAATGTCGGAGAATTTCAAATAAATACAGGAAACCCGCGGCACACGGATTGAACAGGGCAGGATCATGAGCTCTTTTGCCCCATGGTTCAGTGGAACGTGTTACGAAATACAACAGAAATATCAACAAAATTCGAAAACACTGAAATGGCGATCAAAAAACAAATGAAGTTCAGCGGGTCGCATGAGTGGCAATTATTTGACAATTGGTCGATTCTATGTAAGAGAAAATACAACATGTTCACATCAATACGAAATAGAGGGAAGGTGGGGAGTCGTGTCAGGATCAAGGATATACGATGATGTCTAAGGATAAAGAATATAGAAAGTTGTCTAATGATCAAAAGTACACGTTGCAGTCTAAGGGTTAAACTAATTCGATTGACCTTCCTTCAACTTTTGACAACTCCTTTTGACAACTCATCGTCATTTCCTTAGCAACAAATTTATTTGTCATTTCAACACGAGTTCTTCCTTCTCTTTCTCTCAACTTCTCCTTATTTCGTTCATACTTTTCCTTTCTCTCCTCCTCCTTCTTCTCTGTTTATTCACTTATTTTTCGCATTTCATACACGACTTTACATGAAATCAATTAAGCCTTGGGTTTGAGTTCAAATGTGGGTCCTGTTGTTGTTGATTCTGTCATGTTGTTTTTGCTGTTGTTGTGTTGTTGTTATTTCTGTTGTGTTTTGTTGTTGCTACTGTCGGATTTTATCGCTGTTGTTGCTTCAGTTCTTGTCATTATTGTTCTTCATTTCATGGCACCAACTTCTCCATCACGCAATCCGAGAAGTGATGACAGCTCCGCAACTCGCATGAGTTTTCATTTCATTTCGACCCCGGTTCCGATTTCAACTCCAACAAACGTCGCCTCGTATCGGAGCGGAGATAATTACTTGTCATACAGCACTCATTATATGCATACATGTGTGCATGTGGTAGGCATTGTTGGTGAGTGTGTCAGTGTGCGTGTGAGCTTGTATTAACAAAGTTCCCAATAGGAAATTTGAGTCTGATGATTGGGAAATTGCGAGGTTGAGAATCTACCTTGATGAAGTCATGATGTAGAAAAGAAGAGGAGGTTGGTGAAAATATGAGAAAGAGGTAAATTTTAATATTACTCTTACTATCGTTCTTCATTAATATTTTTTGAAAAAAAGACTTTTCATTTTTATCATTTTACACAAAGAGTATATGGAAATAATAAAATTTAAAATTTTATTTATACTTTTTAAAATTATTTTTTATTATTTTATTTAATTTAATAATTATTTTTATGAATTAATTTTTAAGATTGTATTTATCTATATTAATTTCTTAAAATAAATATAGAATAATATATAGAAATAGAGATAAATAATATTTATTTTATTAAATCGTATTTATATTTATTTAATTAAATTCTATTTACATTTATCGAAAAAGGGGTAAAAATCTCCGTCGCTCTCATTTCCTTAATTAAATATTCGCAATCTTCTTCTGACAAAAAAATTGTTCAAAATAAATGTAGGCCATGAACTCCGGATCCGATTAGTTGTGAATATTCGCATTCGACTACAAAACGCAATTTTCCTCTAGTTGATTTTGCTAATCTGCCTTCCGGTTGAAACATAAAACAGGTTGAACAGAGGCCGGAAGCTGTTTCTCACTCCCGCATGTGCGGTTTCATTTCCGGTTGGGAGTGTTCTGCCAATTACAACAATGACGGAGTTAATAATGATGACACCAACAACAAAAGCAACAACAACAACCAAACAGCAACAAGAACAACAAACATAACAACTACTGGTACTGCGGTATAACAATACATGCACAATAATGACAACCATAATAATAATAACAATAGCAACAACAACAACAAAAATGGCATCAAATATAACTACAACAACAACAACAACAACAATGTGAAAACGTGCCACTTTGTATTGAGGTTAAAGCGATGTAAAAGGCAAAACCACGATGAGTTCAGTGTTCGGAAATGAAGCAAAATTGTTATAGTTGTTGCTGCTTTTGTTATTGCTGTTATCATATTGGTTGCAATCGGAAATAATTGAAATCATGGCATGCGTGAAGGCGGCGGGTAGAAAATTGCAATTAGCAGAAAACCTGCCGAAACAAATTCGCAAACAAAACCCACAACAGGAAGGAGAGAACACTTTAATGAAGATAACAACAAGGACATTGAAAGGCCACGATTTCAACATGTAGAACAAAGGACATGCATCTCTATTTGAAAAATTCCTCATTGTTCTTTTATAGTCCTCCTCATTGTGCTCTTCTGGTTGTCCTTTGGTCCTTTCGTCCACCATGCAAAGGTCAGAGGAGTGGAATCGTTTTAATAAACCTCCATTCCAGAAATCACCACCTTCCCTTCCATCTCCATCCCGCTCTATTAATAACCATTTCCATTCCTTCATTACTTTACTCTTTCTCTCATCTCCCCCTCTTAGCTTTCCCTTTCTCTATCTCCTTTTCCTCTCGACACCTTCGGCTTATCCAATAATTGATATTTTTATCACCTTCACTCCGTTTTTTCTCGTGAGCATACAATTTTTATCGCTATCATCCGCTTCCTCTTTTCCTCTCTCACTCCCACAAAGGATGAATGAGAATGAGAGGGTGAAAGAGAATGAGAGAGAGTGAAAGAATGAGAGCGAGAGTTCCAATGGCCCAATTTCTCTTTCTCCCTTGCGCTCATCGACGACAACAATGAAATCCCGAAAATGCTCCACCTGAAAGAATTCAATTAAATTCAATGGCAACATTTCGTAACAACTTGATTCATCCGATGTGGCAACAGCAGCAGCAACAACAACAACAACAAGAATCGTCGAATGGTCAGGCCGAGGACCAGGTCGAGTCCAAGATCCGTATCGAGTGAGTGTGTCTATGTGTGTGTTTGTATGGGTTTTGGTATCGTGTGAATCGAAGTCGTTTGTTCGTTGTTGTTCCGTTTTATTGTTGCCGTTGATGTTGTTTGTGCTTTTATTGCCGGTTTTTCAGTAATGTAGTTGTTGCCGTTGGTATTTTTTCATCATCACCGGGGTTGTTGTTGTTATTGTTCTTGTTGTTCTAGGTGTTGTTACTGCCGGCTGTTGTCGATCCGACGAAAGATAGCAAAGATTCTTGTACCAATACAGCATACAAATTCACGGAATCCTTGCTGACCATCCAACCGATGTTAGGCTTCCGAATGCTCCCTGCACCCTCTCTTTCATCTTCCCGTCCCCTTCATTATCCCTCTCTCATTCACCCATTGACCCTCTCCAATCGTTCTACAGCACTTGATGACGAACGCTTTTGTTTGCCATTCGCATCGATTCGACTTTATGCGAGTCGCCATCATGCAAGTCATTGTGTTTCACCGATATCCAACTCTTTTCCTCATCCTCTCTGTCTCCTTCTCCATCTATCACACCTTCTCTTTCTCCCTCTCCTTCGTTCTCTCTCTCCTTCTCCCTCTATATCCTCCCACCAACCATTCATTCCTATCTTTCGTCCTGCCCAAGCTTTCCATCGGCAGCCTCGTTCCCATCCTCACATTTGATTTCAAATTCAGGCCTCCTCTTCTGTCAACGTTCCTCTCGTTCTCCCCCAACATCCCTCACCTGCCCTAAATTCAATCCATGATCTGACTTCGCCCTCCTCTCTTAAAAGAGACCAAAGCGGTCATTAGTGAAGGGCGGCTGGGATTTTATGCACTCTTGATTCCTCGAACGGTTGAGCTGAGGCCATTCGGACCTTGGTTGAATTCTTGAAACGCAGTTCGATTCCACAACGATATCGGTGTCGTAATTTTGAATTCATCGATGGTTGGTCTCTGGTTTCAATCAGGGGATTTCTTTCCTACGGGCATAAAAATTGAAATGAGAACATAAAAATACAGGCAGCAAAAAATAGCACTCATAAAAAGAAGACTTAAATTTAAAAAAAAAACCTGAAAAACCAAAGAAAGAAAAGTAAGAGAAGATAAAATTGTAAATAATCAAAAATAACACTAAAAATAATAAAATTTATACAAAATTAAAAAAAAAATACTTTTCTAGAAATATTAAAATTGCATAACTAAAAATCTTTAGAAAGACCTTTTCTCCGTAACCTTAGATTATTTTAAAGCAAGACCTAAACAGAATTTAAAATTGTTCCCATCCTCAGCCTCAAAAGCTCATCTAGAGGAGGTAAATCCCAAACGTCAGACGGATTACAGGAGCAACATCTTCTCCACCCATTATTCCTCCCCCTCCTGCCCACGTTCAACGGCGACTTCGAACGTCTGGATGCAGTGCGGCGACTGGGGATAAGCCGAGTCAACCTGTGTGAATATATAGGAGTAGGGTTAAGTGTGTGTGTGTGGCGATGCGATAATACGAAGATCCTTGTCGCCGGCGAATTCTTGACACAATCTCTGAAGAGAAACAACCTGACAGCGGCATTTGCTTTGTCCGACTTCTGATGGTTCGAGTTCCCGATCACATTCGCAACCCAGGACCTCGCGTCCACCTCCATTTTCGTTCGTTTTTTCTCTTCTCTGCCTTCCCATCATTGACTTCGTTCGTTTCTTCTCTCCTCCGCCTCATCCACATCTTCTCTTGTGGAGCTTATTTTTCTTTTCACTTTCATCCGACTCGGTTTTTTCGATCCGATGCTTCGTCATTCTTGACCCGTTTCCTCCTACCATCCTCGGTGAGGGTCACAGCAGCTCACATGACCATAAAACTCGGTCGGAGTGGAGTGGAGGAGAGGTGAGGGAAAGAGAGAGGAGTAGAAAGAGGTTGCCAGGTAGCCAAGGGAACCGTCGGTCGCCGTCGTTCATCGTCGTGATGGCCTCGCACGATTTTTTCCCAGCTCGGCTCCGTTCGCCTGGTCGCTCGTTTCGTCCTTCGCCTCGTCGACAAAGCTTTTTTACCATTCGCTCAACGACAGACCGTCCGTCCTTCTGTCCATCGGTCTATGCCATGATCAGCTCGCCTTCAGCTCAGTTCTGACCATCTGCCTTCGTGACCCGGCTCCACTTCGTCTCTCGCCCCGTTGGTACATCGTCATCAGAGACGTCGTGGTATTTTTTCCACGTGATTTTGAAAAAACCCTCCCCCTCCTTTCTAACATGAAAACATGACTCCCACACACACCTACTCACCCATATATATGTATGTATGTGTGCCTGCCCACACCAGCCGCTGTCGAGCATGGTCACGTAACGACACGTAACTCAGCGACGTAACGTAACGAACACGTGTTCCCGGCCATGTTCGCGCTTGTCCCATGCCCGGTCCCTCGTCACCAAAGGACTCGACCCCACCGACCTTCGTTGAGGAGTTCAATTATATGGGATTTTTTCCCTCTTCTATTTCAATCCAGTTGGTTTTTCTATTCCCCGTTTTACCCTCTCACTTTCACCTCGTTCATTTTCACTCATTCAGTTTCACCTCCTTCATTTTAACGCTTTTGGTTTCATTTCCTTCATTTTAACTCTCTTATTTAACCTTCTGTAATTCTCAAATTTCTTTTTCTTCGATTTTATGTTTATTGTGATTTTTGTAAATTTATTTTTTAATTTGTTCGAACTTTATTTTTATGTTTTCTTTTTTGGTATTTTCTTTTTTCTCCATTTATTATATTCGATTTAATTTCATTTGCTCTCCCCATTCGATCCGTTTCCTTGGTATTTTCTCCTTTATTGACTTATGTCAAGATTATCGAGCACTAGCTACTTTTTTCCACGTGGATATGTGAAGGATTTCAAGCCAGACGAAGGACGATGATGGAGTCGCCGCCGAGCAACGGATAAAAATTTCTTCGTTCTTTTCTTCTGCTACGAACTTCGCAAGAGTATATTTTTTTTCCTCTTTCTGTTAATTTTTTCTATCTCTCTCTCCTTCTTCCTTCTCTCCACTTTTCGCTTCTTTTCTTCGGATATTCTTTCTCCTTCGGATAAACGATTTTTTTTATTATTTTCATACAGTAGAACCGTTTCTCTAAACATTTTTTTAAAAGCGAAATAAGAAGAAATAATAGTTCATTTTTTAAAGTGCAATGTATCCAATTAATTAAGTTAAATTCAAATAAAAAATATTCAAAAAAATAAAAATATTTTCGAAAATTTTTGAATTATTTTCAAATTTCTATGACAAGAATTTATTTCAGAATAAGCTCGGAGAACGAAAGGAGGAACGAAGGAGAACGAAACTGCATATTTGTCCCATTTTCATCTGGATAACTTCGACTCCAGCGATCCTTTATAGTTAATTCCTCGCTGACCACTTCTTAAGCAGCGACTTCTTCAGATAAGGACGGAGTGGACAAGGATCCCACGAGAAGGATGAAGAGGACACTCATTTAATACTGCCATGTATCGCATTAAAAACTCATCAGCCAGCGAATTAAAAACGAAAAACAAAAAAAAAAGGAAAACCAGCAGCTGCAACAAGGAAAAAGGAGGAGAAAAATTACTCTCAATGAAAAATGGAAAGCTTTCAATCGCAAGGACTTTGCACATCCACATATAAATTGTTTCATTAGGATGCAGGACATGATGCACGCACACAAACAAACAGAAGCAGCGGCAAAAGGCAAAAAATTACAAAAATGCAACAACAACTCTTTCGAAAACAACAAAGAAGTGACAATTAAAGAGCTTAACAGAGAGAGAGAGAGAGAGTGGAGATGAATAGCTAAAGGAAGGGAGAACGCAAGAGAGAGAGCATGGAAGTAAATGAGAGAGAGAGATACAGTGAAGGACAGGGCGTGTATATGTGTGGGTGTGTGTGACAGAGAAGGATAACGACACATTAAGCTCAATTTAAGACGACGGTCTGACGTTGTGCAGCCGCCAAATGACTGCAAAATGGCTGACACTGTGAAATGCGACTATTGCCCACCAGAAACAACAACAAAATAACAACACCAAAAACAACAACTGAATAGATAAATACAATAACAAGATTTACAAGGAACAAAAGCAAAAACCGCTTGAGCAAGAGCAACTCAAACGACTGACGACGACTAGTTTAGTTAAAGAGACAGAGACAAGCGGCAACAACAACATTGAATAACAACAAAAAAAAGGTCAACATAATAATGAAAACAACAACAGTAGTAACAACAATAACAACATCAAGACTAACAACAATAAAAAGAGCGAAAGCAACAAGAACGAACACCAAAAAACAACAAAGATCGACGTCAATCGTGGACCGAAGCAGCGTCGAAAGTGGAATTCGGTCACTTCGCCAGGATTCACCCGACATGCCGCGTTGTCTGCCGCCTCCTTCAACCGACCGACCACGCCTACCACCACCTCCTCCTCCTCTTACCACTCTTACCGCCCAACTCCGCCAATGAGTCTGATTCGGGTCGCTGCACATTTTCGTCATTTGCAACGACGACGACGGCGATGACGAAGAGGACGAGGGCTGGTGGAAAAGAACGAGGATGACAAGGGTTCGGAGAATGTGAGGTTCATGCGAGTCAGGACGATTAGATCAAGGACTCTGATGGACAGGACGACAGCGGCAAGAGGATGACAGTGGAAAAACGACTACAGCGGAAAAAGGAAGACAGCAACATCAGCAACACCAAAGGCATCGACAGCGACGACCGACGACTGACGACAGATGCCGATGGGAAGAATCCACAAGGACCGCATCCTGTTGTCCACGACAAAACGCGCTCGTGTTGCCAACTTCTTTTATGCATTTTCATATTTCCCCCCTGGATTTTGATCGCCAGCTTAGGTTAAGTGGGACCGAGACCGTGGAGCATTTTTGGGTAAACTGCTCTCCCACGCACCACTTCTCCTTCTCTCACTCCCCTCTCGTTTTCACTCTCTTGACGGTAAAGGACGAAAAAATCAAAAAACAGGACGAAATAAATGTAAAGGAAAACGCCGGAAAATGAAATTAATTCAATGCACGTTTTTTAAATAACTTTATTTTCTCCATGCTTTGCTTCAATTTGTCGCCTTTCCCATTTTCTCTCCTTCTCTCTTCCCACTCACTGTTTCACTCTCTCTCACACTCGTTCTCTTCATTGCTCTCTCTTTCTCTATTCCTTGTTCACTCGCTTGTTTCTCTATTAGTGGTTGTTGTTCGTTGTTCTTTTGGTTCTCTTGGGGTCCTGTAATTTTTATGATACCCTTTCGTCGTGCCGTCCCTTTCCATTTAATTCTCTCTCTCTCTCTTTTTCTCGTACCCTATTTTGCTCTCCGGCTGCGTGTGCGAAAGCTTTTAGCCCTAATTGTTGACAATTTAAGCGCACATTGAAAGGTTTCGGAATTAAATTAAAGCTCGCTGTTTCACCTGTGCGTGGACTGTGCTGATGGGAATTGAAGGTAAGGAAGAGAGCGGGTGAGCGTGATGGACTTGATAAACAATTCCTTTCTTGCTCTTTCTTTCACCCTCTTACTTCACAAATCGCATCCTTTTACGCATTTGCTTTCTATTCGATAGTCCCTCGTCCGTAGTTATTTGTTCACCTATGTTGTATTTTTTCTCTCATTATGTCTCTCTCTCTCAGTTTTCACTTCGTTTCCTCGACTCTTAATTACGGAGAACGAGGCTTCAGTTCCCACTTCCTTCATTTCTTTCCCTCTATAGACTCCTTCCATCCACTTCTCTTCCTCAACATTCCTCTGCAACACTCTCCCTATCTCTCTCCCTACACGCGTCCCTCGCTCCGGATAATTGCGTTAATTCACTGCTTTTCGTCGTCAAACTTTCTCGCTTCCTCTCTCTATCCCTTACTTACTATTCTGCTCTCTGATTCCCTCCTTTACTTGTTCCTCCTCCTTCCAGTAGTTCTCTGATGCCCTTCTTCCCTTAATTTTCTGGTTCCCTTCTTCCTCTCTATTCCCGTCAGGCTCCTTCAGTTTCTTTTCCTCACTCTGAAGCACTCACTCGTTCCCTCGAGCGCGCTGTAGGGCGAGTTTGGCAAGTTTTCTACCCTCACCCTCCATCCTCTGTGCTCTCATAGAAACTTCTCGTTCACCTCCGTCAACCTTCACCGATCTCCTCCAGCCATGAGTTGCAGTTCTTGAAGTGCATGGCAAAGGGTTAAGGAATTAAATCGCACGCTGTAAGTGCGAATGTGTTTGTATGAATTTGTATGTGTTTGTGTGTATTTGTATCTGTTTGTGTGAGTTTCTGTTTATATGTATGTGTGTTCTGCTTTCCTCCTCATTTATTTTCTAGTTGGCAACACTGAATTCAGTTTCTATCGTTGTTGTTTTTATGAAATTAAATCGGACGCCGAAACATTTTTGGCGCGCAAACTTCAGCTCAAGTAAGTTTCTGTTCTGCGATATGCTTGTGAGGAAGAGGAGGAGCCGATGTCGCAACAGGGTAGAGTTTCCCAAGTGAGCGAGAAAATCTCGGCTTTCCCTGAGCTCAGCACGAGTCTCGAGTGCGCGGCGACGAAGCGGATGTCGAGAGCACGATGACGACAACAACAACGATGATGATGACGACGGAATCGGAAGTCACACATGCACACGCACAAAAATTCAGCATAGTACGGGGGATTAAACAAGACATTTTTTCAATATCATCAGCGAACATTTTGTTAGTATCATTAATGGAAAAAAAAACATTATTATTAATTACTTTTATCATTTGATATTATTTTCTTCGTATATAATATTATTATGAAATTCATTAATTACTTTATTTTACATCGATTTTTCCAGTGTATCACAGTTATGTAATAATGTGTGTGAGTGCGAAAGTTCCAAGTAAATCTGTGCTAAATACCATGAGAGGTTTTGCCAAGAGGAAAAGAGGAGTAGACGGAGGAAGAGAGGAGTAGACGGAGGAAGAGAGGAGTAGACGAGAAAGAAGAGGACGGTGAGGCAGGAGTTCCTGTAATTATTATTATTATTGTGTTGGCAATGCGCAATTACATTTTTAGAAACTCCTTGAATGGCAACGTTTACAAACCAACGACAACAATCACAGCTACGTGCAAAAATTGGAATTTTTAGTCTGATTTCGTAAATAATTCTCAACAATGGATTTTGTTTTTAATAATTTACATTTGAGTAGTTTTAGAAATTTTTAAAATTTATAACATATTCCAATAATCTTTTTTTTTTATTTCAAATTTATTTATTTATATCTAAATTAAAATTGTCTTCAAGTTATATATATTTTTTGACATTTCAAAACATTAAATTTACGATATAAAAAAATTATCCTTACTAAAATACATAAAATCAAATAAATTATAATTAAAGAAAAACCATAAAATAAAATAATATTAAAAAATTAATTAAAATTAAATAAAACAAAATAAAAATTTCAAATGAAACAAAACATAACAAAATAAATTTTTATATAATAAAATAAAAAAAACTGTATAGAAATATAAAAATAAAGAAAAATAATTTATGGAATAAAAAAAGTAATTATAAAATAAAATTATATAAAAGAAATTAAAAACAGTATATAGTAAGAAATAAAACATTATAAAAAAAAAAATAATCAGATAAAGAAGAAAACCCCATTTTCAAAATTGTTTCTGTACAAAAAAACAAGTTTTTCATTAAACCCTTTCACTTGGATCACATCCCAGGAGTTTTCGAACTTCTTCCTTATCGAACCCAGACCTATCGATCCTTAGCATATCGCTTTTTTCCATTCCCTCCATTGACAATTGACGGGCGCCGCGACGAGCCCAACCGCATCGAAAGGAAATCAAATCAATTATTCGTGGGCCGGTGGTAACCCGTGCATTTACAGTGACATTGATTTATGCGTTGCCAACGTAGCTCGTCGTCTCGCCTTGACGAGGGTATCGATTGGCGCTGATCCCTCGTATTGACCGCTTCCAGTTTTTACTCCATTCCCCCCACCTCCTTCCGGGATCCGAGGCGTCCTCGCGCTAATGAGAAATATTGGATTTTCATTGCCCGTGGTGGGGCTCATTAAAAGGTCCTTCGGTCGGTCGGTCGTCGCCCGCAGTCATCGTCGTCGTGCTGTCGGTTGCGGTGGAATTAGCATGGACACAAAGCTGCTTGTTTTTGCCTCCTGATGAAGATGGACGGCTTTTCTTCGGCTCCTCTCGATTCCAGGAATTTTCAATGGACAACATTTCGTCATTCGGCTTCGATAAGAATCCTTTGAAGAAAAGTTAAAGAGAAGCCTTTGGAAATTTATCACTACATTTGGAGAAAATCAAAGCTAAAATGGATTTTTACAATTGATACAGACGAAATTTCAAAATCTCTTCCAGTCCAACTTTTGCCTCAGTGTATTTAACATTTTTGTACAACCGCGAGGTTCGTGTTTCATTCACTGTCGTCATTTGGAATATAAATGTCACATTTGTATTCACTTTGCGAAACATTTGTCGTCGCATTCCATGCATTTTTAATGAGCTCCGTGTGAACTCAATAAATTTGAAAATATCTAAAAATGATTCATTCTTAATTCACAGCCAGATGAAACAATTCAAAAAATTGCCGTGAGAGTTTTGTGTATTAATTCTTTTTTTATATTTTATTTTAATTTAGTACATTTTTTTTATTTTCGTAAACTTTTCCTCCTAACTGATGTTATCTGTTTAATTAACACCTCTCCCAAAGGGTTCAGCTCTAACTGAAAATTCTCCCTCGAAGTCGGTCCCGTTTGGTCCTTTCGGATTTGATTCAAGGACCTTTCTCGCCTCGGATTAAAGTGTTAATTTTCTAAACTCACCGCCTTTGCCACGCCTTCCGCCCTCCCTTGTTCACCTTGGGCTTTCGCCATCCCTTCCGGCTGTGCCTGGAGTTCAAAGATATTCACTTAAGTTGCGTTTCATTTCGCCTCTTCTCTCTCACTTTCTTTCAACCTCTCTCCCTCTCAATCTCTCTGTAGCTTTCGCTGTCATTCCAATCACGTTCCAATTTAATATTTGTTGTGCCACACGTTTGTTGCCGCGAGCCCTGGGAGCCCAAGGGGGCGGAGTTGGGCGTGGCTCCCGCGTGACTCATATTTTTCACCTGTGATCAGGACCAAAGCGTTGTCGCATTCCTTGGATGGAGCGAGAGGAAATGTTGTTGTTGGGATAGTTGATGTTGTTGTTATTGTTGGTGTTGTTCTTATCGTTGTTCGGGGAGGGTGTTGTTGGCGGGGCGGTTGAGTGATGAATGGTGGGCGTAGCAGAATGTGTCCTTCTGCTCTGTGCACTTCCGCTTCTTCATGAATAATACAGGACTCTTTAATAGATAATCACATGTTGATCCTGCGAATCATCGGGAAGGCGACGACGACTGGGGGACGAGAGGAGACGAGAGTAGTAAGAGTGAGAGAGAGAATGGGAGGATGTGGTAATAACTTAGACAGAGAGATAGAGTGAAGCTTTGTACCAAGGTCATGTGTGATGAAGAGTCGACTGGGGATTGACAGAGGCATCGTGAAAAAGTGGGGGAAAAAATGCTCGCCGAAGATCCTTGAAGCCAACCGGTGAGAAGTAGAAGGAGAAACTCAAGGATTCCGAATTCAATTAAATCCTTTACTTTTTCCCACTTTTCACCCACCACAACCACTGGGAGTCAAGGAAAGTTTTCCAATTCGTTGTTGTTTTTTGTGAAAAGTTTTCCTCAAACTTTTCAAAGCCGCAACACGAGAGGACGAGGTAAAATTCTTCTCCACTTTGAATCCGCTTTAACTTCTTCGTTTTCATTTCTGTTTTCTGTCTCTTCTACCTCTTTTCCTTTACAACAATTTCTCTATCTTCCTTCTCAACCCTTTTTCCGTCCACCTTCTAGTCCAACTTTTTTCAGTCCTCTTGTCCATCCTCCTTTTCACCTCTTGTCCTCTCTTCTTTTTCACCTTTCCTTCCGTCAACCGGAAACCGCAGACCGCGGCCATGTTTGCTCTCGTGCGGTTTCCTTTGTCGCCACTATCGACGTTTCGCGTTCTGCGGGAAGCGAAGAATTTTTTGTGAATTCGAACTTCAAGACGCGGTTCCGTTCGTGCGCATTAATTGGCAACGCCGCGACCGCCATGGCCACCTGGCGACGGCCGCCATTTTCATTTCATCGACACCCACATACAAACAAACACAGGCTGAGCCTGTTTGCGGTTTGTTTTGAAATTAGCAAAACTCGAGGGAGCGTCGAGGGGCGACGAAGCGAGGTGAGATTTCGCCGTTCGTCGCCACATTCGGATGTAAATATTTGGGCGTAAATATTTGTGAATTCATTATTTTACAGTAACAACAACGGAAATAGAAACAACAACGGAAATAGAAACAACAGTAAGACATCAATAACAACAACAGATGAACTCAAAACAGTCTACAGAAACAGAAACAATGTCAACAAAATTAAGAATATCAACAGAAACAAAAGAAACAGTAACAACAAGAGCAACGGCAACAACAAGAACACAAAAATAACAACAACGCATGGCGGAAGTGAATCGCGTGGCGAGTTCGACAGGAAGCGGAAGTGAGAAGAAAAGTGGGATTTGATACAGCATGGGTAGGAAAGTGGGAGACGCTATGAGAGGAAAAGAGAAGATCAAGTTGAAGGCTGCGAAGGGTAGACGACAAGAAAGAGGAGGAAGAAGAACAAAGACCGCCACCGGGAAGAGAGAAAACGAGGGGCGTGGTTTGAACACTGTCAAAATCATGCGTTGTCATAATTCGCATATTTCAAATAAATTATGTAAATTCCTCGAAACAAATCGCAGCAAATATAGAAACACAAACACTCTGGCATACAAACACATCGACACAAAACACACTGACACACAAACACTCACACACACACGTCAATATCTACGCAATCAAAAACACACGCACGCATTTTAAGGACGATGCCACGCCCATAGCTGCAGATAAGCTCTTTATTTGCTCAACGCAAGGCCGCCAAAATCCTATTAGAAATTAAAATTCAATGAGTGTAAAATTTGCATTAAAGCAGCTTTTCCTGTCACCATGAGTGAGGGAGACAACACGACTAAAATAGAATAAAATAGAACAGCAACAGCAAAGAAAAAAAAACACAATAATATAACAATGGGATACACAATAGACAACAATAAAATAGGAAAACGAAATATTTTGTTAGTTTGGAATTTGTTACTTAGTTTGGAATTTCGAAAAAAAATACATCAAAGCGAAATCTAGAATTTCATGCAAAAAATAGCATTCCTCGAATTTTTCCTCTTCATTGAAATAACACAATAAAAACGTTTCAAATAAATATTATATATTCTGAGATTTATATGTTAATTTATATTATTTTTTTTATTATATTTCAATTTATTTTTGAATGATATTTTGTATTATTTTTAAATTTTTTTATTTTTGAAATTTTATAAATTTTTGCAGTTCATTTTTTATTCTCTGTGAAGTATTAAAGCAAAAAAAGTAAACTAACGTCAACAAGAGGAAATTGAGATCTTTTTTCTTTCCGCTCCGTTTTGCACCACTACCATTTCACTCGCAAATACTGCTCTTCTCGTTGCTTTCTTTTCAGCTCTGCTTCATCGTAAATTATCGCTCTACCTTCTTGCGCCAAAGACCTCTCTCGTGAAGATCCACTTCAGTCCACCCACCTCTTCCTTGTTCACTTTTCATTCCTGCCCAGAACTCCTGATTCACTGCTCTCCACCTCAGGCTTTCATACCGCGATCCCCATCAGTCTCCACTCGGCGTCCACTCGAGACATGTGGCAGCCCTGGCGCTCACTCATCGTCATTTTTCCACGCTCTCCTCATACCTCTTCTTCTTCCCTGAATGAAAGGAAAATTAAGCCAAGAGCAAAAAGAGGAGATGAACAAATCTCGGAAAATGAGAAAAATTATACACAAAGGGATCATGTCGGTGACGGTGCTCGCGACTGGAGAGGGAGAGGAAGACCCACGTCTAAGGAGCTCATTTTCTCTTCTTCATAATCGCTCCCCCTCCCGCTCCTCTCTCAATGTTCCTTTCACCCAACAGACCCTCCTGGAGTTCCTTTTGTGTTTGCCATGGACGTGAATACGTTGTTTTGTATGGATTCAGTCAAAGACAAAGAGGAGACGAGAAATTGGTTGCGGGTAGTACTGAGTTTTTAATCCTGAAATCGCGAAACTTGTTTACAGTTTCATTGAACCGGGAATTATTTGAAAATAAAGGAATCTTACAATCAAAACTCAGGTATCGGAAACATTAAACCGAATCATCGTAAAGAATTTCTTAGTTTCATAATCTACCTCTTCTAAATAGACCATTAAAAACACTTTATTAGAAATTTAAAGATCAGAAACCGTTTAAAAATTTATATGAAAATTATAATGTGAAAACAACTAGAAATCAATGATAAAAATATAATATTTTCTACCAACCTACATAAATCATTGTTTGTTTTTCGCTTCCTCTTTCTTTCTTCCTCATTCTACCTCTTATCTCTATTTTGTTTTTAATATATTTTTTTTATTACTTTCTTCTCGATTTCTTCTCCTGCCCGATTTTTAATCCCAATGATTTTCTTTTTTTTTTTTCTTTTTCTCTCTCTTTCTATCTCTCTCTCTCTTCCCTTCTTTGAAGTTGCAGTAAAACGGCAGCTCCTTCACCGAAGGATACCATTTTGTATAATGCAATGGCAACTAGACAAACAGCAAAAGCAACAACAACAACAAAATAATGTACAAAAACAAAATAAGTCACAACAACAAAATCAGCCACAACAACAAATAAACCACAACAAAAAGTGTTATAAGAAGACGAGCATAAAAGTAGGATAAGTAGGAGAAGGAACAAATTTTGAAATGGTCGAAACAACTGTCGGTACGTCAATGTCTCAAATTTAACAGCAATCCAAGCCATTTCAACCCTCGTCCTTCTCTCTTCCCCTTCGTTGCTCTTCCCTCGTCATCTTCTCGTCCTGGTTATGAATCGCATAAAAATGCTTCCTGCTGCTTAAGTTCATATCGTTGATGTCAATGTTGTTTTTGTTGGCGTTGTTGATGTCGATGTTGTTTTTGTTGTTATTGTTATTGCTATCCTTGTTGTTGCTGCCACTGATGCTTCTGCTTCTGCTACGACTTCAACCATTGCAAACGACACCAATGGATGCCACAACCTCTGACCAGGTCTGCGACAGGGTGGCCCAGGGTCTCCACGGGATCCACAAGGTGCCCTGGCAACAACAACAACAAAAACCATCTGCCAACACCAACAAAACCAACACCAACAATTACTATAACAAAAATATGTATACAAAAAAAAACACAGTTGGCAATTTTCTTGGCTTTCGTGTAATTCTTGTCGTTAAATATTTTATAAGAATGCCTCGCAGTGTGGCGAGAGGTCAGCCCAAGATGGGATCGCGGTGCGAGTGGATGTGGCACGAAGTAAACACGTGAGAGAGGGTTCCGAGTTAGATGCTGTGGAAAGTAATCGGTAGTCGGTTTAGAAGTAGAACTCAACAACGAAAGTTTAAATTCGTATTGAGCAATTCATAGAAAATACAAATTTTGCATGAATTTTTGATATTTATATATTATTCAATTTTATTTAAAGAATAAATTAAAAACAAAATACTATTTTTATTTTCAATTTTTATAGAAAAGTAAAATAACAATATTTGGTGAAGAAACAAAAAAATAATTGAAATTTGAATTTATAAATTTTGTTTTTGATGAAATAAATTCATTTAAAGCATTTGCTTTACTTTCTCTACCAAAAAATTCGAATTTTCTTAGAAATATCTACAAACAGACAGGGCTCCAAACCCGAAACTGAACTGAAAAACACACGCGAACAATAAAAAGCAACTATTTTCAAGTCACTCCCAATCACCGAAAGCACCGACGTCGCCAACATCGCCATCGTCTGCCCTGTGCCGACTGTGGGCGTCATTATGAGATCGACATGTGTGCGCCGTGCATCATCGCATCCTTCTATTCGCAAATCCCTTCGGTCCTTGCGGCGCTGCCTCGTTCGGTCCCACAGCGAGCGATGGAAGTGATAAAAGTAGATGGAGCGACAGAGATCGAGTGGGTGGAAGAGGTAGAAAGAGGAAGGTGGGATGGAGAGGGAGGTGGGATGAAGATGGAGAGAAAGAGCAAGAAGATATGGCGATGGGCCACACCGATATCGTCCTAGCAAGGCGGAGGTAATGAGGAAAATCGCGCCTCGGGCTTGTGCATGAAACGAACAACAGCGAAAGGCAGAATCGTTCGTTCTCATCATTGTCCTAAGGACATCGGACGGCAGGACGACACTGACATGAGCCGTGTGTGCATGTGAGAGAAAGAAAGACAGTGAGAGCGGTTGAGGAAGACATTGAGTTAGAGGGAGACAGTGAGTGAGAGGGAGAGAGTTAGAAGAGGTCCCAATGGAAGGCCCTGGGACAGGAAGCAATTGGTTGCGGCTGCCAAAGTAGGCTCCGATTAGGACGCAGACCTTGGGGAAGCCATCAAAGGGAGCGAAGGGACCCATCAATAAGGGGTTGGGGGGAGCTATCACCGAGGAGTTCGCCAAAGTTCGCCTTCTCGACAAAAACTCTTGGTCGACCCACGTCCACCCGATGCGAGGAGACGTTTTGCCATCATCAAATCTGAATCCATCGATTCAGAAATGGTCGCTGATCGATAGTCATCGATTCGGGGTCCTCCTCGTGGGCTCCTGGAAGTCCAGCGAACCGAAGTCCTCTCGGTGGCCTAGCGTGAGCCGACGTTGAATGAATTGAGGTTCCCCGCCCGGAGGCCCTGGAGTCCAACAACAACCATCGATGGACGTCGTCCACGTTTGCCACGTCCGAATCGCGCGAAAGCGCACACAAATGATTTTGAATGGACACCCGGGGAGTGTGTGGGGGAGTGATGGGGACGAAGAGTGTGAGAAAGAGATGGAGAAGAAGAAGGTCGAGGTGCTGGAGAAGGGGTCGATGAAGAAGAAGAAGGGGTCGCTGGAGGATACGCGGTGGATCGTGGAAAATTTAATGTGTTTTGCGTGGGAAACGCAGTGTCAGCGGACCTCGCACTAATTTCCGCCGAAGTGCAGCGCCGTGGGGAAGACAGAAAGAGCAAGATAGAGAGAGAGGGAGAGAGAGAGATAGGGAGAGACAGACCGCGATGGCGCAGGAAATAGAGCAAGAGAGAGATATTACGTCTGGAGGAAGTTGTATAGTGTGGTGCGAAGAGATAGATAGGAAAAGAGACAGAGAGGGAGAGCAAAATGGAGAGATGGAGAAAGAGAGAGAAGGAGAGTGAACGAAAAACACGCAGTAGGGAAATGAGTAGAATTTATTGCTGAGTTGACAGACGGACAGACAGACAGACAGACAACTAGTAACGACGGTGGTTGTTACTAGTGTTGTTGTTGTTGTTGTGTTGTTCTAGTTGATGTTCTAGTTGTTGTTGTTGTACTTGTTATTGTTGTTATTGTTGTTCATCATGTTGTTGTTGTACTTACCACGGATGTCCTGACGGTTTGACAGCTGATTGCAGCGGATGAGAGAAACTGGAACATCGAGCAAATTTGCTGTCAGTTTCGGGAGGTGGAGACGTCGTCACTCGGGGACGACGGCAACAGCAACGAGCACAACCGCAATAAGAACGGGCCATTGGAGAAGGGAATGAGATAAGAAGAGAGGGAGGTAGAGAGAGAAGAGAAGTAAAGAGAAGCGATTCCAAGTAGGCGTTTAAGAAATTTCACAATAAAGTGAAAATAACTCGCGACGAGCGCAGCAAAGATCTCAAGTTCTCTTTCCACCCTCCTCCTTCACATTACTTCTAACTATCTTTTCCACAACTTTTTCTTCTCCTTCTCACCACCTCCTTTGCCTCCTACTTCTTCTCCTCTCCTTTAGTCTTTATTTTTCTCATTCCTTTCCTTTTGCTCCACTCAACAGAATGTGTTGCATCATGAGCAAGGATTTTCAATTTCATTCCCGATCCAATCTCTTCTCATTTATCTCTAAGCTCTTCTCGTCAAATAATCGTCAGTTCTCGGGTTCCCCTTGCACTCTCTCTTTCTCGCACCTAATTCTTTAATCTACCCCCATCGCCCCCTGACCACGCCCACTCCAACTATCCTCTGTAATTTGAAGCCGTGCAGTAATTTCTCTCGTCGCTCTCTATCTCTCTCGTTGCAGTTGCGAGAAAATTTCTCTGCATCGCAATTAACTCAAACTCGAACTGCAGCTTGGAATCGCATTCACTCACCCTGGTTCCCCTCAGATGCCACGCCCCTCTCTGTCCAGCACCCCTCTTTCCGCCCCCCTTTGTCCCTCTCCTCGTTCTGGCTCGTCGTCGTGGCAATCGCTTCCGGTGGCGAAGCTCCTGCAAAACAATAAATTCCTCGCAGCACGTCAACTTTTCACCACAATGAACTTGGCGGGCGGTCTAGGCTGGGAAGGGAGTGGGGAGGAAGTGGAGCAAAGGGGGCTCGGTTTATGGAGCGCAGAACGGTTAACAACACTAAACGCAGCTCGCACACAAATGCAATTCATACAGACGCATTTCACACACTCTCGCGCACACTTGCAAAGAAATGTGCGGAAATTCCCTGGGACGAGTTTATCCTTCAGGAAAGGCCCAGAGGCATTACCAGGGAATCGCATTGAGAGAAAGGACTTCAGATGGGAAAAGTTTTTCTTGAAAAATTTCAATTCAAAAAAGTTTTCTCTTGTCTCGAAAATTTCTCTACTTATGAGCAAATTAAGTTTACCTCAATATTTTTTATTAATTTATACAAAAAATGGTTTCAAAATATATATTTTTCTAATCAGTATCATCAGCTATAAAAAACAAACACCTTAATAATCTCCAAAGGTGATACCACGGCCTCCTTCCATCAATCCACCAAACCTCTAAAAAATCTCTCCATATTCGCTTTCTAATAACGAAATTTGAGAATAACTCCGAATACCTGATTTCGTCAGGTGTTCCCAGGATATCGTTGAAACCTGCCACAACCAAAATTTTCTTCCGTGTGTTCCGGCTGCATCCGGCCTCTATGTGTGTGTATGTGTGAGTGTGCATGCTTGTCTCAGTGCTAGTGAGTGTGTGAGCAAAACGCTTGCATTCGCAATAAACTCCGAAAATGGAAACTGTGCCTCGTCTTTCGAACCTCGCAAACGAGTGGCAACACGTTTCGTTAGGCAGACGCCGCATGATGCAGTGGAGTTGCCAGACTGAGAGATTTTCAGAGGGTGAAGAGGGAGCTGACGAGCGTGGTGAAGAGGAGGCTGAGGTGGTTGATGAGGGGCAGGAGAGACGAAAGCATTTAATTCAATTAAATTTTTCCCCAAAACTCTTGATGCCCATGTCCGTATCCATGTGTGTCTGTGTGTGCGAGTCCATGAAGTTCATGTAGATGTGTGCGAGTTGTGTTTGTGTAAGCAAAACTTCTGTAGTACAAGTGTGTGTGTGTGTCTGTGTGTGAGGCTACCAACAGGATGCGGAAACAAAGCGGATCGCGATTCGCTTTAATTAATTATTCTCTCGCTGTCTGTCTCGGACGCCTTTCGTCGCCATTTGTGGATATCGTTGTTGTTCGCGCTGTCCTTCTTCTTCTTCCTTTCCATTCTCTCGCTCTCTTTGTTGTTAATGTTCATCCGGTTGGTGTTGTGCTTCCTCTTATTACGGCTGTTGTTCTCGTCCTACTTGTTATTCTTGTCTTTGTTTTGTTGGCTGTATTAAAGAAGCCTCTCGTCGTGCGATTTTCGCACTCTGTTTCTCACTATCTGTCTGTTGCTCTGTCTCTCTCTCCCTTTCCCTCTCTATCGCTTTCTCTGTGGGTCAGTGGGACAGCGGCTTGTGTTTGCGACTTCATGATTTAGATGCGTTTTATATGCAGCCGACAGAGGAGAACGAGTAAGTTCCACATTGGACTTGGCGAGGTTGAGTCCATTAAAGTTGAGCTGGAGGCTAGAGTTAATGGAAAGGAGTCCTTTATTTAATTTTGTTACTTTCATCTTCTCGGATCTCTTTGTAAAAACTCCCAAACTCATGTTCAGAATACTGTGAATCCAATGGGTGTATCGACGACTTCTGATCCGCAGATGATGAAGACAAGATGATGAAAATGACTATGAGATGATGCTGATGATGATGAAGACAATATGATGATGACGATTACGATTATTACGACGACGATGTCGATGTCGTTCCCTGAATTTTCCGACGGATCTGCACCCGATAGATGGCTCCGAATATGTCGGCCATCCATTCATGAGCCACACGATGTTCCATTTGCCATGCTTCTGCATCGACCCGATGCGTTCGTCGTGGCGACAAAATATGCGGCGTGTGTCAGTTTTTATTACAACTCGGGGAAATATACAAACACAGAGAGGGGGGAAAGAAAGAGGGAGATGGAAAGAGAGAGAGAACGAGAGGGAGATCAGCTATTCAATCATCGTTCACTCGTCCTACATCCGGTGTCCTCAGCTCTCGTGGATTCGTCGCTCGTGCGTCCGCAGCATCACACGAGATGATGTAAATTTTATTTGACATTTTACGGCCTCGCCTGACATTTCTCATGTCACAAACACACTCACACTCTTACATATATACATCAATGGGGTCATGAGGAGGATCTCGTGTAAAAACGAATGTAATGACGGGTGGATCCCGAGAAACGAGATGCAAAAGTAATAAATTTTGATGTGTGTGTGCATGAGTGATATTAATGAAAAACATTTAAATCCATCGGGCGGCCGGAAGCGGAAACAGATACCGACCAACTGATGGCCAGTGGAAGGCACTCGGAACTCGGTACTTAAAACGAGACTCGTTAATAAAATTCGTAATTAACTGCGATTACCGATGGGACTATCGGCATGGCATGGCATGGCAGAGGAATTACCGTTGCTCCAGCGATTATATATAATTCGGATCTGCGCGGTCAGTCATCATCGTCATGGTCGGTGGTTCATCGGGCGTATGGGCGCGTAGACCTGACGATTGCATTATTTTGGGAGGATTAAATAGAATTTTGCACTCATATGTATACACAGCATAATTGACAATTTGGTGATCGAGTTTGGGATGCAGTTTGTATTTATTTAAGGACATATTATTTATTTCAACTTCATTCATATAAATTTTTCCCATCATTGCTTCGAGAGGGAAGTTTGTCCTAAAACTATTAAACATATAATTTGTTTGTATCACTTAAGCTTCATTGGTTTTAATTTTAAGGACCAATAACCTCAGGAAACTATAAATAGCCATGATTTTAAAGACCCCAAGTTCATCGAAGGAAGTTTTATCGACTCGGAACAAGAAGAAAATTACAATAACAGCATCAAAGGTATAGAGTTGTGTTCTCGACACTTCGAAAGAAAATAAAAAGTTTATTATCATTAATAATAAAATGGGAGAAACAATAAAAAACACCTTGAAAAACCAGCCAACAGTGAAAGGATACAGGCTAAAGGACATTTTGACATGTCTTTCTTGGCACCACAATGGATTTGTTGTTGCGCACACAAGTGCTTATTGTTGTTATTTGTGGCAACCAACAGAAGGGGACAAACCGAGTGCTGAAAAAGAGGACAATGAGAGAGAGGAGAGGTTGAAAAAGAGAGAGAGGATTTGAAAGAAAGAGCAGGGCAGGATAGGGAGAATAAATGAAAAGGTGTCAATGAGACAGAGAGAAAGAGGGAGAAAGATAGATTGCGAGCAAGAGGTGAGATAAAAGAGAAGGGTCGGACAAGTTCATTGAAAAGGATCCATGCGGGGCTGAGAACGAGGGATGACGAGGAGATTTCATGCGAAATTTGCGTCGTTTTAAAGGACTTTGTTTAAGTCCTCGTGCTTATCACTCCTTGTGCTCCTTTAAGGACACCCGTCCATCCGTCGCTCACGCTCTGTCTCTCACTCACGCTCTGTCTCTCACTCTCGCTTTGTCCCTCTCTCACTTTCTCTCTGTGCTGTTCACCTGCCAGGACTTCTTGACGTCCTGTGATCCCCGGTGTGCGATATGTCACTGACTCGTGACTCGACTGACTTCGCCCTCGTCCTCCACCCACGACCCCATGCCGACTTCCTTTGCATTCTTGTCAAATTTGCATCTTTTGTTGGCAACTGCAGCGAGTCCTCCTGACATCTGGCATCGCTGTGTGTCGACCAGCTCCACGTCTTCATCCACATGTCGCTCTCTGCTCGTTTGCCGGGGATTTACTCCATATCTCTTCTTCCATCTTCCTCTCTTTCCTATATCTCTATCTCCCTCTCTCACTCAACTTCCGCCACTCTCACTTCAAATCCGCACTCGAGTTTTCTGCTCGGGAACTTCTCTTGACAGCAAAAGTTCACAAAACGACAATAAAGCGCAAGGAAAGAATTAAAAAATAACTAAAATAAAACAAAAGCAAATTATTTGAAAGAAAAAATGGTAACAGTGAGAAAAGAAAAATAGTTTTTTAAGAAAAATGTAATCAAAAACAAAGTTTTATTTGTATATTTAACATTTTAATTGTATATTTATATATGTAGTTTAATATTTATTGTATTTAACCTTTAATCCAAATGGAGTACAAAAAAAATACCAAAGTGGAAAAAATATAAAATATGAGTATAAAACAAAATATAAATACAAATAATTAGGGACATAGAAATTGTGAAAAAATCATCAATAGTAAAAAACAACAGATTATGTTACATAAAATATAGAAAATGGAAAAATTAAAAATTCTAATAAATGTAAAATTGAGTAAGACAAAAATATTTATAATAATAAAAGAAAATAAGAGGTCATAATAACTAAATAATGAAATTGTATTGAAAAAATGGGAACAAATTTATTTATTTTCTGTATCTTCTGCATCAACTTCCCGTTTTGTATCAATAAATTGTGATGTATTATCGTGTTTGTCCGTTCTTCATTTCCATGATCGTCATCTGCGTTTCGTCAAAAGTTTCAAAAAGACTCGAGTTGAGGTAAAATATTTACTCACATCAGTCGCATTTTTTCTGTCTTCTATCACACACAGAAACAGGTGATGGCGTTGCCATATCAGCGCACGGTCGAGTGCATTGACGGCCGTCCTCGAGTTGGGTCTGGTGAACCGCGAACTTAGCTCCCTCTCCCCTCATGTGAACCTCTTGAAATGTCGTTCACCGCGACGTCGTCGACTGCGCCTCGAGGTAAACGCTTCCGATACCTCGAGTGGCGTCGACTCAGCGCAGCGAAGTTGATCCTACCTTGGTCCCACCTACCTTTCCCCGTCGAGTGTGTCTCTCAAGGAGAACTCTGATGTCCTCTCGTACAGTCTGGTGAGGAGGATAAGGAAAAGAAGGAGTGGGAAGGAAGGTAGAGAGAGTCGGAGGACGCCTAATCGGCAGCTTCCTTCGCAACTGCAATCGCTCGCTGTCCTGTGGCATGTCCATCATCCCAATGAGTCTCTGTCTCCATCTCTCTCCCCAGGTCTCGCTCACTCTCTCTAACCCTCTCCCCCTCACTATGTCTGCCTACCTCTGGTTCACTGTGATTGTCTGTCTATCGTTCTCTCTATCGCTCGGTCAGTTCCCAATTGTCTGTCTCGAGAGTCCGAAAGTCAATCCGATACGAGTGTTTCCCGCCTGTTCTACCGTCCATCTAACTGTCTGTCCCTCCATCTGTCTGTCTGTCCGTCCGTCCGTCCGTCCGTCCGTCAGCTGTCTGCCTGTCATACGAAAGTTGCCTGTCGGCCGATAGTTGCATGTCTGTCCTCTTTAACTGACTGTCTCTGGTCTTCTCTCTCACTCTATGTTTCTACCTCCCTCTCTCCCGCCCTCCATCCCTCTCTGTGATCCTCGCCACTGACCACCACTGGCAGCCGGACGACAAACGACTCACTTGAACCCCGTGGCGCGAGCACTCGAAAGTTGCTGCGGCCCGCACAAAAACCGACTGCGGGCAGTCTGGACCATCCTCCCCACCAGACGAAAATAACTCAGAATGCTGAGAGAGTGAGACAGATAGAGAGAGAGAGAGGGGATGTCAGCAGAGTTCGACTTCCTTCCTTCCTGGAGCGAGTGCGGTTCCGAATCCGACCGAAAAATATGACATTTCCTCTTATCTCGCCCCGCACGCTCGAGCACTCTCTCTCTCTTTCCCTCAATGTACCCGTCCATTCACCATCTTCCTCTCTCTCTCACTCGCTTTCACTCTCTTTCCCTCTTCCTTTGTCATTGTAGCTCTCTCCTCCATATCTCTCACTGCTTTCGGGTCCCCATTTTTCTCTTTCTCCGCCGCCTGTCGCTGTGACACCGTGAGATTTATGTAGGCGCGGCTTTCCGCCCAGCCTTGGATCGCACGCCCCCAACCACGCCCCTCTCCGCCTGATCTCCCCCACTAAAAGTTCCTTTCCGGCTTCTTTTGTGGACAGCGATTGCAGTCGCATCCGCTGCGGCTGCAACGTTGCGAATTACGTCGTAATTGATACAAATCTGTTGACTTCCGCGGTTAACGTAAATCAAAATAAAAAAAAAGACCCAACTGCAATCCGGCGCCCCGACCCTCCCGGGCCAGAGAAGTTTTATCGTTGCCGGGCTTATGTGGGGATTCGTGTGTGCTCGTGTGCGATCCTGCGGAAACGTGTTGAGACCGGCAGAGAAGGATGGCCAAAAGAGAGACGAAATGCAGGAGGGCGTTGTTGGAGTCAGGCTCCACGCGAGACTTGGGGTCAGACTCCGTGGCGAGAGGCCGATGTCTAACATCATGATAGGGATTTGGGATCGTAGTTGCTTCCCTGGATCGTTTTCGGCTAAGACTGTGGGGCTTTTGAAAGGATGTTTCGCATTTGCGGAGAAGTAGAATAATTTAAAGTTTTATTTCTTCGCACGATATGATAATATGTCAAAAATCTCGGAACATTCAGTTTTAGGAAATAATTTTTACTTGGATTTGTCATTTCTAAACTCAAGTTTCTTCTTTTCTTCTTTCCTTCAGTCCATCCATCGCCTTCTCTACCCACATTCTGCACGAATACTCAAACATTCTCATCTGTTCCACAACACTTGTTCATAATTTATGTTACAGGGAAAGCAATTGGGAGCACTTTCACTTCACATAACTCTTTCACTTCCGTCTCTCTCTCTCTGCCCACATTCGAACCAAGTCCCAAACGTCCTTTGGCACGTCGTCCTTTAGAGCCATTGCAACCACAAATCCAATTACCTATGCAGATTTAATCTAATAACTTCTAGTTAAAGTTCAATAGTAAAAAATAGCACACACACAACAACAACAGCAGCAACACAACAAATCGATCAATTATTCATTTTGCCATTATTTGATTATAACGGTGAAAATTGCAAATATTCGATAAGTACCATGTTTATGTAATGAAGCATGCTCGACTTATTTAAACGCCCGCCAGCAAATAAATTGATTTATGTTTTTTAATTAACATTTCAAACAATTACAAAATATTGTTTGGAAATTATTGCTCGCAAACAAAATTGATTTCATTCGATAATGATTGGGCTTCCATTTTTGGTGAACGAGGGGAGAGAGTGATTTATTGAAAGGTAGAAAAAGTTGTCAAGGTTACGGATAGAATCCGTCAAGAAAGTTGATGAGATAAAAGAAACATCAGCTCGGGGCAAAAACATGTGTACGACATTTGACACAGAGAAGAAGAGATGACGGAAAAATTTCCTCCGGCCCACATCATGATGACAAAATTGAAGAAAGAACCGAAGGCCCGAGGATAATAGAGAGGAAGGAAACAGTAATGAATTAAATTTGTTATCAGACAAAGGCTGAGGCCAAATGTGGGGATGAGAAAAGGAGATGCTTTCAAATGTATTGTAAAGTCACACAATGATTGAAAGGAGGAAGAAAATAAGAGATAAAATTTCAGACTACACAACACGAACATAAAATCAAATTAAACTTCAGAGGAAATTGATTGAATCCGTATTGAAAATTCCAATAATTAAAATGTCAAAGTGCTCAGAGGCGGCAACACAAATTAATTGTTTACATAATGGACTAAAATGTTTGAAAAAAGCTGAAAATATTAACTCATTCAATTATATTGACTTTTTACGTAAAAAGTACTCCGAGTCTAAAACTCGTTGATATTAACACAAAAAAGAGCAAAAAATCAACAATATCAATCAACGCATCAAACAAGCAAAAATAAATTAAATTAAAAAAATAAAAAAAAAATATAAAATAGAACAAACAAAAAATAAATAATCTTAAAAATAAAAAATTCATGCAAATACATATAACGATGCAAAAAAACGGACTAAAGTAAAACCACGATATCAATAAAATGCAACACAAAAAGCGATAGTGGAAAAACGGCGGAAAAAAATAATAATTCATAACGGAAGCAATTAAATGCGAAAAAGTTTATGTAGCGGCAGCCATATTAAATCGGACGCCATGTTGAACTTCCTTCGTTCGCTGCGGACAATTTTAAATGTCACTCTAAAATTGTGAAATTTTCATGAAAACTGAAGGAAAGTGGGAGAGAGGGAGTGAAAAAAAAAGTACACATATATTTTTTAATAAAATTTTCGAATTCCGTTTCTGCTCTCTTTACTATTTATGTATTTTCGTTACAATTAAACTTTTTTGCTGAAATAATATTTTATTTATGAAGAGTCAAACGCTCTGAAACATGGGTTAACATGGTCCTTGATAATTGCATGAAAGTTTACACACACACAGGTACAGCACACTTGCACACATTCATACGATGAATAAAAGCCGCTTAATTCATCCTCTAATTGCGCTCCATTCAATAAAGAGAAAGAAGGTGGAAAAAGGTGAGGAAAAAAGCGACGACAAAACCCATTTTTATTCGTCTGGTCATCGCCTTGTCGCCTTGTCTGCTCTTGTTATTCCTCTGTCCTGTCCTTCTCTGCTTGTGATCGTGTCGTTGTATTGCATGAAAAATTCACAGTTAGAAATTGATTTTTAATTGCGGTGACAAAAAGTGTTTTAAATATTTCATAGCTCCCTGCCCGGCAAACGAAAAAGGGCAGAGAATAATTAAAAATATGAGTGAACAAAAAATGCTGAAGCTGTTGAATAAATCACAAAGTCAATGAAATTTAAAAAAATAATTGTTTTGCCAAAGGCTTTAATTCTTTATTCAACAGAGAGAAAACTCGATAAATCCTCACAATAAATACTATGTTTTTTTTTGTTGACAACTTTAATAAATAGAGGAAAGTATTTAAAGCTGGATTAAATTATATCATTCATTGTAAATAAATATATCAGAGGAAATATCATGAAAGTCCGTTAATTTTATATATCCAAATATTTTTCTTTCGAAACTTTTTGTACGTAAATTAAAATATTCAGTGTTTCTTCAAATTCATAAAAATTTTAATAGTCATATTTTGTATCTTGTTATATAGTTACAACCGCAATTATAATTTTTTCAAATAAATTTCAACATTTGACTTACGGACGAGATTCTCTACGTGAATAAACATCAATAGATTCGTGTACCGCGATTCCCAAATTGAAGCGAAGGTGAGATGACCACACAGTGTCGAATGATGGCAACAAGTCATCAATTTCGGACAGAAATAAATCATGAAAATCGCGATATTGCGGACGCTACATGAAAATCGATCACTATATCAAGTCCAGTCTTCACAGGCCCCGCCCGCCCTCTGGTGGCAAATGAATGCAATTGCGAATCTATTTGGTTTTCACTCCACGCACTGGATGACGTTATTTGAGTCAATAACGACGTTCATTTGATGTTTTTTTTTATATATTTTTTTGCTCTAGTTGTTGTTGTTGTGTTTTTGCTATTTGGTATTTGTTTTATCGTCATTGGTTTATTTTTACGCTCCATAAAATCACGAACGAGCGACCACGGAACGGAACCCAAGGACATTTGGAGAGGAAAAAGTGTCCTTGTTGCTGGACTCTATCCGCCAACGTCCTTTCTGTGGGTAGGAGAGAGAAAGAGAGTTTGGGGTTGTTAGAGAGAGATAGTGGGTGTGAGAGAGAGAGACGGAGATAGGCCGAGAACAATTTTATATTGCGCGTAGAATTGAATTGAAATGAAAATGCTGTCCATCGTGTGCGTTGTCGTTGAATGGATTCTATTTATTTATTTATTTTCACATTCGCTCGATATTGAAATCAATCAATAGATCAATCAGCGGCCGCCCCGGCGATAAATTCTGCGGGCCGCCAAAAAGAGAAAACCGCCGAATGGACGGATGGACAGACTGACAAACAGAAGGATGGACGGAAGAGCCATCGAATGAATCGCTGTTGTGGACAGACAGACGAATGGACGAAGAAAATCATTTGGGAGATAATAAATTACGGCGAGTGCTTCCTTTTCCGCGGGCCACTCACTACCAAATCTACACGGCCATTCACGGACAGAAAGCCTCACACAAACACCCACACCCTCACAACTTGACCCACAGAGTGATGGGCGGCAACAATTACACCAAATCGCATGTGTGTGGGAAAAGTCGAAAAACTTGGCAACTCAATCGACACATCGACAGTGACAGTGGCAGAGGGGAGAGAAGGACGAAGGCAGGGAGGCAAGAAGCACCGAGAAAGACAGAAAGAAGGACGGACAGTGGTGCCGAAGAAAGGAATGAGGAAACGAAAAAAGGTCGAAAAGAACAAATGAGTGGTTCATGCGAATCAAAGGACGAACAAGTGGGGCTACAACAGCCGAAGGACAGCAGGCGAGCGGACAGACAGCGATGAAATGGTAAGACAGACAGCGTCAGAGATAGAGAGCCAGCGTGAGAGATGGTTAAACAACGAAAGAGATGGCCAGACAACGAAAGATGGTTAGGTAGACAAGGAGAATGTTGTTGAGTTAGAGAGATGGTGAGAATGATGGTGAGACAGACAGTCAACGAATGGCCAGATGGATGGCCGAGCTGTCGAACATAGGGGTGCAGAACAGACGGACGGACGGACAGGCAGTTGGACATACGGACAGACTAACGGATGGACGGACGGCTGTGGCGAGGCCTCAGGCATTGTTTACTGGCGTAGCTATCATCACTTGCGCCCTCCGCGTTGATGGAGTGCTTCGGATCGGTTCGGGTCGACCCCGCCGGGTTGGGGCCGGGGGCGTAGCTAATGGCGGCCATGGGGTGGAGGTGGAGAGGGCGATGGGGAACGATGTGTGGTTTTTTGGACCGATAGACAAAAGACTCCGGCCAAGTGGAAACGGTTGCCAGTGGACAAAAAATGGCTTTGTGTTGTCCCATTGTGTGAGGCCGACATTTAGGCCACGTTCCGTTACCTCGGCCGCCCACACCCCGCTACGGCCCTCTCTTCCATCTCTTCTCATCACCATAGTGCAGTAGGCGGAATGTGAAAATTTCGCTTTTCCATTTACAGATTTTTCCTCTGTTGGTTTTTCATCAGCTTCTCTCTCGCTCGGCCGCTCAATCTCTATTGTCCGCCGGCGGTCGTCTCTTTTCACGAAGATTGATGACAGCAAATTTTGAATAGAGTTGCCAGAGGTCGCCGGCACGAGGACCAACGTCAGAGTCGGAGCGACATGTTGGGAGAATGTTTCGACTTTCTAATTGCCGCTCATCAATCAGCAGTTGATCAAGCCGACCGGAGTTGCCAGACTGTGATTTCTGGCGTGAAATCTGTGCAGATGGAATTTCTGTTTTCCTTCTATGTTAGATAAAGTTTTCTACATATTGTTATTTTTTCAATTTTACCAAACAAATTTGAGCAAATAAATTTAATTGAAACTCGTAAATTGATCAAATATTTAGATTGAATAGAATTTTGAAGAGAAACAGAAAGATAAATATGAAATAAATTTCCGGGAAAAATGTTCGAATAAAAGGAAGGAGGCAGCATTTATTTCATCTTTCTCCAATTTATTTCTGTTTTCTCGAAAAAAGGTAAAAAAAATATTTCGCTGTTATTTTTGATTGATTTTCATTCGCATGCAAATGACTGCTGTCCACGTGGCAACGCCGTCACAGTCAGTGGGAGGCGGTTTTGGCCTTTTGCATTTTTTCTCGCTCCGAATTCAATTAGAACACCGTAGGTGATGAATTCGCACTACATTCGGCGCAATAACAAATATTGCATTTATTTCACCTTCACCTCGTCGAGCGGCGTCCATTCGGAAATCCCGGTAAAAGCGATATTTTTGAAAAAGTCCTTCGACACAAATTTCCCCCGTGCGGGATTTTCACTGGGTTCACACGGTGCAGCGGTAAAGGAGTGATGGATGTGATCATGATCACGATGACGATGATGCAGACATCCGTCAATTGTGAAAGGGTTTCCAGTGGTTGGGCGAACAGAGGAGAGAGAAGTTTGCTCTTTAATTATTTAATTTTGTTTTCTATTTTGTGTTATTGATTAAGAATGTCCTTCAAAAAACATGTCATATTTCTATATTCATTAATCCCTGGACCCCTTTTATTAGAACCTTGTTTCAATATTTTATTTTCAATTTCGGTCTGGAAATCTTGTATTCCTAACACAATTCATACTCTTTCAATCCTTTCGATGGAGAAATAAAGCAAAAACAACTCGAAGTAATATTGATGAATAGAAAACGAAAAGCAATAAGAACAACAATACAGTATTAAATATTAAAACTACAACAAATCTAACAAGAGGTAGAGAAAGGTGAAGAGGAAGAGGAGAAGGAGACGAACGATAAATAATAATTGAAAAATAGCCGAAACATTTTCTGAATACTTGACCCGAAAATAATGCTGCCATCGGCCGATTCGTGAAATTTGCATTGATTTATTTGTTTGTTTTTCGTATCGAACCATGAAGCGATGGCCGTGGGTCAGAGTCGAAAAGGGGCGCGGCAGGGCAATGGGCGAAGGACTCATCACAATGTGGGCCAGAGTGAGTGGTCAGAGCGAAGGTCGATGGAGGTATACCGATATTTCATACACTTTATACTTCGAGCACTGTTCTCAATCTGTGAAAAGGCAGGGCTTTGTTTGCGGGCCAAGGATTCATTATTAAAGCAATATTTTTTCTCTGAATACTCTTGTTTGTATTTGCCTTAGATTAATGTATCCTCTCTCCTTCCTCCTTCATCGTTTTGTTCTTTTAGTCCTCATTCTCCGTAACAATCTCTTTAATGATTCACCTCCCCGCAGCTCGTTCGTTCCCTCTGTTATGCTTTTGTTTCCGTCCATTTGCTTCCCGTTTGTTGCGATTCCGCTTCCATACTCTCATGTCCTTTGCACGCCGGCGTATCCTTGTCCACCGATGAACCCACCCGTTGACCCACCGACCAACAGTCCGATGGATTCGCCTCCGGCTGACAGGGATATCGATGTCGACCAGGATATCGAATCACATCGGATTGAATTGAATCGAATCGAATGGACAGAATTGAATCGTTCTGCGCAATTAGGCGGAAAGAATGAGAAATAAATGCGATGATGGCTGGGTCCTGGAAGACGAGTGGATGAGAGAGAATGGATGAGGTTAAAAGAGTGGGAAGGAGAGTGAGACAGAGTGATGGAGAGTAGGATAGAGAGAGCTTTCTCAAGGAGTGACTGAGAGAAAATCCGGAAGGAAAGCGAAACTCCTCTTCCTCTCACTTGGTGCATTATTTTCACCATTCTTTCACTCATACTTCATCCTTCAAGTATATCCCGAAGTGATCTCCACGTCCGTGGTGTCATTTGCGCATCTGTATCAGCATGCAAGTGGAATTGTGTGTGTGTGTGTGAGTGTTCTTGTGTGTGTGAGTGTGGCTGTGTGTGAGTGCTCAGCGAAGGCTTTGAGCTCGCATCACGTGGTGTCGTGCTAGCTCAGGACGTGCGACAGCCGTCGTGCGACAGCCGTCGTCGTCAGTCTCAGTGAAGGAGCGAGCGATAGATCAAAGAGGAGAGAGAGAGAGTGAAAGACTGAGGTAGAGTGAAAGAGGGAGTGCTTTCAGAGAGAGTGAAAGAGGGAGAGAAGAAGCTTAAGCTGCATCGCTGTGCCAACTGTGAAGGAATTCTGTGAGAAGGAATCCATCCAGCTGACATAAGCTTCCATTGTTGCATGAATTAAAGTCCTTTCTCAATTCCATCTAGTCAAGGCCGAACTCGTCTCGCTCTCTCTTCCTGCACTTGGCATTCACCTGACATGAAGCAGCCTTCGGTAACGTCGGAATTCATACCATTGTCAAGAACAACAACAACAACAGCCTCCTCATCCAACAACATCAATAAGTCGTGAAGGAAGAAAAAGTAAAAGGAGCAGGAAGGAACAAAAAATGAGAAGCAAATATTGAAAAATCACCAACGATGCTTCATCTTCTACAGGCGGAGAAAATTCGTTTATTTATTTTTTTCTCCCCCTCTCAATCCGCCCACGCCCACCTTGTCGTCGCCGATGTGGCTTGAAGGATGCGTTGCTGTTGCTTTTGCTGCACCTGCTGATGTTGTAAGAAAGTCGAGGAACGTGAGTGAAATTTTATCAGTGGGGCAGCAACATTTCTCCCACGTCACGTGACGGCGACGTCGACGTCGAAGGAGCGAAATTCGGGCAACTCACGAAGGATCCCTCGCAGTTCTTCTCATGCTCCTTCTCCACCCGCCCTCGCTTCATTTCTGCTCCTGTCATTGGCAACGTCGTGGAGAGCGATATCTGGGGCGCGTCGTATTTTCGATGTATTTTAATGGAAAATCTCGCTCCCCATTCGTCCTGTACACATTTTCTTTCCCCGCCTCCTTCACAATCCTCTCGCTCTCTCACCCACCACGTTTCTCCCCCCACCTTCATCTCCCTCTTCCACCGCTTTCATCACCCTCACCCTCGACATACACCTCAACCCCTTGAAGCGTTCTCGAAGGACGTCGAAAGGTAAATTGTTTTCGAATGAGCGCCAAAAGACGTCCTCGATTCATTCAAATAGTTTTCGGTCCATTCGTGCGGAAATCTTTAATCGTTCTCTCCACCGTTCTCTTTGATTGTATTCAGATGTTTCGGTGGAGTTGTTGAACAGGTTGAATATAAAAACAAAACAAACCCGACATAAGTTATCTCCAATTTTATTATAGTCTGAACAGTGTGGAGCGGAAGTGTTGATACCAGAGGAAAATCTTTGTTGTAGAAAAAATTTATTTTATTTTAACATATTAAAATTTAAAAAAAAATAGTCAAAAGATTTAATTCATTTTTTTTATTTTGTTTTTTAATCTATGTAATATGTAATCAAAATAAAAAACTTTGAAATTTTAAAATTTATTATTTAATTATTTTAAAAATTATATATTTCAAAAATTTGGAAGGAATATATTAATTTTATATAAATAGATTTTATAAATTTTGTTAATGCAATACACATAAATTAAATAAGTGACAATAAAAAAAAATATATGTTATATTAATCTTATCTTATATTTATTTTATATTTTTTTTCTGTCCATTAAATTTTACTGTTAACATTTTATTAACATTCATTTCCCCTAATTCGAAATGTCCATGGATAAAATTCGAAAAAAGAATTTTCTTCAGGGGCATAAAAAGCCGTTAACCGTTTACAGTCCAAACTTCGGCTAACAGAGTTCATCTAGCGGAAAAATCGGGAAACTAATAGCATTGGGATGAAAGCGTATCCTTTGCAGAATAGAGAAAATGTTAATCTCGGGACAATCACTGGTTACTGGATTCTTCTTAAGCGAAACCCAATAGAGAGTTCGCGCCATGCTCCAGCACTTGCGAACACATCGATAATGAGGCTGATGTAACGGGGAGAGGGAGAGGAAGGGGGAGTGAGGGAGAGGAAGAGAGAGATGGTGAGAGAGAGGAAGAGAGAGATGGTGAGAGAGAGAGAGAGAGTTGGTGAGGCACACGTTTGGCGTTCCACGCAAATTGACATTTCAAATTCTGGCCCGCTGACAAGCGGCGCGATTAATGATGCCACAAGCGGCGGAATCGTGAACTATTTCCGAGTCGCAGTGCCTCCAGAGTGGGCATGTCAACCATCTGTATGTATGTGTGTATATGAGTGTTCAATACACACACTCACACACACACACAAACTTGAATACACTGTCGCCGAAGTCCCCGAAGTGAGATGAGAGAACGCGGCGTTGCCAACCCTTTCGATTTCCACGAGGTCACTTCGGATTGTCACAAGTTGTTGCTGTTGTTGCAACATCGAATATCAACAGCACAACCAACAATAACAACAACAATGAGACTGACAAACAAGATTAATGGCTCAACATGTCAAATTGTTAAATATTTGGAGAGTGTCGCGCGACAACAACAACAACAATGACAGTAACAACAACAACCGTGGCAACACCAAGTGTCCTTTGCTTCAGCCTACGACGTCGAGTTGCAGAACGGACAGACAGACGAATGGACGGACTTCTCGATGGACAGACGAACGCACGCACGGAATGTCGTAATTTATTTAAACACACACACACTCGCATTCTCTCGCTCGCTCACTCACATACAACGGCACCGTTACAGTTGCGATCCCCGCCCCTTCCTCGGCCCCACCGAACCGACCAGAGATCTATGGATGCTCATTAATTCAGCGTTTTGCGGAATTCGCGGTCTTCCGGTGGAGTCGACTTCAGCGAATTGAACTATGCCCAACTGTGTGCGAAAGAGTCATTTGTGTGAAGTGTTTTGTTTGTGTGTATGTATGTGTGTTTTTGTGTGCTTGGTACTCGTTTCGGCCACATCTCTAAATGAATCTAAATATAAATCCTCTCTAATGAATGAACAAACAAACGAACGATCGCGCCTCGAGCATTGGGAGCAGGACCAGGAGCCGGGTGGATGCCATGGATCCCTAGTAGTTGTTGTTGCTGTTGTTGTTTTGTATTATTTTTGCTGCCTTATTTCCGTCACGGCTTCATGAATGAATGGCCTCCCGTCACCCGATGGACTTGGCTTCTTCTTCTGCTTCGCTCACATTTTCCTGGCGGCGTTTTCTTTGAGAAATTAAAATATTGGAAATTTTTTGAATCGCTCTAAGATTTTCATCCTGGAGTTGGAGGGATTCCATGGCCGGATGTTTCTAATTACAAATTCCCACTTTGTAGGAGATGGTGAATACTTCAAGTATTCCAAGTTTCATCTAAAAATATAAAAAATAAATACAAAATTAATAAAAATGTGACCATAAAAGAAATAAATAAAAAATCCAATTTAATTCAGAGTAGTAAATAGAAAAAATGATAAAACGTTATAAAATCCAAATATGTAAGAAAGAATTCGAAAAACAAAAATAATTTAATATTAGTAAAAAAATGTAAAATTACATATAAATTAATATTCATATCTTCTAAATAATTATATTGGAAACATATAAATATTAAGTATTAAATATTTTTTTAATTGTCTTGAAAAGTCTTAATTAACTTAACTTATTTTTACTTTAAAAAAATTTGTATGCGTCTCATTCCCTAAAACCCATGCCATTAGAAAATATCGGTTTGGTCAGAGGTTGGTGCTTGGTGTGGTGCCAAAAACACTTCGAAAAACAAGTGAAGCAACATAGAAAAGAACAACAATTCTTGTAGCTCTTTAATTGACGGGATTTTCCGGTGAGCGCAGCTGCAGGCGACGATGACACGACTCCCGGAGACCCCGCGGCACAACATCTTGCAAGCTGAGTAAAATGTAAAAATAAACAAAACACAAGCAAAAAAAAATTGAGGAAAATTTATGTGGTTTTTTAGCGAATTACAACTTTTATGAGTTGACGAAGACGAAGCGTCGATGCTGCCAAAGACGAAGGCGTCGCCAGGGAAACGAGAAGTAAATGTATGAAAATGGAACCGTGATTGGTTCGTGAAGTGTCCGCTTTATGGCGACATCGACGGCGACCAGAGTTACCAGGCTGCTTGTCGTGCGATGCGAAATTCATGCGATTCTAGGTAAACGTCTTGGACGCAAATGAATTATTAGCGCGACATTTAATTTGCATCGAAGTGCGTCACGCTCTCCCGTCGGGCGATAAATTCTCAGAAGGGTACAATAAAAGTAAGAACAAAATAAGAACAATCAAAAACACAAAAAAAAGTTAAAAACAACATGCCAAAAAATAATAACAACAACAATTCATGCTAACAACAACCCCCACCCAACTCTAGGACACGAACTGAACCATGCGACGATGCCAACGATGCCAGAAGAAGAGAAAGAGATCATCCACGAGAGAGACAACGATGAACCAGGGCGAGAGAGCAGAAAGAGGATCCACCTCCACGTCGTTGGCAACGCTGCGACGACTCATCTCACAGCGTGCAGGCGACCGCGTTGCCGCCGTCGATCGCACCTCCTCGCGACTTTGATTTATGCGCCTCGGCGGCGATCGACTTCCCGTCTCGGTCTCGGCTCTCGGCCTCGGCCTCGGCTGGCCACAAGTGCCCGAAGACCACGAGTTGGTTCCGCGCACCCGTTCGTCGAACGCTTCTCTGTGCTCCGATCGATCGACGGCATTTCGTCCGTAGCCCCATCGTCCATGTCTCCGTCGTCCGCTGCCCCATCGTCCATGTCTCCATCGTCCGCAGCTCCATCGTCCGCTGCTCCTTCGTCCACCGTCGAACCAGTTTCTCTCGTCGGCAAGGTGGCTGCCGGTGTTTCTGCTTCAGCTCGCGCCAACCGGTTCCATCGGCCGCTCGATCGATCTTCGCGCTACTGCAGCCTCGGCTCCTCAGGGCAGTCGGTGGCTGCCTCCTCCTCTCTCCTCCTCCTCCGCCTTTGCCATCCTCATCACCTCCCGCTGCGGTGGAGTCGCATCGTGAGCATCGAATGGAGGACGAAATTAATTTGAATTTTATGCACCGCAAGGGGATCTTGTGTGCGTGAGCGTCTCTCGTCCTCGTCTGCATCGTCATTGAGTTGGGATCCTTGGCACGAATCTCTTCGTGTGGAAGCCGGTTGAACAGGCAACTTTTTGTTGTTGTTGTTGTTGCTTATCTCTGATCGCAATCTAAATTGTCTCTCTGGTTTTAATGATCTCGGTCTGGGATCGCGAGACGCAGCGAGATAAAGAGATATGAGTGATTGGATCGAATGAGGATCGGATGAGGTGAGCGAAATCAGTGGGAGGTCGGAGAGGGGGGAGTGATTAGAAATTGGAGTGATATAGAATTATTGGAGTGATTAAATGAAGAAGTGATCAGATAATGGAATGATAAAATTATGGAGCAATCATCTGTAGGAGATATTCACTGAAGTCGTGACAGGCAGTAGGAGTGATCAGCTATTGCAATGATCAAATAATGTGATGATCATATAATGGAATTATAAGATATTCGAAAGAACAGATATTGGAAACACTGATCAATTGAATGAATTGCGGTTTGAAGCGATCTTTCGACGATCGTAAAAACGCGATCCTCACGTCGACTCCCTGAATTCGAAAATTTAGCTCGTTTTCCGTTCCCAGGATTTCTCGTCGCCTCACCATCCCCTCTTCCTAGAGTTTTTTGTTCCCAAAGCGGCGATTGGAATCATCTGTCACTCTGACAGTTAGCGCCAAGTGCCGATCAGCCGCTGTCGAGTCACGTCACGTCCCGTCAACGTTGAGCATCAACGTTGAGCATCCACAATGGAAATGCATTCATTGTTCGATGCAACCCTCCGTCACCCGAAGTCTTCTTCTTTCACCCTTCTTGCATGACTGCAGCACGATATCTCGGGCACGTTGTCGACAACGCAATCAGCACATGATTGATGATAATCCACCATTTGCCATTCACCATTCTGCAGTCAACATTCAGCATCCACCATTGATTTGAATGCCGTCGAGGAAGAGTTGGACACGAGTTTGACATCTCCATCAGCAGCAGCCGCAGGAGATCCTCGTGTGGTGTTGAAAGATAAGAAAGGAGAGGAAACGAGAAAGGGAGAGTGAGAGTGAGAGAGGAAGAGAGAGAGTGATAGAGAGTGGGCGAAAGTCCGGGTGTTGACAGGATGTAAAGTGTTTTATTATTTTCCGTCGAGAAACTTTTGTCACTAAATTAAGATGAGTGGAATTTTATGGCCAGAGGAAGCAGTTAAAATTGCCGTTAATTAATTGGTTGTCTAACATGTCGACGCTTCGCTTCGTTGGACGAACATCAAAGCGACTCACGAGCTGTATCTGACTCCCTCTCGCTCTTTCCCCCTATATACTTCAGTCTCTCTCTCTCTCTCTCTGTCGCTCTTTCTCCATATGTCTGTCAGTCGGTTGTGCTGCCTGTCAGTCATCTGTGATCGCAAAATAATTATCAGCCGGTTGTCGGCGGTGTCGAGGAAGGCAACAACATCAACATGAACAGCAGTAGCAATTACAACAACAACAAAAACAGCAATAACAACAACTCGTTGATCATCAACACATTTTGCAGTTCGTTAAAGAACATCGTTTTTGCAGTTGTTCTTGTTGAAGTTGTTGTTGCTGTTATTGTTGACAACATGTGTTGCTGCCGATCTTTAAATATCATTGCAATTATTTGAAATTTGTCTTCGAGCCGACATTAAATCGTTCTTTACAACATGAGAAAATATCGCCCACGAAGATCGGATCCTAGGTGTGGGAAACCGGATAAGAATTAGCTAATTGAACTTTCATTTCCGGTTGGACGGTGTTTGAAAATTGTAAGAATCCTGCTGCAGATTTATATTAAATGATTTTGTACCGATCTAAGGAAACATTTCTGGTATGACAACGATTTCCATCCTCAGAGCAACACAATGGAATTCTTTAATATATGTACATATTAATTTGTTCATCCTCAGATCAAGACCTAATATCGGACTTCGTTCACTTTTTTACGAATAAAGTGATCCTCAAATATATATAGATATATTTTTCCTTCTTTCCGTTCGTCTTCCTCTTCTTCTCGTCCCCTATCATGCCACGATACCATTTTTAGCTCCGGGTTTAAAATCCTCGGTTATATAACAGCGGCAAAGTGTCAACTATGGAATGGAAAATAAACTTCACAAAATAAATATCCTGCCTCGCGATGCTCATTTAATTGGCCAAAACGCAAACATTCAACGTCAATTTCTCTCAAGTGTGATTTCGGATCCACTGCCAAAGTAAATAAAAATATTTTTCTCATTTTTTCGCTCCTTTCTAATTTTAATTGCGAGTGGAATTTAATGAGTGCAAATAAAATGCCCCTCCCCCCAGCCACTTGGCACAAAGTGTTATCGTTCGACTGAAATCGCGAACTTATGACAACATCTACCTCTCTTTCCTTGTCTCTCTTATTCACCCGGCTTTCCTGTATCTCTGTGGGATGCGTATCCATGAATGGAAAGAAAACAAGGCACGACTCGAAATAGCGTTCCGACTTCGTTTCGCTCCTCCTCAATGAACGACCGCGGCAACGATCGCATGCGATCGAGGAACCCGTCAGCTGGATCCGCAGCCGCCTGGCAAGAGTTATTAAGATCTCGAGATAGAGAGAGGAAAGAGAGATAAAAAAATCCGGCGATAAAAACGAGCGATCAAACGGGGAGCGAGGATCGGGATGAGATCGGGGCACGAAAATAAACAGCAACACTTGCCGCATCGAGAGTTGATCAGCACATGTGGGGAATCCGCCGACCTCCTGTTTTTCAGCTCATCCCGCTCTCGTCCCGCCCATCGTCTTCACTCTCCTTCCTTGAGGACCGCTCGTCATCTCGGGGCATCGGAAATTTTGATAGATTTGCGTTTGAAGCTGCATGAGAGAGTTTTGGGGATTTTTTGTTCGTCTTGTTTTCACTTTTTGCGGCTCGATTTATCATTCGATTTTTTGCTGGTCGCTTCGATATATTATGAGATTTCTTCGATTGTCTGTTATTTTTCAGTCATGTCGCTCAGCACGATCGCTCGATCGTGGGGCCATCGGCGGCGACGCCCACTGCGGACCACGAGCATCGCTTTGGCGGCGACGGCGGCCGTCGTGGGACGACATAAATTTCGTCGCCAACGACGCCAGGTCGCAGGAGGTATCGATGGCCCAATCAAGATAAGGCCGCGGAGGCGACATCGTGTCGTTGGCATCGGCGTCGTGGTCGTCGAGGTGGCAACGCGGCGACCCAAGGATGCCGTCCACCCACACACGGTGGACGATTTCGAAACCAGATCCGAAAGGGAAAAAATCGAGAGACAAAATGATTGTGTTCAAAGAAAATAAAAAATCAAAAACTATGAGAAATGAAATCAATACAATTTGGATCAGAAAAATATGTTATAGAAACACATTTTGCGTAATCATACCTTGGGAGAAAATTTAAAAATGAAATAAAAAATATTTTTTCGTTGAAATTAGTTCATAGGAGAAAAATAAAAATAATAATAGTATTATTTTGTGAAGAAATTTTCAAAAATGAAAATGAGAAATTGTTTTGAGTAATCAAATCTTGGGAGAAAAATTAAAATAACCAAAATATTAGGATCAAAAAGAAAATGTAGACTAAACAAATATAAGAATGAAAAAAGAGACATTAAAAATACAAAATTTTAAAAATCACTCATCTCAATCTATTTTTTCTCTCTGCAATTCTGAAACCACAAATAAATCGAATGTTTACGATTCCGCATGAAAATTAAGGATCATCCACGATCAATGAAAATAGACAAACACGCAATTTCCACCTCACAATCCTCTTAAATAGTCCAACGAAAATGGCAATCGAATCGGATTGAAGCGATGGCAACCGATGCCAGAACCATGTCGTCATCTCACCGAACCCCATCTGTTCAGCAGCGTCCCCGCATCCGACCGCCCACCACCGAAATCCTTCTGGTCGAAATCTCTCTCCGGACTTCAGCACGTTTCGGGCCAGTTGACCGCAATCCGTGAACGAAGTCTGTCACACTCTCTCTCTCTCTCTATTTCTATATCTATCTCAATCTATCCGTCTGTCCATCTGCGTGTGAAAGTTCTGTATTTATTCAAAGGAATTTGCATTTTTAATTCCTTTGCGGCCACACACACACACATGGACAGTGAAAAAGGGAGAGCGATGAGAGAGAGATACTCAGACATGTAGTACAAAGTGTAAATGCTTGTTTTGGTAACGAACGAGTGGGCGGACAACACAGAAGAAGGACCTTCGTCGAAATCCACTCTTGACCAGAAGAAGACCCAGGTGAGACGTTGAATAAATTATAGTGAGAGTGAAAGAGAAACAGAATGCTAGAGATGGATGGAGAGAAATCAACAACAGTTTTGAATTTTCTCCTGACGCATGCGAAGGAGATTGCGGACAACACACTGGGAGATTCAGATCGATTTCATGCCGTCATGTCGTCATTATATTGCGACTAATCCATCCATCACTCGAACATGGAACCAGAGACCTATTGTTCTATTTTTTATTTAAGCGTTCGTTTGTTTAATTCACTTCGTTTGCTTGTTTTTAAAGTGCATGCAAACAATTCAGAGCTGAAAATAATTGTAATTATTTGATTTATCAATTATTATTAATGAATGCTTGCGCAATTAGATCGGCAGAGATAATTAATCTTCGATCGCAGGAGGTTTTGAGATGGAGGGATTGAGACAAATATTGACACGAGATAAATGCTTGCTAATGAGGGATGAAAAGTCAGATTACGGATAGGTTCCAGGCGAGATGGTCTAGTGGTAGAAGAATAGAAAAAGAACCAACTCGTCAGCTCACTTCAATGAAACAGGTTAGTGTAAAATCCTCCTCTGAGTGGGGCTTGTGATCTGTGTCCGTCCTGTCGCCTTGGTAGTTGGGGTGTTAAAGCGCCACTCGGTTTTGTTTACTGCCCGGAGATGATGCCCGGCCCGATTGTACGTGTAACATCAAACGCCTGGAAAGCTCGGTACTCTAATTACATTACAACGGTAATTATTGCCCTATTATGTCCAAGCATGTTTCCGAGAGACATGCGAGAATTTAGTAAAGTTATCTAGAGCAGAAAAACCTACATCTATCATACATTGTATATAAAGCGGAGTGACCAGATAACCGTTTGCAAAGCCTGCTAGCTGCGAACCGATCGATTCGAGAGCGAGAAATCTGTCCTACAATAATGCTGATGAAGTGTTTGCATCTGTTTTGCGGACTGCTCTTGTTGGCCCTGGTTGCAGCCCAATCCAAAGTAAGACCGGAGGTGAAATCAATGTAAATATGAAACTACATATGTATCCTTCCAGTTGACGAGCTACAAGTTGACGTTCGAGAGGGAGAAATTATTTTCGGAGTGCGACAGCAACCCCGAAGATTTCATAACGAAGATGTTCGATATATCGGAGTTGACGTTCACGCTGCTCGATGACAATAACATCCATCTGAAGGGTCCCCTGAAGACCATAATGGACACGTCGCAAATGAAGAACGTACAGGTATGACCCCAAACACTTTAGAATACTTCAGTAAGGAATAATATTTGGTGCTTGCACTCAACAGGTCCAGGCACAAGTCTTTAAGAAGTCTCGCAGCCAATGGGTCGACACAATGTACAATGCGAAGAAAGCCGACTTTTGCCAAGCCCTGTACGACCCCAAGGAGTTCTGGTACAGCCAGACAAGCAAAGTTCCCGAAGACCAACGCGTTTGTCCCCCACCCAAGGATGTAAGTCTTTTAAATGCCCCTTCTCTATCGCTGATTGATCTGCTTTTGTTTTCTTTCCCTCGGTACTCCACAGTATGTAATTAACTTGGACATGATAATCGACACCGTACTCAAGGACTTCGACAAGGGCCAAAGCGAAGGCGACTACAAGATTCAGTTCACCCTGATCTATGGACCCAAGCCGAATGACGTCTTATGCTTCCTTGCTTACCTGAATGCCTCCAAAATGTAAATAAATGTAATCGCATGTCGCAAGAACCAAGAACCCAGAGAAATAATAGTATTTGAAATAAATAAATTAATATGTTAATAAAATTGAATTTTATATAAATAAATTTATATATTATTAAAATTGATACCTTAATTATATAGTAACATTCAATTATAATAGAGGAATAAATTAAAAACAAATGTGTAGATTTATTAAAAGTATTATATAGTATAAATATTAATTATTAATACTAAAATTGAATGTATAAGTTAAATGTAATAAAAGGTTTAACCGAAAACACATTTTAATATTGTAATATTAATCCCAACTACTTACTGGACTATTGGTAACTTTCATGGAGGTAAATAAAGAACCAAAGATTCCAATCTTGCGATGGATGGAGTTACAAAAATTTATTATTTTTAGTATATAATCATATTTGAAATGATTTTTTAATCATCGAATTTACACATATGTATAAATTTTATTTCAATATTGTCGTCAGCCACTGTATTTTCGACGGGGAATCATGTTAGAATTTCAGATTCATATAAAATTCGAAGAAAGGTGGGGAAATCTGTAAACTTTTTCTGGTTTTGAGACTGGCTAAAGCTTTCGAAAAGCTCCAGGATTCGGTTTATAGCGAAATTAGAGAGTGATAAGCCTCTGTCAAAGCACTGTTCATATAAAGCGGAAGAGCTTTGACTATGGAGTCTTGGAAGTTATCAGCACAGTTACAGTTCCCGGATGAAAAGCGTGGAGCGTGGCTTTATCATAGCCATATCCTCTGGATTACGCTAATCGCAAACCATTGTCAATAATTCCACAGTGTCGCTTGTTAACGAGTCCGATACAAGATTACGATGAGGGTGGTAATCAAGTGCATGCAGTTCGTGACATGCAACGGAACGAAATCAGCTCCATCGCGCACATTCCACCCATATATTGATCCGATCCGGGCGAATTAGTTCTATAAATTCATCGGACGGAGACCTAATGAGTTGCGCTAGAAACTCTGGTAAATAATTATGTCGACTATCAGGAAGCTCCTCGCACTCCTGTTGTTGTTGCTGACATTCGGCGTGAGTTTGCTTAAAAGAGACAGAGCTGTGACCGCTGAAAACTCATTGTAATACCTTCCCATGGCAGGAGGTCCTCATGATCAAGTACACGCTGCAGTTGGCGGATAAGGACATCTTCCTTCCATGCGACAACCACCCCAACGACGTCTTGAGCAACTGGGTGGATATGTCCGCCCTGAAGACGGACTTCGACGCCGACGGCGGTTTGATGGTGGAAGGGCCCGTCAAGTTTATTACCCACTTTCCGGCCGACCGACACGTCCTGATGGAAGCGAAGGTCTACAAGAAGACGAGAGGCGCCTGGACGGCCACCCTGTTAAACATGCGTCGCTCCGACTTCTGCCGCGCCCTGTTCATGCCCACGGAGATCTGGTACGAATACACCAAAGACATTCCCAAGGCGAAGCAACGCTGCCCCCTGCCTTACGGAGTATGCTGAGTGGGAGGGATCGGATCGGCATGATCGTTTCTAATCGTCTTTCTTTCCAGTTCACGCAAGACATGAGCGTCTCGGGCACGATTGACATCTCGCTGCCCGACAAGAAATCCGAGGGCGAATACTTGATCAAGGTCACCACGTTCTATGGCAAAGGACCGGGCGAACTCATATGCTTCCAAGTTCCTGTGAATTTATTCAGAAAATAAACGCCAACTTTCTTTGAATCCCCCTGAAAAAGTATTCGGAACCTTGATTTGCCCACTGAGTTCTCTGGAGTTTGATTCTTATTCCTGTGTAAAAATGTATTCATCCTCCGGCTGAATTCCCTCAAAGCAATTACCATGACTTCTGGCCAGGCTGCCTGTCGAACGGAGGAAGCCTTAAAACCCGGTTGCAGTCGTGATTCCCAGGGATAAGGGGATCCCGAGGCCGGCTCCCAAATTGCCATTGAAAGCGATAATAATTATTGCCTCCGAAGAGTCGAGGCAAGACCAGACTCAGGGATCCCAACCGGACTCGTTTCCACACCAGGCGTCGTCGTTGCCCACACATCGAATTCTCCAGACACTTTCGTGTTGTTGTCGTCGCTGGCGTCTTGCATCATATTGCTGTTGTTGTTGTTGCTTCTGTTGTTCCTCTTGTTGTTACTATTGGTCTTATCGTTGTTGTTGTTACTACTGCTGTTTTTGTTGTTGATACTACTGATATTCTTGTTGGTTCTACTATTGCTGCCATTGTTGCTTATATTGTTGTTGCTACAATTGCTGTTATTGTTGCTGATGCTGTTGTTGTTTTCTGTTGCTGTTTTTGTCTTCTGTTGTTGTTACTGAAATCGTTGTTAGTGCTTTTGCTGGCTTCTTGTTTGACACCATGTTTAATTTATGTTTCCAAATTGTATCGTGTTCGGAGCACGAGGTTTCGACCGAACATCATCGGAACCAGCGTCGTTGCCTTCATCGTCGACGTTGTCGTCGTCGGGGTGTCCATTGGGAGCTGTTGACCAGCCAAGTGGGAAAAAGGAAAGGAATCGAAAGGAGTGAAGGGAAGAGGAGAAGACACAGACCAGGGATGTGAATCTGCATACCATGAATGGGAAGATGGAGGTGAGCAACTTGAGTGCGATTCGTCGTCCAAAGGAGTTGGTAGAGTTTTCACCGATCCACCAGGACTTCTAAATGGAACATGGCAGCCCATTATGTGGTCCCAGGGGGAGGTCTCTGAGTAAATTCACGACTTGTGCCATTCGACTTTGGTTCACCAGAAAACTGATTTTTTTATTGTATATCTTAATGAAATCATTTCTTGACTATTCGACTATTATATAGAAATATTTACAGGGCTATCACAAGGATCTTTTCTCCTCAAGTTAGTGTTCACTTCCCCATAGATACTCGTGATTAACAAATAAATTGCATTTGAAGCTTTCACAATTCCTTACATCGATCTGCCTATATGTATGTAAATGTGGAGACAATCCCTGCATCTGACATCGTCATCCCTGGTTCCTTCCTTCACTCGTCGTCCTCCTTTGTTTCTCCCTCTCCTTCGTTCCTGCCCCCCTCCTCAACGTTCTTCTCCCTCCCGACGGCTGCCCTTCCTTTACTAATTACGCAATTTGCATTGAAGTGAAAGTGTATCCTGACCACACGAATCTTCCATGAAATCAATTCTAATAATTTCAATGTTGCACCAACAACAACTATGGCAGCAACGTCTCCTTCGGATGTTTTATTGTCGTTAATATTTCACTCCTCGCTCTCTCCCGTCCTTGTCCGTAGTCCTCATCCTCGGACCATGGAGTCTGGCAACGACATCGACGGACTTTTATGGGCTCAGCAGTCTGTCTGGCCGTGCTGCAGTCCATCCCGCAGTCTTTCAGTCTGTATGTCTTTCGGTATGTCTGCCTGCCTCTCGATATGTCCGTCTGCCTTTCACTTGGTCTGTCTTTCGCTCCGACTCCCATGGATTTGTCCCGCTAGACTTAGACACATCCCACTGGCTCCCAGTGGTTCCTCCTTTGGTCTCCTCCATCTGTCCATCCTACTGTGTGTCTGTCCGTCCACCGTGTACATCTCTGGTCTGTCTATCCAACTCCCTGTCGGTCCGTCTGTCGTGTCGTCCTCGATGCCGTTGTTTCTGTTGCTGCTGGCGAATAATTTACGCACGTCGTGCGGGCAATAAATGTGCGTAAAGGGAATTCCGCTGCAGCAGGAACCCTCTCAGCACCGTGCACACATATGCACACAAGTGTGTTGTCAGGGTGCGTGTGCGTCGTTGTCGATGTGTGCGTGCTCCTCCTCGAAATCAATGCAAATCCAAGGCAACGACTCGCCTTGCCTTGCGTTGCCTTGCCTTAGAAGCCTTAAATCCATTTCCTGATCATTATCTAGACAGACATAATTTCTCCCGACGTCAGATCGTAAAATCACATCAGGTCGATACACGGTCGAGTCACGGCCGGCAGGATCTGCGGAGGGGGACGGAGGGATGGGGCAGGATTGCGGAAGAAGTAAATCAATCGGTTGGAGGCGGGGGTCCGGCTGAAGTTGGCGACCAGAAAGAGGTCAGAGGGCATCATAAATCCACAGTCTTCAGAGAGGCGAAACTATGCCATGAACTATGTACGACTACGGGCGGCGTTCACCTTCAACGTTGGTCCTCAAAACTCACCCCAACCCTGTGTTCGCTCACACAACACTCACACTCTCACCTCCCTGAATGTCCTGGCGGCCTCTTAATCCTTCATGATACCCTCGACTGGGCTCGGCTGACGGCGATCGGCAAAACGGATTAAACTTCCGTGAGAATTTGGCGTCAATTCAACACCTGTGCCGGCCAATTACAATTCCGAATCGACTGTCTGTCTCCCTGTCTGTCTGTGTCTCGGTCTCGACATCTCTCTATGGGTATCATCATCCTACCTCTCTCTCTCTCTCTGTTCCTGCCTCGGACACCACAACGTGGACTCCGTCAACCGCTGATGGAACTAATTTTCATCCTTCGCCGTTGCTGGCATTTTTGCCAAAGCCCCTGGGAGAGTGGCAAAGAGAGAGAGGGTTGTCATGAGAGCAGGTCGACGATGAGACCAAAGGACCACGTACGCCATGTCCACGTTCACGTCGGGTCGTCCTGTCACCCTCTTCTTCATCGCCGTCGTCATCGTCATCGGTGGCCGCAACGTGAGCGAGCACTCAAAACATTAAACGCTCGACTGCACTAAGTAATTTGCAGCCGCTGTGGATTGTTTCCCCCCTCTCGATCTCACTCTGTTTCTCTTTGCCCTCTCGCTCAGTCTCTCTCGCTCTGTTTCTCTTTCCCCTGTCAGGGGTGACAGGAATTCACGCCCTTTTTCACGTGTTCCTCGTTCGCCTCGGCGCCTTCGACGGCGTTAATCACCGTGCGGCTAAACGTCGAGCCTCCAAATGTCGGCGACCCTCGTCTGCTGCCTCGTCTCGTAATCCCGATTCGGTTCCTGACTGAAGGTTCAGTTGATTTGAGTAGCGAATACGATTGTCCCGATGGTCTAAATTGGGGGCGTCTCAATATTCTGTGATGAACGAATAGATTCTACGCAAATTTGGATATAATCTACTGAGAAATTCACAACTTCTCGTCATTATCGAGACTTTTATCGTCTCGGTGAAATGAGTTTGGTTAGCTCATGTACCTTTTAAAATACTTTTCAGAATGTATGTTGATATGGCAATACCATCCAATTTTCTCTCTTCGATAACTCGTGTTAGAAACTTTAAAGGGAACTCGAAGTTTCTGCTAATTCATCCTCCCGATACATTAAAACATGTCATGAGAAAACAAAACAGTCAACTGTAATTATAGTGAACTTAAGAGAAGATAAACTGGTTCGAGCAAAAAACAGGAAGTTCGTACCCACGTAAAGTATTACAGTACAAAGTTTAAAGTGTTCCTAGCAAGAGTCGAAGGGATCGAATGAAGATAACAATGAAATTATATTTTGAATAAATCCACAATGTTAACGAGTCTAATAGACAATTGTAATTGTAGTATGAAATAACCCCATTTGTGACATGAAACCCGTTATTGAAAAGCATGTCGATTCTCATCGCTGTCCTCAGTATCCTTCGCTGACACTTGGCGTAGGTATGCCCACTTTTAGCCCACTTTTTGGTATAGGGAAGAAATCTTTTTGGGCCAATAATTTGTATTTGTAATTATTATAAAAGCTATCATGGGCTCCGAAAAACATTCAACTTTTCAGACAAGAAAATATCTTAAGGACAGCAATAGTCAAAGGCGAATGATCGGATGAAGATAAAAATGAAAATCGATTGTGATAAATACACAATGATATACAAGTTAGATACAAAGTTCTAATTGTCGAATAAAATAACTCCAATGTCGCTCGTGGCATGTAACGGGACGATATGATCTCAATCGTGTGGACTAATGTCCGATCAACTCTGATCTGGGGATTTAGTTCTATAGAATCATTGGGCCGAAATGCAACGAGTTGTTCGAATAGTTACGGTATTGAAAATCATGTCGTTTCTCATCGCTGTCCTTGGGATGCTGCCGCTGACACTTGGCGTAGGTTTGCTTACGAGAGACAAAGCTGTACCCACTGAAAGCTAATTGTAATACCATCTGACGCCAGAAGGCCCTCTTGTACGATTACACGCTGGAGTTGGGGACGAATGAAATCGTGGTGCCATGCGACGACCACCCCGATGACGTCCTGGCGAACTGGGCTGGACATTTCCCAGTTGAAGATCGACTTCGTCTCGGCCGGCGGCATGCAGATAACTGGGCCCGTCAAAGTCATTGCGAATTTTCCGGCCGATCGACCCAGTCCAGATGCAGACAAAACTCTACAAGAAAGTGAGAGGGGTTTGGGTGAGTACGCTCTACAATATTCGCCGGACCGACTTCTGCAAGGCCCTGTTTAAACGATCGGAGGTCTGGTACCCGTACATTAAAAACATTCCCGAGGAGAAGCGCCGCTGCCCCTTACCCAACGTATGCCTAATGTAAGAGAGAGGGATCGTTTCTAATCACCTTTCTTTGCAGTTCACTCAGAATATGAACGTCTCTGGCTCGAGTATCCTATTGATGCCCGACAAGAATGCCGATGGGAATTACTTGGCCCAGATCATAATGCACTATGGCAGAGGGCCGGGAGAGCTTGTGTGCTTCAGTATTCCTATAGTTTTATACAGGAAATAAACGCCAACTTCCGGCGAATCCTTTGAATTTTATGTCATTGATTTAGTAATCTTGCTGTCTGGTAGTTTCTTGGTATAGAGAGCCATCTAACCAAGTATGGGCTTCTTTTAAAATTTCAATATAATGAAGCAATTATTACGTCGACAGTAATATACATATCTATAAAATTATACTATCGCTAATTTTATACTAACCTGGGTTTTTAGGGACCGTGGCTAAGTGCGTAGATCCGCCAACATAAATGTTTCTTTACGGATTCCTCCTCTCGGCGAGCACTGGCAAACTTCCGAGAGTGTTATTTGCCATGAAAAAGCTCTCACCCCAGCCGTTCGGATTCGGCATTAAACTGTAGGTCTCTTTCTCATTGGTGTAAAACATTACAAGCGCACAACACCAATGAATGCGAGGAGCTCAGTCAAAGTCTCAGTAGGGCTGTAAAGGCCAATCATTTGTATTTGTAATTACTAAAAAACGTTCAAGGGTTCCATAAATCTGTTTATTGTAAAAGTATGAAGAGGACTTTTCGTAGAATACTAAATGGTATTGAATATTGTGGTTCGAAAAACTTTCCACTTTTGCGTCAAGAAAATATCTGAAGGACTTCATCCCATCAATAGTCAAAGGCGAATGATCGAATGAAGATAACAATGGAATTCGATTGTGAATAAATCCACAATGTTATACAAGTTAGATACAAGGTTGTAATTAAATAACTTCATTGTCGCTCGTGGCATGTAACCGAACGATATGATCTCAATCGTGTGGACTAATGTCCGATCAACTCTGATCTGGGGATTTAGTTCTATAGAATCATTGGGCCGAAATGCAACGAGTTGTTCGAATAGTTACGGTATTGAAAATCATGTCGTTTCTCATCGCTGTCCTCGGGATGCTGCCGCTGACACTTGGCGTAGGTTTGCTTACGAGAGACAAAGCTGTAAACTAATTGTAATACATTTTTATGCCGAAGGTCCTTTTGTACGATTACACGATGGAGTTAGGGGCGAATGAAATCATGATACCATGCAAAGACCACCCCGACGACGTCCTGGCGAACTGGGTGGACATTTCCGAGTTGAAGATCGACTTTAGATCGGATGGCGAAATGCTGATCACTGGGCCCGCCAAACTGGTTACGCATTTCCCGGCCGATCGACCGGTCCACATGCAGGCGAAATTCTACAAGAAGGTGAGAGGAGCTTGGCTGAGTACCCTCTTCAATTTTCGCCGCACCGACTTCTGCAAGGCCCTCTTCGCACGCTCGGAGGTCTGGTATCCGTACACCAAAAACATTCCCGATGAGAAGCGCCGATGCCCCTTACCCAACGGGGTATGCCTAATGTAAGAGAGAGGGATCGCTTCTAATCACCTTTCTTTGCAGTTCACACAGGAGATGAACGTCTCGGGCTCGAGTATCTTTTCGATCCCCGACAAGAATGCCGAAGGCAATTACTTGTCCCAGGTCATCATGCACTATGGTAGAGGACCGGGAGAGCTCGTGTGCTTCGGTATTCCTTTAGTTTTATTCAGAAAATAGAATCCAATCGATTGGATTTTAAGTCATGGCTTTTGCAAATATGGGCTTCTACTCAAATTTGAATGTAATGAAGAAGTTATACAGCGACAGTAATATAAATGATCCAATCTAATATAATTTGTTTTCTTTTTTCACTCTAAAGACTTTTGGTTTTATTACATTATATTCCATGGTTAAACAGCGTGAAATGGCACCTTAACTATAATTTAATATGCTATAACTAATAAAAAATATAACCATAACTTATTTATTAAAATTTCCTAATTTCCTACCGAAACCCAATTGATTCCTCACACATGATGATGCTCTAAATATTTCCTCCGAACTCTCTCTCCCTAACTAACTAAAGAAGAAATTTAAATTATTTAAAACTTATGAATCTCGTTCTGCTTCTTCTGTCCACCCGTAATTACATCTTTTCCTCTGGTTCTCGCCATCTCCTTCATTCTACGACGATTACTTTTCTCTCCCTCTTTCCCTTTCCCCTTAATCTTCACGCTCGTCTCATTTGCATCGAGGGCTCGTTATGGAGCACGACTTGACTTCGGCTGGACATGCATTAAATTGATTAAAATTTCAATCTTGTTAATTAGCATTTTCCATTCCGCTCCCCCTCCCCGCGATTAAGTGTTCTTTCTCATATCCCTCTCTCTTCTCGTTCTCCCTCTCCTCTCCTTAGCCTCATCTCGTTCTCCCGGACTCCGCGATTGGATTCCACTCAGTGGGCGAAGCTGGGTCGACGGCGTCGAGAAACCCATCATCGATCCACCGACTGTTGCTTCTGTGGATGACGACAACGACGGCGGCGAGCGTGTCGACAACTTTGACGGTGACCGTGGCGACATCGTTGACGGCGTCGACAACTGTTGCCGCTGTTAACAGAGTCATTAAAATGTTGTTTGTTTTCGTGCGACACGACGTCCGACCCTCAACAAACAACGCTAATGAGTTGCGTGCCCTGGGGTTCCCTGGTGCATCCGACGGGGCGAGGGGAGGGGAATCGAGTTTAGAACAGTGGGACCGCGATGGGGGTGGGGCTGATAACAATAGACGATGGTCAGTCCGCTCATGCATATGTATATGAAGAAGTTTATGTCATGAAGAGACGATGGACAAAACGCCACAAGAAACAACAACGACAAGCAAAACAACAACGAGAAAATCCTTCAAAAATGAGAACAACAAAAACAACGTTGGTGATAACAACAAATGTTTCGTTTTAATTGAAGAATTTCATCGATAATTAAGAACTTCTGAACAAATATGACTCATTTTTGGGAGAAATTTTTAAAGATATTTTATTCATCGGTGCTGTTTGATCCACCGACGACATGAGTTTCTTCTTCTCCATCGCCTGCCTCCATCAGTCTGGACGGACCGTACGGACAGTCTCTTCACCAGTCTGTCTGTCCGTCCTTCCATCTGTTTGTCCACCCACCTCTCGTCGACCTGTCCGACCGAGCCTTTGTCGTCGCTCTAAAGTCTGACGGACGACCGCAAGGTGTCGCCAGCAGCAGCCTGCATCAAATCGTGTGGAACTCTTCCCTAACCTAGCCCCTCATCATCCTTCACCATCCCCCCTAGGTTATCATATTTTCTCCCAACTATTACACAGTGGTGGCGAAAAATATACGTACATAAATAAACAAGAAATGCGATTAAAATCTCTATTTCACACTCCAGTTCTTGTTGGCGGTGTTATATTGTTTTTGTTTCGATGGTGTTGTTATTGGCATCGAGTTGTTGTTGTTTTTATCGAGTTGTTGTTATTTAGTTGTTTTTGTCGAGATCTTGTTATCGAGTTCTTGTTGTTAACATGTTGTTGTTATTGAGTTATTGTTGTTGCTGTCGTTTCCGTCGTGGTTGTTGGGTTTTTTGGTTTCTTGTTGCAATTTTCACCATCACCATCGATGTTGATATCGTTCGTTGCCCGGTGACATGTGACGTCTTTGATGCCGCAACAGTCGACAGCAATAACAACAAAAACAACCACCATACAAGACAACAAAAATGTATACAAAAACAAGAACAACGACACGTCAACAAGAACCCGCCGCCAGCCGCCAACATCACCGCCACCCGTCGTTGATTGATGACGTTTCCAATGAGTGATGATTGATGCAGCATCTCTCCATCTCCTCCATACTCACTCTCTGTCTATCCTTCAGTCCCAACCACCACCAACTCTCTGTCTCCCCCTCCCTCTTTCGCCCTCTACACCGTCTCCATCTCCATGTCATCCACTTCCCACCACATGTGTGGTGATTTTTGCAGTATCCCGTGTTGTTGTTACTTTTTCCAGAGTAAGCCTGTGTGTATGAGTTTTTGTCATGAGCCCGAGATTATTATGAGCGAAATTGTTGTGTCTGGCTGGCGTTGCCGGCTGTTCAAACGCTCCACGCTGCGATAATGTGAGCGATAAGTTGCAATTCATCAATGACGTCGAATCGACGTGTGCTGGAGGTAGTGGAGACGTCACAGGGCCGGAGGTTTCATGACGGAAAGACCGTTAGACGATAGGGTGGGTGGTGATCAGGGTTGCCACCGA
>CM029564.1:14532584-14633954 GCA_017309665.1 Coelopa frigida | reverse complement strand
TAGCATTAACTGGAGTCGGTGTCAGTGAGGGCATGAGGCCTGAGAGGGTTAACTAGACAACGGTGGGTGGGGCGAATGTGGGTAGGAGAAGCAGAGGCTGAGGCAGAAGCTGAAATCATAATTCATTGTAAAGCAGATAAATGGAGAATTTTCAAATCGAAGGCCGAGAGCCTCGTTGTTCGACGAGGTTCGTGGTGATGGTGAGGCAGGTGGGCGTGAACGTGGCAGGGGGCGTGGCAAATGTTCGTGGTGTAGGAAGTTTTCTAGAGTATTAGAAAAAATCCTGAGCAAAAAGATGAAAAAATCACTTGAAAGTTTAGTTTTCAAAACTCTGAACTCTTGCTGAGCTAATTCTCGTCGTAACTTAAATTAAAGACATTACTGACTACAAGTATTTCTCTCACTCTCTCTCTCTCTCTCTTACTTCGTCTCTCAATCCCACTCCCTCCTAATATCCCTTACTCTGTCTTCCTGTCACTTTCTCCCTCCCCCCATTATTCTCAACGTGATTCCCAGATCCTCTGTGGATGACGGCGATGACCTATTTTTCATTTCAGTCCTTCGTAACGGTAATGTCGGTGTACACAACAACAACAACAACGGTGGGTTTTTATTAAAGTAAGTGGCCTCCATCTCTTTCTCTCTGTTTCCTCATCTGTTGTTAGGGCAAAGAAAGAAACTAATTAATTTCTCGCAAACACAAAGGAAAATATTGATTTTTCCACAATTGTTTGTGACAATAGAATCGAATAAGAGAGGAGAAATAGATAGATATCTGACGACGATAAGAGGAGAGAATAAAGGAAGATTGCGATGAAGGTGGGGAGAGCGGGTGGTAGAGAAAAATAGAGAGCTGAAGAACATTTTAAAGTCGAATTAAATTAAAGCTGAACAATTTAATGCAATTATTAAGAATAGGAGGAAGCAAAATCGTAAGAATAGAATAACAAAACAAAAATAAGCATAAAATAAAGGATGTAACGAAAATGTAAAAACGAAAAATTAAATGTAAAAAATATGAAATAAATCCGAAACATTGTAGAAACAAAAACCAAAAACTGTGTCAAAGTATAACATGAATAATTTAAATAATAAGAATAAGAGGAAAATAGAAAAAGGCTCATTGTCCATAAATAGTAAACTAAAAACCCCATGAGAATTAAACGAAAACATCCTTAGTATGGTCTGTGATGGACAGGACTATAAAATGATGGACAAGAATTGGTTCTTGTCACGAAAGAGAAAAGACAATGACAACAAATACAAATAAACGAAATCACCATTTCTAGGCAAATAAGAAACAAACAATTACAATACCAATTACCGTGTTCAGAAAAGAAAAGACAAAATGCAGTACTATGAAGAACTATTAGTGAGAGAAAGAGAGGGAAAGGACGAATATAAATAAAAGCCTGGTAGAAAAATACAAGAAATATGATGAAAGGAAGAGAGAACTTTGGACTAATTAAAGGAATTGTTTTTCGGCGCACAGAATAGTCTTGTGTTGTTGTAATCGCTAATGATGCTGATGACTTTGGTGTACACAATAACAATTACAGAAATTATTCCAACAATCATTACAAATACAAAAAAACAAAAGCAAATAGAATTAATTAATTCATTGACTTTATTGAGACTAATAATCAAAATGTTCCTTAAGTGAACTCATTCATCATTATTTCAATAGATAGAGGTAGGGAGAGGAAGAGAGGTGAATGTTCTTATAGTAACATAAGAGAGAATCTCCTTGTAAATAAGTGAATGGAAAGGAGATGGAAAGAAATACATAAAAAATTTGTCCCACCTGTCTCTGAAGTTTGGGCTTCGTTTCATTTCAACAAAAAGTTTTTCTCGGAAAATGTCTCGTCTTGTTAGGGAGATGAAGAACAAGAAGAAGCATAAGAATAAGAAGCAGAAGAAACATAAGAAGAGGAAGAGGCGGAGCATTGAAGAAACAAAATGGAGGCTGGGAGTCTGATAGAGAGAAGGTTGGCAAAACTTTGACAGGCTTCGGGGAAGAAGGCGAATGGAGACAAAAAGAAACGAGGCAGAAATATAAAGAACAACAATGGGAATGACAACAACAACTGAAAATTTCTTAGAGATTAAAAAACACCACGCGACACGCCACTCATACATATGTACTTAGCTGTATGTGTGTTTGTTTGTTTGTTTGTTACACATACACACACATTCACTTCCGCCGCTAAGGAGATCAAGGATAAGAAGGGAACATAAGCTGCTAAAAGCTTTTTTAGGTTATGTTTTCCCGCATTTTGTTTGGGACATTAGGAAAATATTCCAACAACAACAATCGCAAAAACAACGATAAGAACATCGACTTCAGCAACAACAACAACAACTACAGGAATCATGTTTTTGTTTTTCACTCGACTTCACGAAAACATTTCAAAACAGAGATGAAAAAATAATAAAAACATACAAAAAGTCAAATATATAAAAATGTAAGAAAAAAAGTAGTTAGAAAAACATAAGCAAAAAATAGTTAGAAAATAAAATTGTAAGGAAAGAAATTGCAAAAAATAGTGAGAAAAGAAATTGCAAAAAACAAAATATTTTCTGATAAACTAAAAAAATTATGCACAAAAAGCGCAACTTGGCAGCACTGTCAACCGGCCATTGTTCTTTCACAATGTCTTTCAAATTGTGCTCCACTTTCGTCCGCGTTGACAACACTGGGTTCTTCTCTCTCGTTGCTGATGTCCTGGAAGGAGATGTTTGTTGTTGTCGTAATTGTTGTTCTTGTTGTTGCAGTAATTGTCGGTATTTTGTTGTTGAAGCTGCCACTGGTGCCTTCTTTGCGTTTGCTAATTGTTTGACGCACTCGCGCTCCATTTACTCCGCTTTCTACTTCTACTACTTTTACTCAATTTCTTTTGATCCACTTTTCGGTTCGTTGTTCTTTCCATATTCTATCGTGTTTTTTCATCAAGTTTTGCTTTTCCGCCATGTTTTCCAACATTTTTGTTCCCATCATGTTCTTCCTTCATATTTTTCAACTTTTCTTGTTTCATCATTTTTCGATTCTTTCTCTTTTTCTTGTTCTTCGTGTTCTTTCGTGTTCTTCGTGTTCTTTCGTGTTCTTCGTGTTACTTTCTCTCAATAACTTTTGCTTCTCGTGTTTTCCTGAGTGAACTCTGTGTTTTCTACAACTTTTTCATATAAATCTTTTCGCACTCCACAAGTTTTTCCTTTCCACTTCTCTCTTTTTCATTCCATGTCTGTCTCTTCCACCACTTTCCGTCACTCTCTTTGCCCCTCTCTATCTCTGTCTATCTTGGGGTCAGAGTGAAAGCTGGTCGTCAGCTGTTAAATCACAATGATGATTGTCGTCTCGAAAATGATGCAAAAGTGTCATCGTTTTACTTTCTTTCTCTGTCTCCCTCGCACAATTTGCTTCCGATCAACTTCCTCTAGCCCTGCTTCTTCTTCCCAAGGATATGTCGGCTTCTCTGCCCACATCGACGCTGACTTCTCTGCCCACGTTGACGGCGACGTCAATGTCTCCGCTGACGCCCACGTCACGCCCACCGGGGACGCCCATCGTGCGACCCAGTTTCCCGACGACCGACGAAAATTGAAAATTTCTCTACGTGTGAAAATTTTTAAGCATTTTTCCTCTCTCTCACAACCGCAGTCTGTCTCTCGCTTGCGCTCTCTCTCTCTGGTTTGGCAATGAGCTTGAAGCTGGTTTCAGGAGAGTGCGTGCGTCTCTTTCTCGCACATTCTCATTCTTCTTGCGCCGGGAATGTGTGTGAGTGACAGCGGGTGTGTGTGCGAGAGTGAGGTTGAATGTGTGTGTGTTTTGTCAACGCACTGAAATTGAAAGAATTGTGTCAGTGGCTCCGAGGGACGGCCATGGCTCCATGCGTCACTCCTCGTTCTCGTTTCCACCTCCCCCTCACACCCCACAGGGGAATTGAATTGATTTCGTTTTATCTCAACTTTTCATTTGGCGCGTCGTGAAGCTTCGAAGCTCTTGTAAGCTTGAGTTTACACAAATCGAGTGAGATTTCGGCCGAAATGGAATCGCGTTTGGTTTCTAGCGCTGGTAGAATCGAAGAAATTTGTATAAATTTGTTAAATTTTATGAAATTTTATTAAACTTCTATAAAATGTTGATTAAATTTTTGTTATTTTTTTATTTAGGTCATATAACATTTCTATTAAATTTGTATTAAATTTTGTATCATCATTTATCATTTATTAAATTTCAAGTACTTCAGTGAATTTTATTACAATTTTAGTGTGAATTCCTCTCTAAATTGAGAGAGTCTTTACTTTCGGAGAATCGTCCAATTTTTACTAAAATTTTTATTTAAATTTTTACTAAAATTTCCCTTTAAAGACTGCATTAAATTTCGACTCTCTAAGGTTCTGTAGCATCATGTGGTGACCCATAGTCCTTTCCCTCCTCCACTGTAGGTAGAATTTATCCCCTCTCTCCACTTCGTTTCTCACTCCCTCTCTCTCTCACTGTTTCATCGCGACGCCAACCGCCGCCGCCTCTGTCGTCGGTAGCAGCCTTTTTGTCAGCATATTTTATGCAAATAAATTACACTCACCTTCGTCTCGTGTCAAATGGCGGACGCCCAAACCTCGTCCTTCGTCCTGCGTCCACCGCTAGGATCCTTTCGAGCGTTATCTGCGGAGACACAGCGAGTGTCCTTCGAAGTTCATGCGCCGAAATAAAATCTGAAATGTAAACAAAGCTCTAAAAATTGTTGTTTCACTCAATTTGCATTTTTAATTTTATTTCGCCTCGTCCACCGTCGACGACGAAGGACATGCAAAGGATACCGTGAAGGTGGGGGGCTTCTGTTATGAGGCGGGCGGAACTTCTCGAGATCCGATGCGTGTCGTTGGGAAATTTTTCCCACCACGAAGGGAACAGTTTTAGCTCGTTATTTCTGGAAAACCTTTAAAAATGACGAGAACTTCAAGCAGGGTTCTGTGAGGACATGGGGGAGGCAACGAGGGGGGTGTGCCTTGAATTGGGGCCAAACACTGTGCGTAACGCTGATGGGGGCAGCAGCTCAGAAGCTCCCCCAAGGGGCGGGGCAAGCGAGGGACATCGGCAGCTACTTTAAAATCCATTTTGATTTGTGTCAAGCGGGGGAGGCGCGAGACGTTCGGCGAGGTGGGAACAATCTCACTCAGACGGGGACGGCCTCCTGAGACGTGTTGTTGGTGTTGCCACCTCGCACGCGCACTTTGCATGTTACGTAATTTGGCGTGAGGGCGGGGGTGGAGAAAAGTGCTTGAGGTCGTCGAGGATGAGTTGCAAATTTGACAATCGTCATGGGAAATCCCACACTCGACGAACGGGGTGGCAACGCTTCAAAATGCGCCAAAAATCAACTCAAATAAATAATTCCACTTCTCTATCTCTCTCTGTCTCTTTCACTCTGCCTCCCTCCCTCTCTGACACACTTCACATCGCTCCTCGTTCGATATTTGGAATAGAGCTCAAGGATATTTCTCTCGTTTGTTCATTTTCGTTCGCTAAAAGCATCGCTCACGCACACATTCATACATCACGAACACATATACATCGCACGCACACGACCACACGCACACCGATGCATTGTTCTCAAACACATGTAGACACTCTACCCAGTGTTGCCATATAAATTAGCCGAACGGAAATGAGTGTTTGCTGAGCATTATTTTTCATTCCGCATGCGAGGCGAGAGCTCGAAGGATGTGAGTGGGGAGAGGAAGGAAGGGTAGAGTGAAAGAGAGAGAGAGAGAGGGAGGGAAGAGGGATAGAAAGAGAAGGAAGGAGGATTAGGTTCCTGTTGTTGTTCGGTAATTGAATGTTTAGCTTTTCTCTTCACGTGCTTTTGACATTTATTTTGCTCTTGTAGTCGTCGATGGTGTTTTTCTTGTCATCGTGTTTTTCTTTCTCCTTTTTTCCGTTCAGAAGAAAAGGTTTTTAAAGGAAAAAAAGGAGTGAGATTTAAATTAGGTCGTTATTTCGTAAATTTATATTTAAAAGTTAAAATTTAGAGTTTAAAAATTTCAAATTAAATTAAAATTTCAAATTCAATTCAATATTTAAATTTCAAATTTTTAAATATAAAATTTTAACTTGTGATTCTTATGTCGATAATTATTCCAAATCAGATTTTAAAAAATCAAAAAAATTATATCTGCATAATATTAGGATTAATTTATTCAAAATTTTTCCAATCTGAATTCTGTCAAATGAAATTTTACACTCCTGTAAACCCTCCTCTGTAAAATGACCCTCTCATGAGGGTCCATTCACTATGGTTCATTCTCACGCAGTCAGCGAAAGGAGAGAAAGGAAAAAACTGAGGACGACTCAATTTTCGTGTTTTGTCCTTGGGATCCCTCGAGCTCTCATTCGTTTCCTCGGGCTTCGGTCCCTTGGCGAAACTCGTCCAGCCTGAGTGAGTTTCGAATTTCGCTGACGCACGTCAGACCGAAATTCAAAAGGATTAAAAATTGGGCTTCAGCGAGTTTTGCAATGAGATTCTTCAACGGGTGATTCGATATTCGCTCTCTCTTTCTCATCCTCTCTCTCTCTCTTTTTTTATCCTCTTAATTTAAGCCGACCTTCGGTTCTGATTGAAGAGCTCTCGTCTGAAAATATTGGAACACCCGAGAAAAACTCAAATTATCGTTTCAAGGACGCACAGATTGATACAAGGAATGATTTCTAATGGGGAAAATATTATGTTGAAAAATGTCCCCCTCCTTTGCTTCCCTCAGCCGCCCGCTGAGCGCAAATCCATTAGGTCGTTATTTCGATCCTTCGATTCGATTATGCTGAGCTCGATGAGGAAATTTACATTTCATCAACCGAATCGATGAGGAAGGAACAAAACCAGCCAGCAACAAAATACATAAAAAACGCCCATTGTTAATCGAAATCCAATCAATCTCAGCAGCAACGTTCATTTTCCATTAAAATCCCAGGCAAAAAACGTAAGTGGTGAAGGGTGGGCGGGATGATGAGGAGAAGGCGGCAGGAGGGAAAAGGAATTTTAAATTTGACATCCACTCGCGTTGGACATTGATGTCAAACATTTAGGTGGAATATTTTATGTAAATAATTGATGGAAATTATTAAAAGGCTCATTTTGTAATACAAAAACAATTGTAATGGCAACAAAAGTAATTACCAAAACTACTCTTTAAAAACAACAACGTTAATTACAACAACTGCTATTAAATGACAACAACATAAATTACAACAAACACGAATCTAAATGGTGGCCCGAAATTCGTCAACATAGCAAAAAATAAAAATAAATGCTGACAACCTTTGAACAATCACAACAAGACCAAAGATTGGCCAAAATCCAACAACAACAACAAAAAAGCGCTTCCCAAAGGGAGAAAAACAGAAACCGTAGAAAAGAAAGAAAAATCTTTCTCTCTCTCATTCCCTCTGGGCATCCAAAGGGACCGAGCAAACAATCAGAGGGAAATTTTAAAAATTCACACAAACAACAACAAGGAAAATAACAACAACGACAGTAGTAAAAATCAGAGCAGCAAAAACAACAATTACAATAACTACTACTACAACGACGAAAACAACTACAACAATGAAAACAACAACTAAGTAGAAAATCATAAAACAATAGAGAATGAAATAAATGAAAATAAATAATTCCGAGAAAACGCACAAATGAAACAAATCAAAATAAAAAAAAACAATCCTACAAATAAAGATATAACATCGAAAAAAGTAAATATATTAAAAAATAGGGCAAAGGAACAAAACGAAGAATCGGGCGACGAGAAATAAAAAATAGAAATAAAATTGAAAACCTGACGAAATAAAACAAAACAACAGAACTCTCGGGAATGGGCAGAAAATTGGGAAATTATTTACCCGTGCACAAAAGCCGTCCCTTGGGTATTGTTAGCGTTCTCTCTTCTTCTTCTTCTTGTATTTTTTGTTGGTATTCTTATTGTTGTTGGGATATTCTCTGTTGTTGCTGGTATTTTTATTCCCCTTGTTCTATTTGAAATTGTTGCTTATTTCTTGCATAAATTTCCAGAAATTGCGTGAGAGAAACAAAGGATCGTATTTTGTTCGTCCTTGTTGTTGTCGTTGGAATGGGGGAGGCGGTGGGAGGGCGTGGTCGTGGTCATGGGGTGCCTCAGTCCATTTGCGGCTTATGCGACGTTAATGGCGTTTAAAGCGAACGCATAAATTTAAATTTTCCACCGAGGTGTGGTGGAAAAAAATCCCAACCCCAATCGTGGGAAATTCGCTGCTAACTAGGATGGAGTGGGATGAATCAGTGAAGAAGAATTGAAAACTTTCATTGGAGTAATTCCAACCCAACTACTTCCAAATCGATATGAGTCAATTGTTCTCTTCTAAGAGCTTCGATCTTCTTCTATAATCATATTATGAATCAACCATCTTCAATAGAATTCAACCAAAAACAACGCATATCGAATTTCTCTCTGTGTCCAAGGTTATCATTTGCAAATGTTCGTTCTAGGGCCCATTATTATTTCTGCCGCCTCACTATTAAATATTTGCATAACGAGCTATCGCAATAATCGTAGATATCGTCGGCATTCCTGCCAAGGATTCGGTGAAAGTCGTTTCAACTCTCTCTCTCCCCTCGCCTGTTCTTTCTTCCTTCGTTTGTCCTTTTTTCCTTCATCTGTCCCTTCGGTTCCTTCGCTATGGTATTGGAATTCCGTTTAAGATTCAAAGCATTGCCTTTGCTTCTAATTAACATTTCGCTTACATCTCCATTCATCCCCAACGTCTTCAGTCCCTCGTCTCAGCTTATGATTCTCTCCCTCTTTACCTCTCTCTTCATCATTCACTCTCCATTTTCCTTTCTTATTCTATCTCCCTTTTACTATAAACATTAACCCAGATTCTCATCTCGTTCGACTCGTCTCCCAATGATCGGAGTTTCATTCAAATGAGTTTCAGTTTTATTTTTTTTTTTGTTTTTCCTGGCACCCTGTGTTTGGTCGTGGAGCCAACAGAGAAAGAAATATCAAATTCTCCATCGATTTTCGGATTTGTTTTCCGTTCTGTCCTCTTTCGTCGTTTGCGAGGATTTCGAGGACATTTTCTTTGGCGCAAGTTCTCGGAAGGATTGGCAAGCGAAGAACTGGGTCACGGCGATGAACGGACAAAGGACGAGAGGGAGACTTGCACAACAAGGTTCTGAATGATCACAACTTCAAGGCGAGGTCTTTGGATGAAATTATTCGAATGCTCGCTTTGCTTGATTTTCGCCCATCTCGAGAGCTATGCAAACTCTCACAATTAGCAAGGATTAAAAGGTGCCGTAAAAGGTTTCCACGAAAGAAAAACGTCAACATATTTCATTAAAAATACGTGACAGTTGTCAGAATTTTATGTGTCAAACTCGGGTTCTCCTTCCACAGCGAGTGACCACTAAATTACGAATTCTGACAGTTTTATCACGGGACGGCGGCCGGCGTGTCGTAAAAACCTCAAACTCATGGGCCACCGTCAGGTGTCAATGGCGACAGACGAACTGTCACGACGTTTGACACTTGTTCGACCAATTCTTCTCCTCCCCTCGCTCTACCGCCTTCATTCATTTTTTCATCGTGCCATTTGATTTTTTCAACTTCCTATCGGCCTCGGGACACGTCCCGCCGTGGCCACGGGGTTTTTATGGAGCTCTTTTACGAGCCTGCGACGAACGCCGCGCCGCATACAAAAGACGTCGCCCCCTCCCCCTCATCGATTGATGTCCGCGTCGACAATGGTTTTGAAAATAACCACCTTTCTTTCCGTCTGCTCGAAAGAACTTCACCGAACTGAGCTTTCGAAGCTTTCTCAAACCGAACAAAAGGCCATCGTTTCCATCTCCTTGGAAAGTGACCATCGTCCCATCAGTCCATCGTCCCATCAGTCCCATATTGATGGGACAATCCATCTTTCCATCGGTCGAATTCTGAAGCCCTCGTCGTCATCGACCTCGTCGCACCCTCGGTCACCGTCTAATCTTCGTAGCGATCTCATCAGACCCGTGGATCTATCGCTCGGTCGGATCCATCTGATGGTATTATTTTCAATTTCGATCGCGATCATAATTACAGACCTTCACCATTCTCCCTCCGAGGGGCAACCATACCCCTTTCTTTCTATACTTCTCCTTCTTTTTATTCTTTATTCTTCTTCGTCGTCCCCTCCGCCCCTGGCCACACCCACTGTTCACAGCCGGGTGCCCATTGTGATAGCCCTGGTTGTCGTAGTCGTCGTCGTCGTCGTTCTCGGCGGCGGCGCTCGATTCATTAATTACAGGGTATCAACAGCCACCAGATCGGGAGTAGCGCCCCCATTGTCGCGATGGGAGAAACGTATAGAAAAGGAGAGAGATATGGAGAAAGAGAGAGGCAGAGGCCGAGGTGACTGGCAGCTGCTCCGTCGGCTGCTGCCGGCATCTAATCCGTCCCTTGAACCCTCTGAAACGCCGTCATTCATCCACATGATCCAAACGTTCCTTTCATTGTTTGAGTTCTTGTTGATGCTTATTGTTGTTGTTGTTATTGAAGTTGTTGTTCTCACCGATCTTCTTGTTGTTGTTGTTAATGTGGTGGTTGTAGGGCTCATGTGGTTGTTGTTGTACATTGTCAATTGTTTAGTTTCTCTTGTCGATCGACTATAGTTGATGGCTATTGTTGTTGGTGCTCTATTGTAATAGTGGTAGTGGTATTGTAATTCTTCATATATTGCATTGTTGTTGTTCATATATGCTGTTGTTGTTTTCATATATGCTGTGGTTGTTGGTTTTCATATTCACCGTAGTTATATCGTGAATTTAAGATTGAAATCTGCGAACCTGCATAAATTTAACACGTCATTGTGCGTACCATTCACAAGCGCACTCTCTCCCCTACTCTTTGTTTCTCTTTCTCTCCTTTTCTTCTCCTGTTTCTCTCGCTCCCTTCTCTACATTCTTCCTCTTCCTTTGTCGGAGCATATGTTGCACGTTGCACCGTTGTCCGGGTGCAGGATGAATAGAAGAAAGGAAGGACAAAAGGTTGCCGCGGTAACCCAGTGTTACATCAAGGATGCGGAAAAAGTAGAAGGGAAAGAGATGGATCTTAACAAATCACTCCATTTCACTCCCTCTTCTTCTATCGCACTACGGGGTTTTTTGAAGGCTCTTACCAAAGAAGTCAAAGAACCTTTAGATTTGGAAATACCTGGGAATAGACCAAAATGACTCTATGAGTAAAAAAGAGAGATCAGGAACCCATAATTGAACGGCCTTCGTTATTGGAACCACTTCAGACCCATCCAACGATCCCCAATTATCAGAATCTCAGACTCTGAAACCCTCGATTGAAACTGTTGCAATTTCAATGAAGACAAGCGGAGGAGTCTCAGGATTAAAATGAAGGTGTTTTTTCTAGAGATTTTCCAACCGAATTCAAAGGGTTCTTGAAGTACTTTGTACCTCCTACTATCTCTCCCTCTCACTCTCTCTCTCTCTCGCCCTCTCTATACCCTTCACAATATTCACACAAAAGACACGGTTCGACATACATGAAGTGCAACGTCATTAAAACGTTATTTTTTCGTCCGAAATCAAGGAACGTGCAGAGGAAAGAAGGAAAGCAACCGACCAACTATCCGTCTAACCACTTATCCATTCATCCATCTTTCCTCTCAACCATCTATCCACCAGTCCATACCTCTCTCGACCCATCCATCTAGCCAGTCGTTCATCCATTCATCGTCCGGTGTCCAGATGAAGCCATCGACGACGACCAAGACGACGAATGAAGTTTAAACATTCGCTATGGAATGGACTTTGGGCAAGAGGAGGAAACGGTCAAAGGGCCGGATGGAAGACGACAGTGGCGGTGAAGAGGAAGGTGGAGGGGGAGAGGAAGAAGGAAACGTAACCTATTGAAAGGAACACGTACGGTTCAGTGTCCATTCGGTGCTTCGGAGGATGCTTATTAACTGCTTCATTTTAACTACTCGTACGTGATGCTTGCCAATGGATTTGTACAAAAATACCTCACTCTCGACCGCGAAAGACAGATAGAGAGAAGGAGAGAGATAGAGAGAGAGGAAAAGAGGAGGAAGAGCACCTCGTCGAAGGGCCATAATGTTTAGGAAAGACATGATCTATGGACGAGGAAAACTGAATGGACGAGTCATGGAAAATGACTTCGAGCCAAGAGCTATTGATGGTGGAAGGAAGGAATGGGAAAGAGAGATGGACAGAAAAGGAAAGGGAGGGGAGGGAAAGAGGAGGAACACTATGAAGATTCATAGTTAAGGTCGTGGTGGCTGAGGTTGAAAGAAGCGAAGGGAATCGTCGTTGAGGTCGAGGTGAAGACGAGCTCCATTAGAAGGAAGCGGCATTAGAGAGGACAGACAAAAGAGGAGGAGGAGGCCAACGGAGCAGTAGGAAGAAGAGGATGAAGTGGAAGAAGAGGATGAAGTGTAAGAAGAGAATGAAGCGTGGAAGACGTGGTTCACGACAACAGCCGCGTGTCGAATGAAGCACGCAGCACGAAACTGAACTCGGCCAGAGCGGCGAAAGAATTTCGGACAGTCAGCGAGGAGCAAGACATATGCACGGACAGACAGAGAGAAGGACGGACAGAGAGATGGGTGGACAGAGAGAAAGACGGGTCGGATGGACAGATGGAGAGAGGGACAGACGGATAGTGAACTGATTGTACGAAGAGAAAGCGAGGTGGCCAGACTCCCAAAGAGATAGACATTTAGGAGGCAACAAATTACGAGGCATTCGACGTTTCCTTCTCGAGGAGAATCTGAAGAAGACGAGGTTGAGGAAGACCTCAGAAGAGGAGAATTTCCTTTATGGAATGATAAAGAGAGAGAGAGAAAGCGAAGTTTGATGGAGCGATGCCGTTGAAAGGTTTCCTCGAATGGTCAGACTCCGTGCGGAAGGAGAAAAAATCGATGTTAGTGAGATTTTCCGACAGTTTTGAAATTTTCCCACTAATACCAAGTCGACCAGAGAAGTGAGGTAGAGAAAGAGTGGTAATGAGAAGGAGAACCACTTGAAACTTCGATATTTTCGCAAACGGTCGGTTTTCGGTCTTTGGAAAGTTGTCAAATCATGACGGCCAAGAACGCGAACCAGGATGCGAGGATGCTTCATATCCTTCGGATGAATCGTGCGGCGTGTCGACGACATCTCAATTTCGCATCTTGCAAAACACCACCAATGACGATGACCACGAGATTCTGACACCGACTTCGACCCCCGGGACGTCGGACCCTCCCACGTCGACCGTCGTAATCCATGCGAAATCGTGCCCAAATGCAAAACCAACGACGTCGCAAGGCCGAAGAAGGACGAAATTAAACGAAAACAGGACGCGGGTCGAGGGGAGAAATTGGTTCCGCCGGGGTCCGAGGGGTAAACGGAAAATGCGTGACACTCATAACGAAGAGAGATAGAGGGAGGGAGAAAAATTATAATTTCCATGAAAATATGATGGTCGCCAGGGAGGAAAAGCGGCGTGACGAAAGAGAGAAAAATCGCAAAAAGATCCAAGGGACGTGCGTGATAGAGAAGGAGAGAGAAGAAGAGGAGTGGGAAGGAGAGGAAAGGGAAGAGAAAACGTGGTTGCTTCGGAAACTGGACGCAAGGAGATTAAAGGATTATGCTCCGAGTTAGTGAGGAATAATGGCAATAACAGGAACAACACGACCGGAGTCGAAACCAAAATACAAAAAAAATACAAGTTCCCCCTCATTGCAATATCTCATTGGCAACACTGTCGATGGATGAAATGTTGCCCTCGTGTTGTTTGCTCTGTCCCGCGGCGTTTGAGGGGTGGGGGCAACGAGGGTTGGAGGATGAAGGACAAGGGTTGGAGGTTGAAGGATGAGGCGAGGGCAGCGCGTGCCGGCCGGTGGTTGAGGATCGATCAAAACAACAGCGAACGCCGCTGACAGGGCGGACGAGGTTTATTAACTAGCCTGAAAGAGGGATGGAGAAGAAAAGTAGGAGAGGAATAGAACGAAAAAATGAAAGGGCCAACGCATGGTGGTCGTGGTTCGGGACGGAAATGTGTGAAGATGTGGAAACACGCCTTCGAGTCAATAAATTTCCACGTCACCAGGAGAAAGAAACAGAATGAGAGAGATATGAGAGTGATGAACCGGGAGAGAGGCAAATAATAAGGAGAGACAGAGAAGTGAAGGCAGAGAATGGGAGGGAAAGAGAGTAAAAGAGAAGCCAGCAGAAGAGAATGAATGAGTGAGATGCCAGACACCTCATGATATACGGAGCCTGAAGGTCGAGGCGAATGCAGCTGCACGATGGGGTGAATTGCGAGGGTCGTGATTTTTCCATGGCTCTCGTATGGGGCGAAAATGTTTTTTCAGCCAGACTCTACCTCCTCTCCTCACTCTTTTTCGCCCTCTCTGCCCTCCATTTCTCTTGCCCTCCGGCGGCAAGTGTCGTCGCACGCTGCGAGCGAAATTGATTTCCATTATTTTCATTATTTCTCTTATTGAATAAACACAGACCCGGAGGCGAAACGAACCCAACTGAGCACATGATGGAAACCATGGCCGGCGGATCGCATGTTATTATTAGCTAGCGACAGTTTAATTGCAAATCCGAGGTTGCCGCCCGCCCTTTAGGAAATCGAAATATTTTTCGTATGCGAAATTGTATATTATTATTTTTTATTTATTCTTCCGTTCTCGATTGTTGCTTTTTTGGGGAGCGTGCCGGGAATTTTATTATTTATTCTCGGTTTTATTCGATTTGAAAATCTCAGTAAGGGGAAGGAGAGAAATGGAGACGGAGAGAGACTAGCGGCGAGTGCAAATATTTGCGCTTCTCATTAGCAACAAAAAAAGACAAGAGTGAGACGTACAAAAAAAAAACCAACAACATGATACACGAACCACTTCGTTGCAACAACATCAACAACAACTTCCGACTGTCTGAACGACTCATCATCATTTTGGCTCGCGCTCATCCGGAACTCCTCATCGTCCACCCCCGACTCCGAACTTTCGTCTGCCTCCTTCTCTCTCAATACCACTCGTCCACCTCCCTCTCGACCACGATTCGTTTCCGCCACCCCCACCGCAACACGACGCCTGGCCGCCTTCGCTTTGATCCGCCGCCGGCGATGGCGACGTCGTCTCCTCGAACTCCTCCACCTTCTCTATCTCCGTCTCTTCCTTCACCTCCCCCCTTCCTCTCCTTGTCCTGAACATCCTCCAACCCCTCCCCGAGGGCGTCATTAGTCACATGGCGGCGCGTTTTTTGCGCCCACTGTAGACAGTCATGCGAGAAAATTCGCCGCCATCGACGGCAAGCGATGAGCGAGGGCGATCGTTGAGTTATTGTTGTTTTTGCTGTTGTTGCTATTACCCTCGCAGGACCTTCGCGAGCATTAGGCAAGGTCCCAAAACACACACACACACACACATTAATGGTCTTCTCTATATGCTGTGTTGTTGTTGCATAAAATGCCCTCCTCGTGCTCGTCTCGTTTTTGCAAATTTAATTTTTCCAAGGGAGGTGGGGGCGTGGCGAGGGCAGGTCGCGGGACATGCAGGCCTTCATTATGATAAATTGTTGCTATTGCCGTCTGGCAAACCAACGAAGTTAACCTCTTCCTTCCCTTTCTCACTCTCTCTCTCTTCCATCTCCCTTGACAAAAAAGTAAAAAGGGCGAAAACCGAGGTTGAGCTCTTTGAAGGGGCTGCGATTAAAAACCCTATTAGTGAAAGCTCCAGGGGGTGGTTGACAGGAACGACCGCGAATCGAGGGAAGGGGGGAAAATTTCGGGTTTCATCGATTTTTTGACTCTACCTCTTCTCTGACTTCTTCCCTACCGTTTTCTCATCCTAATCTTCCTGTTATTATCCCTCGATCGCCGACAGACTTCGCTCATTTCTGGGATAATCTTCGCTTTGGTTCCGATTGAGAACTGGGGGGATTGAAAAGAGGGAAGGGGAAATTGCTCTCCGACGTGAATTTGCACACACTTATCATATTTGCGAGCCACGTTCTGGTAGCTGCTGATCGTCCTCAGTCTCTGGTTCGTTTCAGTCCCTGATTCTGTTCAGTTTCTCTATTTCTCTCCCGCTCATTTCATCGCAAAACACTCCCAACACACCCACCATGCCCCCATCTCCTTGTCCTGCTCCACCGAACGGAAAACACTTCGTTGAACATCCTGCAAATGGTTTTGTATTTGTTTTTCTTCTATTTGTTATTGTTGTTGTTGTTGTTATTTATGTTATACTTGATGTTGAAGTTGTTGTTGTTATTTCGACTTTGTTGTTCTTTCCTCGACGTTGTTGTTGTCGCCCACGTTGTTGTTATCTCCATTCTTGTTGCTGCAATTTATGTTGTTGTTATTGTGCTTAATATAATTTAATATTTATGCAGATAAGCAAATAAGTGTCTGCTCTTCGTGCTCTCCCCCTCTCCCTCTCTCTTTCTCTCTCCCCCACCGGACGTTGGGGATGATTTTCCAAAGAGGAGGCGGGGGTTGCGGGCGGAACCCCGACAACGTCGGAAGCGCCCGCCATCGTCTGCGAAGAGAAAGAGAGAGAGAGAGATCGAGAAGGAAAACAAGGACGACGACTGCAGGCAGCGAGCGTGACTGGAGTCTGGCAACGCTGCTCGAGGGCGACGTTGCCAAATTTTCGATTCGTTTTTGCTTTAATTTTCACACTGCGATGAGTTTCGGCTGATGCTCCTAAATGTTTGCTTTAATTTTTCCTATTCAATTGAAAATCTTCGCTGTATTGTGTTTGAGATGAAGTTGTTGTTGTTGGTGTGGTCGATAATGGTGTTGTTGTAGTCGGTCACATTCATCAATTCATCATCAGCATTCAATTAACATTTGTTCGTCCCCAACTCGTCCTTGGATTTGGTCCCTCGACGGTCTGCCCCAGAGCCCGAGGCGTACGGCGAGGACATGCTTTCGAGCCACAGACAACACAACAATAGACAACAACAACAACAACGATCAATGACCAATCCATCAAGCACGTCCTTCGATCCATCCATCCATCAGTCCATCCTTCCCCTGTCGTCTCTCGATTATCGTCGTTGGACCAAACGATGGCCGGTGTGTGCCAAAAATAAAACAAAAGCTAGACAAGGGGACAACAGCAACAGTTACAACTACAAAAACAATAACAACAAACACAAAAAAATCAACAAAAAAAAACAAATATACATGAAAACAAGGCATCACTGAAATAGCCCCGAAAATTAAATGAAATATTAATTTCCCTTCATTCAGGTTTTTTTTTCTTCCCTACTCTGGGGATATTTTATTTTGAGCCCTCACTAGCAGGATGAGCCTTCACTCGAGTCGAGAAAGGTGGCATCACTGCTGCGTATCGACAAAGGCAAGGGAAGAGAGAGAGAGAGAGAGAGAGTGTGTGTGTGTGAGCAAGTTGGCAAGAGTTTGAGGATGAATCGAACCTGTCGGTTTTTGTTCGAGTACCGAGAATTAAATTGATTTATTTGTATTTCGCGGCACACAGTGGGCGAGGAAACTTTTGGGTCAGCGTGACGCCTCCACCTCCCTCTCTTCCTCTTCTTCCTTCACTTCTCACCGTGACCTCTCGGGGACTCGTCGCAGCTGCAGAGGGTGTGCGGAATCGATTTCGAAGCGACACGAATCGAATTGAGGCGAAGGCCAAGTGGGCGACCCACACGTGCTCGGAGAGGGAATCGTGGGATGGTGAAGGTTGATAGAGAAGGGGAAGAGAAAGGAGATGGTCGAAAGATGGACAGATATTCGATAGTGAGCCTCGAAGTAGGCAACGCAATTATCGAACAGGACCATTTTTCAAAAAAGACTTCGTTTTTAAAACTTCGCTCACATGCAAAAAAAACATCCGATTGAAGGATGAAAGGACGATAAATTCCATTTATTTTCGTCGCAAAGTTTAAATAAATTAATTACACTCGATGGCGCCACCAAGCCACATGGAGCGTTGCGTGGAGCGATGGCGTCGCAAACAGAATCCTTTCCACACCCTCCCAAGGCCAATGGAGTGGGGTCGAGGGGTGCGGATCGAGGTCGGGGGGTGGCATGATTTATGAGCAACTCTTTTGGAGCCACTTAAATTAAGCCGCCGCTCGTCTGTGAAACTTTTCTATCCTTTCCCTCACTCTCAATCCTCATCCAACTCACCCTCCTTCTCTCATTCGCTTCCTTCTCCACACATGTCGATTGGGAGGAGGCGGAGGGATGAAATCGGGTGGCAACCCTTCGAAGTTGTGTCCACGAAATGTTGACCAACATTAGAGGAAAGGCCTCGAAGGACCCTTGGACACTCAGCTGTCATGAGGACTTCTCGAGGAAAGTAAAAGGAGAGTAAAAGATGAAAATCAGTTGAGTGCAAAGTTCTTCAGAAAAGTTTATATATTTCAATATTCTTTTTATTTATTTTTTTATTCTTTATTTATTTATTCTTTTACTTTGCCCCTTCTAATAAATAAAACAAAAATCAAAAAGGAAAAATAGTCAACGTAAACGAAATTCAAAAGTAACTTCTAACAAAATTTTAAATAAAATAAAAAAAAATTCTAAAGAAAAATATAAAAATATATGAAACAAAGAATTTAGTAATTCGTTCCGACGAAAGCCATAAATTTTCAGCTCGCAACCTGCGGGAGAAGGGAAAGTGGGCGTAGGAGACGTGTTCGGAGGGAAATAGGTCGAAGGACGAGAGAGGTCCGTGTTTATCGCTCGAATATCCTTTAAATATTGGCGTTAATAATGGATAATTTTTTGCTCACCTTCGAACCGAATCGAGCTCTCTTTTCTCCCTCTCTCAAGCTGCTTTTTCACTCTTACTTTCTCTCTGATTCTCCCTCTCTCCCCCCTTCTCCATCCTGGGCATGGTTTCGACCATGAGTTGCACAGCCGTAAATAAAATGGCAACAAAATGGCGGCAACGTGATGGCCACAGGAAGTTAATGTTGTTTTTGTACAGATTTCTCTTTTTTGTTGTTATTTCTCATGTTGTTGTTGATTGTATTCTTCTTGTTGTTGTTTTGGTAGCCGTTGATTTATTGTTTTTAATTTAAAAATGTTGTCGTTTGTTTGGAGACCAACAACAACAACAACGGCAACCAAAACAAATATAACAATAATAATAGCAACAATAATAAATTTAACGAAAACGAAAGCAAAGCCAAAAACAATATCAACAGCAACAATAACAAACACTGTCAATATGAATAATTCACTAGATGGCGCGACGGAATGCAAATACAGACGGAGGCCCAGACTCTCTCCCCCCTCCCCGTCTCTCTCTGTCTCCCTCTCGCATTTTGTCCCCCTCACATTCGCACAAATAATAATGAAATCTGATTTTGACTTTTGGTGTTTTTCCTTCTTTTGTTGCAGATTGGGGCCCATGCAGGCTTCCGCTCACCAACAACAGATGGCCCAAAGTATGTCAACGGGCAACAACACGCTCGGCGGCCACGGCATCGACCGCGGCGGCGGTGGAGGCGGACCCGGGGGCAGCGGAGGGCCGGGAGGCGGACCCCACTGTCAGATGGGCGGCTCCCAGCCACTGGTCATGCCCGGCTTCCCACTGCGCACCTCACACTCGGCGCACGCACCGCACTACTCACCATACTCACCATCCAGGTAAGGTCCAATCGATAGTATATGATATAAATCATCTAAAAAGATGAGCACGACTTGGGGTATAAAGGAATTTTGGGGTTGTAGATTCCAGATTTTTTCCAGTTATAACTCGGAAAGATAACCAAATCAGATTATTTGAATTAGAACAAATTATACAATAAGAGTAAATTTGAAAATCATCATTCCTTTTTTTTTGCTCTTCCTTTATTTTTCTTTTGTTCTCCCTCCCTTTCTTTGCTTTATTTACTTCATTCATCTTCTTTTATTTGCTACTTCTCCTTCTCTTTCCTCTTCTTTTATTTGCTTCCTCCCCTTCGCCTTCATTTATTTGCTTCCTCTCATTCCTCTTCTGTTTGATGAGCCTCATTAATATACGACACCCACTCATCAGAGGATCCTCCGGCCGAACCCACCAGCTGTTTCACCTCTCACTCACACAACTCTCTGACCTCCTCTCCTCACCACTCTTCTCTCACCTCAACCACCTTCTCTCACCTCTGACCTCTCCCCAACCGCCCTCTCACTGTCCTCTGTTCCACCTACCTCTTAACCTTCTGCACTCGGCATCACCTGCTTTCACCTTTCTCCCCATCGGGTTCACCTCTTAGTTTCTTTACCACTTCCCCCATTTTCCTCTTCACTACTTCCTCCCTACATTTCTTCACTTATTCCTCCTATCATTTCTTCACTTCTTCATTACTTCTTCCTTCCTCCTCTTCATCCCCTTCGTTTCTTTACCATTGGAACCACCAGAACCGCATTCACCCAGTGGCCATCGTCAAGCCCAGACCTGAGAAACACGTCACAAGAACCATCTTCTTCTTCACCGTCCACGTTTTCTTCCTCTTCTTCGTCTCACATCTTCCTCTTCATTTTCGTCAACATCTTCTTCTTCCGTGTTGTAATGAATTTCATCTCCTCAACTCAACTCGTGTCGGTGGAGCCCCGAAGCTTGAGACGTGACCACTCAAAGGAAGAAAAAAAAAAGTAATGACAACATAAGAAACAACAACAACAACATAAAAACAACAATAAAAGTAACAATAATAAAATTAAGAACCTAAAGAAAAGCAACAACAAATGCAACCCACACACATTCAGTAGGAACAACTTTTCTTTCGCTAATGTTGTTGATGTTGTGTTATTTTTTTTTTTTTTCTTTTTGTTGTCATAGTTCTAGTTATTGTTGTTGTAATTCTTCTTCTTGTTGTAGTGGTTATTGCTGTTGTTGAAGTAGTTGCCGTGTTTTGTTTTTTTGTTGCATTTTGTTATCCTAGTTTCTGGTCACGTTGTTGTTGTTGTTGTTCTTGTCATGTACAAATCATCATTGCCTTCATTTGCAAAACAAGATTTTTCTCCATCTTCATCTTCGTCCACAGCTTCTTGTTCTCCATCTCTCGTATGTTTTCCATTATTTTTTTCTTTTTATTTTTGTTGTTGCTGCCATTCACCATTCTGCACTCCATCTACCTTTATCTTGAGGATACTGTTACTATTGTTGTTATTGTTCTTGTTGTTGTCGGTTGCATCTTGAGTCCCACCACACGGCAACCAGCGATTTATAACTGTCATGTTGCACACAGAACCATTTGATTCCAAGAAACCCAGAACCTCTAGAGAAAGAAGAGAGTGAGAGAGAGAGAAGGATAGAGAGGGGAAAAGAGTAAGCGAAAGATAGGTGCATCTTCCACTTCTTCTTCTTGTTCGCGTCGAAATCCTTCGTTACGAGCGGAGCTTAGCCGAATATATTGCTGCACTAACGATCTTGGCTTAGAGTGAAATTGTTGCAACTGCAACTGCAGTAACAACAATAACAAAATCAACTGCAATAACAACAAGAAAAACGGAGGCAATAACAACATCAAATGCAATAACAACAATAAATGAACAACAAAAATAAAAATACAACAACAATGAAGACGAACGTCTTCCTCTTCCCTTATGTTGCAAAGTTGCATTAATGCTCCGCTTGGCGGCGCTTGTGTTTTGGCTCTGTCGCTGTCTTTGTCTCTTGCTCTTTCTCTGTCCCCTTCTCTTTCTATTTCTTTGTTTGCCTCCCTTTCTATCTCTTTCTTTGACTGTTTCTCTGTCTGTAGCTCGCGTAGGTGTCGAGATCCAAGAAACATTGTCTGTTGGGGCTGGAGAAAATCCTCCTTTTGCTGCTCCTTATCCTGAAACACCAGGAACATCAGTCACAACAACACCGAGAACAACAACTGCCACCAGTTCTACTCCGTGTGGGTGGTTCTACAGGTACCCAAGGGAGAGTGGCCAGGTGGAGGGAGGCGGCTTAAGGAAGGAACGAGACTGGGATGAAAATTAAGTAACGAGGCTGGGTTTGGAAAACAAGGAGTAATGCTGAAGAATCAAGCAGAGGAATGAAGAGTATAAATTACAGGTTTCTCCTGAGCTTCACTTTACTACTGCAAATACTACCAATACGACGACTACTAGAACGATGACTACTAACACGAGGACTTGTAGTGGCGATGATGCTATTGCCAGATTTTCAAACATTGATATTTTGTTCTCTCATTTCTGATAGTTTCCCATTTTTCTCTTATTTCTAATTCTCTCGCAAATTTTTATTTTTGTTCTCATTTTGTATTCTTCACCTTCTTCCTTTTGATCACCACTCCTTGAGAAGATGGTGTTGCTGTTTTTGTTTCCCACAGCTCATCTTCCTTATTTCATCCGCCCACACACGATCTACTACTATTCCTACTACGATTTCGTGTTCGTGTCGCATGGGTTTGTGTGGGCGCGATTTACATACACGCGATTCGTGTCATCGTTCAGTAGAAATCAACAACAAAAACACAAATAACACAGCAACAGCAGCACAATCAAAAATCGAATAAAAACAACAACAATGACAATATCAACAACAACAACAATAACAGTAACAGCAACAAAATTTCAGCAACAACTTTATGTTGCATCTGTCATACAATGTGGCAGCACTGGTCGCTTGTTTCTCATCTGTTTTGCATTTTTATTCGATTCGCAGCATCCACCAAGAGACGTCGTTTGTCGTCGTCTATCTGTCCGTCTGTCTGTCTGTCCATACATCTGTCTGTCTGATGATCTGCCGGTGTGTCCGTTGCTGGCTCTCTGTCTGACTTTGTCCTCTGTCTCCATCTCGCTGTCTCTCTCACTCTACTTGTCTCTCGAATTTCGCATAAATTTACACTTTCCGTGGAAATTTCTTCATTATTTATGCCACAAGTGGAAGGAGGATGGTGAAGGAAAGGAAAGAGAGGGAAGAAAAGAGGTTGCTGGAGGAGGTTCGGGCTTTAATTGAGAGGATTTCCATGTCTGTGTGTGTGTGTGCTTGGGGTGGGCCGCCGAGGTGCGACGGCGACAATTTGTTGTCGCCTCGATCGAATTTAATGGATTTTCCATTTAAATCGAAGGCTCGTTTCAACAGAAGAAGTTCTTCCGGGAAGGTTTTGTTTACTCTTATTCTCATTTTTTCAACTTTACTTATTATTTTCTTCTTTCATTTGTTCATCCTTGTCTTCTTTTGTAGATTCCTTTATAATCATTATTTGCCTTCCCTTTCTTCTCCGTTGAACCTCTTCTGGTATTGATTCTCGTCTTTAGATCCTACAACTTGAGATCCTTCGACTTGACTTCGAAGGGTTACCTTGAAAAATACTTTAACATTGAAAAGGATGAGAAGGCGGAGGAAGGTTGCCTAAGGACATTAAAAATTAAAACGAAATCCTTCCTCGTCCTCTGCCTGATCTCGATTATCCTGCTAAACTAATTCCGAGAAAAGCTCTCCACACATCGGCTGGCTTAGAGAGGTGTGTGTAAGTGTGCATGTGTGTGTTTTTGAGTGTGTGCTTAAGGATCACGGCGAATTGAGTGAAAATTAAATTACATTTGCTCTCCACTCACACACACACACACCTACTGATGATGTCCTCAAGCACACACTATTTTAGTCCGCACACTTTGAGTCCATAGAAAAGTTAATCCTCGAGGAAGGTTAACATAAGATAGAAAGGAAACGTGAATCAGGGGAAGTGACAGAGAGAGAGAGAGAGAGAGAGAGGGATAGAGTGAGAAAGAGAGAGGGGGAGGGATAACATGAGGGAGATGGGTATATTGTGTGCCCTCGACATCCTTCAACCATCAGCGAGGCAACCCATCAAAGTGATGTCTCCTTAAGATCTCGTTTAATTTTCATTCTGCTCCCTTCCATTACTATTTGCTTACTACTATTTTGCTCCTGTTGTTGTTGCAGGTTTCACATAGATAAACGCTGTCAGCACAGATGTTCCTGGAAGTGTCTGAGTATCGCCTTAATTCTACTAGCAGTCGTCCTAACAGCCATGTTGGCCTACTTTGCAGGTGAGTTTCTTCCCCTACTACTTTCTTGTTATACTCGTACTATTAAGGTAGTAAAGGGTTAAGGAGCATCTCGTGGCACTCGAGAGGAAATAAACCCGAATCGAAAGGAAATAAGGTCAAAGTTGTGAGCAAAATAATTTGTAGTAAATGTAAAATTGTAGGAGGCAAAATAAATTGTAGTAAAATAAAATTGTAGTACGTAAAATAAATGGTAGTAAATATTGTAGTAAGTTAAGTAAATGCTAATAAAAAGTAACGAAAGTGGGCTGTAAAAAAAATATACGAAAAATAAAAAACGTAATTCGCAACAGGAGTTGAAAGTAGTTTTGCAAGATAAAGTGTTGTAACTGCGATTGGGAAAGAGTGCTAAAAAAGCCAATCGAAAATTCGAAAACAAAAAAGAGAAATGTAAATTGCTGTTGTGATAGAAAGAGAGAAAAAGGGTAAAAATATGTAGTGAGATCTGAAATTCGATACAAGAAATTCTTTGAAATCCAATGCTCAAAATTATATTCGAAAATGTGAAGCACCTGAAATGGAAGCAGATAAAAATAGTACTTAAATAGAGTGCAAAAAAAGTTACAAATAGGGCCATTGAAAATAGTTGCAAATAGAAGTGCGAGAAAGAGAAGTGCGAATCAGCGCATTCAAATTTACACTAGAACGAAGTTAAGTAGCAAAAACTATGGAAATGCACTGCGCGAAAGTACTAAAAACTTATTTGCCTATAAAAAGTTGCGACAAAAGCTCGATCGATAAATGGACCAACAGAAGCTTGTTTTCCCTCTCACTCGCTGGTAATCTCGCTTTCTCCCTCGGGTGTCAGAAGTGCAATTGAGTGTGTGTGTGTGAAGTATTTGAGGAGTGGATGTGAGTGAGTGTGTGTGAGTGAGTTGTTGTTGTTCCTACCATGTCAAGTACTCTCTGGCGATGTTATTAATTAAGCGAAAAAAGGGATTTAATAACAACGCCAAACACGGCAACACCGACAAACACACACATACTCACATCCACTCACAGTCAGAAGCTCAATGGGACACTTCTGGACACACACACACCAATACGTTCACACACACACACACACACATGGCACATGCTCAGCCTAATGCTGTGCACACAAGAAGACGTTGGCAACACTGGCTCGCGTGGGTTTCTCCGCTGTACAGCATTAGTTAACATTAGTTTGCCGCGTTGCCAACTGCGGCACGAGGCAGCGGAGTGAGGGAGATAGCATGAGTGGCGAATTAATAGCCAAGGGCTCATTAGGGAAATGTGTCAAAGTGCACAGATGCGAGTGTGTGGATGTGAGTGAAAGAGACAGAGCGAGGGAAAATGAGATGAAGATAACGATTTTCGGGGAATTCAATTGTGTGCTGAAAACGATGTTTAAAGCGAATTCGGGGAAGAATTTTTGTGTAAGAGAATTTTCGGGAAAGAGAATTTTCTCGGAACGCCCAAAATACCATCGATATGTTTTCCAGCAAGACTTTCTGCTGAAATAATGATTACAAGGAAAATGAGATTTATAAAAACAATTTACAAAGTTCTGGTATTTACAAAAATCTTGTTTACAAGAAGAAAAAATAAGATATGAAAAAAGTAATACATAATACTAAAACTTTAATCTTGAAATTTGATAATAAAAATTCCTAACTTAAACTCTGGAACAAAAAGAAATCATCTAACTATACAAAAACATACAAATTTAGCAAATATTCGTAATAAAATATATTTCAAAATTAAATCGAAAGTATGCAATAATGAAAAGTGAAACTTTGAAGTCGTGAGCGCAAGGGCAGCCAAGGACTTGAAATTGAAACTTTGAAATTACACAAATTTATGGGGGCAATTAGGAAAAATAAGGTGAAATTCCCAAAAACACAGACCGCAAACTTCCGACGAACAATGAGTTTTTGATTGCAAAGGGCTCTCTTCGGATGGCAACGCCGGTGAGAGGGCCACAAAAATCCTCCACTCGTGCCCGCTTCCGTCATTCCTGCCACGCTCACTCCGGTCCCGCCCCCATGGCAGACGTGTCTGTGGCATCCGTTCGTGTCTTTCGCCCCAAACTCCTGGTGGCCAATAAATGCTTGACTGCTGCATTTGATGGAAGCCAGCAAAAACAGTAATAACAAAATCAACTAACAGCCCAAAAACAACCACAAATATAACAACAACAAAAATCACCAAAACAACACGAGGTCGGTCGTGTGGTTGAAGCATCAGCAGCATCGTCACAACTTGATTTAATTATTTTTCATTAAATTTTATTCATTTTATATTTCATTAAACTTTCTTGATTTCCGCACATAATCTACGAGTTTCATGACCGCCCAACCGCACCCACACATATACACCAGCACCGAGGATGAGACAACCACACACACAGATAGACACAGACAGAGAGATAGAAAGAGAGACAGAGCATGTGGGCACCTCACAGTCGACTGCGTTTCGGCGAATGTCTTTTGACAAAATTATTTAGCAACGAAATCGCTCAAACGAACCAGGGTGGGAGGGAGAAAGATGGGAGATGGGACGAGGGTTGCCAGAGCGATGCAAACTTTGCGAAAAACTCCGCTCTATCTATTCGCATCCCGGGGAAGGGGGGGACGAGAGCTGTAAATCACAGTCACGCAGCGCTCGCCATTAACAAAAGAGGTCGAGCGGGAGCTCGAGTGAATTTTCGGCTGCCGAAGCAGGACCCGGGAATTGAACGAGTGGCGGCGAGGGGAGGGTGCGAATCGCTTGGTGATAAAAGCTCTGTGGGCGGAAGGATCCTGTGGTGATGGGAGTGGGTGTGGAGAGGACGAGTGGAGGAAACGCATTGCATCGCTCGACGGTAGAGGACAAGGGGAGGGAGGTGGAAGAGACGATGGTGGATGCGACGATAGAGGAAGTGATAGTGGAGAAAGAGAGGATGGTGGAAGAGACGATGGAGAAAAAGACGATGGTAGAAGCGATGATGGTGAAGGACAAATGGGTGGAGGATGTGGGTGAAGAACGATTGGGTGGAGGAAACTGAAGGAAGAGGATGGGAGGGGGAAAGGAGTTGAAGGAGGACGAAAAATAGTAGGAGGAGACATGGGACAAGGATAAGGAAGAAGAAAAAGCGCGGAACATAAATTCTCGGGCAGCACTTTTGATGATGAAACTGTTTTTCATGTTGTTGTCATAGTAGTTACTGTTGTTATTGTGGTCGATGTTGTTTTTGTTGTTCTGGGTGATGTTGTTTTTGCAATATCTTCAGATGTAGTAGTTGTTGTTATTGTATACTGGGACAGATGCACCCAGCGCCCAAGACAGTGGGACAACCAGAGAAACTCCAGACAACCAGAGGAAAGAAGATGATGAGGAGGAAGAGGAGGTTGTGACTGGGAGTGTTTTGAAAAGAGGAACACGGGAGAAGGGGAAAGAAGAAAAGTTCGCGGTGGATGGAGTCGATTGGGGGTGAGGAATGTGTGAGAATTTGGGGTTCCTTTCGTTCATTTTGGTGGTTGCGACGATTGCTGTTGGTCTTGTTGGTGTGGAATTGTTGTTATTGAAGTTGTTATATTTTTGTTGGTAAAGTTTTGGTGTTATTGTTTTTCTTGTTGTTGTTGTTGTTGTTATTATTGTATTTGTTGTTGTTGCAATTGTTGTTGTTGCAATTGTTGTAAATGTTGTTATTCACTGGGAACAGAAAAACCCGCTGCTAACTTTCACCATTTCGCACACCACAAACGACGCTCAGATTTAAATCACTTCAAAGCAATTTCGAAAACACGCTCAGTCTCCCTTTCACTCTCCTCCTTAGTCACCCACTTTCTCCCTCTACCACAGTCTTCTCCCCTTTTACCATTCTTCTTCTGTCACTTCGCTTGCTCTCGTGGCTGCTCCTGCGAACTGAAAGTAATTACGAGTGCGTTTGACTAATGGCAACCCTGCCAAGCGAACGAGAGCAAGCGTTTCGAGGCAGGGAATGTGAAAGAGAAGATGAAGAAGAAAGAGAAAACGATAGGGGACGGGGACGGGGGATAGGGGACGATAGGGAGAGAGTAGAGAGCCTGAGACCGGGAGCAACTTGAGAATTATTGCTGCGAACGCTGATCGTTGCTGCTGCCCGCAAATGAGCTGCGATTCAAAAATCCTCGCCACCCGAGGGTCCAAACTGAGAAGTGTGTGTGAGAGAGAGAGAGAGAGAGAAAGATGAGGAGATCCTATGAGAACGAGACAGCAAATTTAGTGGCCATTCGGTGGCTCCAAATTAGGAGCTAATGAGTGGGAGTTCCCTCCTTATGCACATTCGCACATTCCTGCAGCGAACGAAAGCCATAAAAATCTTCATTCGAGCGATGCATTTCGCGGCCATTAACAAATGCCACCGCATGAACACTAACATTTTATATCCTTGCGAAGACCGTGGAGTCCTTCGCCAGATATGGAGAGAGAGAGAGAGAGGTCAGAGCGAGGGAGGTGGAGTAAAAGTTCAACTGAGGATTCATGTTCGAGGTAGTTCTCTGAATTGAAACTCACCAGTGAATTTAAAGGATTTTGAGAAGAAAATTCTCTTTAAAAGAATTTGATGAACAAATTCTCTCCTTGGGGATTATGTTCTCAATAATATGTCAGGATGATCCTTCCTTTGTGACTTCTGGTTTCTTCAATTGGAAATTTTCAAAGCTTTTCTTCGTATTTCAACCGTTTAATCTTCAACGTTCTTCAATTTCAACGTCTTAACCTTCGAATTTTCTCTGTATCCTTCGATTTCCATCCTTTTGCCCTCTGACACTCAATGAAAGTGAGCCCAAAGTAAGTTCTTCTTCATCTTCTTCTGCTTCCCCTTCTTCTTCTTCTGGAAAGTCTTGCATCTTCTTATTCGATTTGAATCGTTGGTGATGTCAGTGTCTAAGCATATAATTACAAACTCTCATGAATAAACCACAAACAATAGTCGTAAGTGAAGCAGTAATAACAATAAGACAGTGATAACCACAACAACAATGAAAAGCAATAATAATAACATCAATGATAACAACAACCATAAAGTAATGATAACAACAACAATGTAGTCACAAACTCTGGGCCACAGAATCCCGAACCGGATCCGGAAGAACTCAAAGGCGATTTCGATGACGCGACAGGAAAGAGTTTAATTGTCAGGGAGGGCCAATAAAGGCAACAACAACAACAATGACAACAATAATAGTAATAACAATAACATAAATAATAGCAACAAAAACAACAGTGAATCGGAACATTTATCATTATTTCAAGCGTTTAGCCGAAAGTTATCCTCATCGTCCAAGGCGAAAGCCATAAAGGATATTCATCAAGTGATGAAGGGGGAGTGAACGAGACAGAGTGTGTGAGAGAGAGAGAGAGGTATAGTTAAGAGAAGTCGTAAACAAATTGTGAGAGGACAACAACAACAACAACAACAAGAATGGAGTGAAAAAACACGGAATCCATGGCGAAGTTTCCAAAGGCTGTTATTTATTTTCATTTCATTTTAAGACATCCTTCGTTCCTTTCAACCTTCTTTCTGTGCGCAGGAAGCAGTTAAAGAAGTCGAAACTTTTTCAATGCGGCTGCGAACAAAGCGCAGCAACAACAACAGTAACAAATACAACAACATCACGCAACACAACGTTGCGTTGTTTATTGTCTTGCCTCAACTTTAGCTTTGACTTCTTCGTCTTCGCTCGACTTCCCTCTCACTCGTCGTCATATCTTCTGAAACTCCTTCGTCTTCTTCTCATACTGCTACTTCTTCCTCATCTTCTTCTTCTGCTTCCCTCTTATCCATTCTTCTTCTTCTTCTTCAGTTGACTCCACCCCTTCCGTCCGACTCGGTTGACTTTACACAGAGAAATTCTAAAATTTATGTTTGAAATTTATGTCCTTAAAGGTCGCTCGCTCCCTCGTCCTGGGGAGTCGCAGGAGTGTCTCTCTCTCGCTTGCACACGCACAGTCCGAAGATACTGAGACCCGCCCCCTTCTCCGCCCACTCGTTGCGGGGTCGACGGACCTGGAGACGTTGTTGGGGCTTCGTCGCCTTCGTCTCCACGTTTCTGTCGCCCTCGACTAATTATGGTGTTTATGTGTCTAGGATGAACCGCTACATTTTCACAACATGCCAACAACAACAACAATGACAACAACAACAATGTGAACAATAACAACAACTCTGACAACAATAAGAACGCCAATAACAACTCGACTTCTCTCTACAACTACTTCAAAAACAACTATAAAAACCGTAACAACAACAATTCTAACAACAACAAACAACAGTTAACATTGAGCAGAGCAAGAACAACAACAAATCAACAACAATAAAAACAGGAAACAGAAAACACTAAAAGCTGGCAACCCTTTTTGGAGCAGTTGTAAGGCTTTTTCTTGACGTTGCAAGAAACTTTCTCAAAATTTCCCTCCACAACAATAATATTTTCAACATCACCAACAAGAACAAAAACAACAACAACAAAAGTAACAACAACTTAAAGTAGAGAAGAAAATATCACCAAATAATATATATACATATACCTTTGTTTTGTATGTATGTATTTACAGAATGAAAAGACGCAAATTTTGTGAATTGTTTATGAAAAGTTTCGTTCGCAGCAACGAAGTTGGAGTGAAAATTTTTGTGAATTATATGCGTAACGTGATTTACGGCAGAATAATTGTATTAGTCGACTGTAGATGGGTGGGGAAAGAATGGAGAGAGAGAGAGAGAAAGAAGGATGGATAGAGAAATCAGAAAGGACAGAGTGAAAGGAGGAAGAAAGTGAGAAGGATGAAGATGTTGGGGTTTTTGGGGAAAATATTACCGAATATAGCTTTTTATTTTAATAAACTAAATATTTCAAAAATAATAAACAAAATTAAAAAATAAATTGAAATTCAATTAATATTAAAAAATCATAATTTAATAAAAAAAATCACATAAATAATAACTTAAAATAACTGGAAATGTATTTATATAAGAATATAGAAAACATAACATTTTATAATTGAAAAGGAATAAAAGTCGAGAATTAATGCATCGAGCTTGCGATATTTGAGCTTGCGATAATTGAAAAAGTCTTTAAAGTATTTGCGATTGTCCATCGCATCAAGGAGAGCAGAAGACAGGATGAAGAGGGGAGAGAGGAAAGAATAGTTGTGTGGAAAAGAAGAGTCGGAGAGAGGAAAGAAGATAGAGAAGGATAGAGAGAGTGATGGGTACAAAGAGAGGAGGTAGAAGGGATTGGGAAGAAATTGAATTCCTCGACACCTACGGAAAATGCCAGTCAAGCGACGGCGACGACCTCGCATCAGGATCCCAGATTGTTTTCCCTCTCCCTCGAGCGATTCAAAGTCGAACCGAGTGGTACAAAGAGAGAATGGTGGAGAGGAGGAGAGGAAAGAGAAAAAGGAGAATCTGGGGAGAATGCGGTGGAACGATAGAAAGAACGACGGACACAGATCGGGAGACAGGACATTGGTCGCCGACCCGAGCGCAAAATCAATGAAAATCGCTCGAATTGCTCACCACACATACAAACACACACACACACTCATACACAAGGACACCACAAACGTTTTTGAACCAAACAGCGAGCAGCTTCACACACACACAGACAGACAGACAGACAAACACAGATCGACATTCACCGGACACCCACACACATATGTTGTCAGAGACAAAGCCCGAGGCAGAGAGAGAAAAGGGATATAGAAATTGATAGAGAGGAGTGAAGAGAGAGTAAGAGTGGGAGGTGGAGAAATGTTGCTAGAATTGCATTCTTTTGCGGTTTCGACTGGCGCCGACGACTCCCGTCACATGACCAAACCCAAACAAACACACACACAGACTCATGTGGGAGGTGAACGAAAAGAAAAAGAAAAAAGGAAAGAAGAAGAAGTACTCCGACGGCAGACGACAGAAAATGGCGGTCAATAAAAACACAATCGAAATTGCATTTTGTATTTTCTTCGTTTTATGATTTCATTTTTCACATACAATGGCGGGAATTCCTTAACGAACTTTATTCTCTCGCTGACTATCTCCTTCTCCCTTTTATTCTAATTGTCCCTTTCACTGCTTTTCACTATCGCTAACTAAGAGCGACCAGTGTTGTCAACCTTCTGAAGGTGTCGTCGTCGTCGTCGTCGGTGTCATTGTGAAGAAAGCTTGAAATTAAAACTAGGTTCGTTCGTTGCCTTCACGCTTCGTGTCCTCGCAAATCCTTCATTTGCCATCGCCACCGGATGCCAATGGCTTCTGCTTTTTTCATTTTCTTCTTCCATATACTTCTTCTCTTTTCTTCCCCCGTCCGCAAATCCCATGCAAATCCCCGGAACTCATTTCCATTTCCTCAGTTCGGAGGGATTTCGCAAATAGCCCTTCTTCTTTCTCGTTCTTTGTCTCTTTACCTCTCTCTTTATTTCTCACTCACTCTTGCTCTATCTCCCTTCACCGGTGAGACGCACAATTCAATCGCTGTCCCCACGTCATCAGGACTTTACCCTCTATACCTTCTTCGGCCCCTGGGAATCCCCATCGAACTATCCTCTTCGGTTGTCTTTCGTTTCGCTAGTCTTTGACTCGTCCGCTCTCCTTCTTTTATATTCCACTTGTAACATTATCTTGCTCTCTACCAATCTCTCTCTCTCACACTCAATCTCTCTCTCTCTCCTTCTCACTCTCTCCCTCTCTCTACCCTTTTCTCTTTTATTCCCTATGATCCCCTCTGTGTCCACGGTTTTTTCGCCCACGCTGTCGGAAAGTGTTTTCAAATTGTGGCTTCTATTTCAGAGCAAAGCCCCGGGAGGTTAGGCGACACGGAAGGGGTTCAGGGTGTTTCTGCCCCACCCTCCCTCGTGCCTCCGGGAGTCAGGCCACATGCAACAAAAGGCGAATTAACGCGATTCACGCCCGGCTGCCCGCTGCAGCTGACTTCGCATTTGGCTGCGGAATTAATTCGTCGCAGCCATCGTCCTCCTTCTCTGCCTCACTCACTCATCTCTCTCCTCCTCACTCACTCACTCACTCACTCATTCTATCTCTCTTCCTCACTTACTCACTATCCCTCAATCACTCCCTCACTTACTCCCTCACTCGCTGCATCGTTGTCCTGACTACGAAGCGCCCGAAGTCCTCCAAGTCCTCGTGGTCATTGATCGTCCTGGGATTCCGAAGCACCGGCGATTTGCATGAGCCGCGAGTCCGAGCGAGAGGAGTGATTTATGATATACAGGGTGCTCCACCTGCCGGCTCCACCTCCCGACGGCGCTCTCCAAGCTCACCATGCCCCACAATCCCACCGATTTCCACATAACCCAGGGGCGGTGCATAAATTAGTTACATGTCTTCGAACACATGGTTCGACGACTGCAGGCTTAATTGCGGAGGATTTTTTCGACCAAAGTCCGTGATTGAAGAATTCGCAAATATTCGAATAACATTCGCCGAATTGAATTTAAAGAGGAGGATTAATTTATTAAATTAATAGGATTTTCATTTAAAATTGATAGAAGTGATCAATTTAATACAATTTTGTAAATTATGAAAATTAATAGAATGAGAGAAATTAATAGACTTAAATATATTTATGAAAATAGTAAAATTTATGAAATTATTAAAAAATCATAAAATTAAACAAAAAATGATTTATATACAAATTTATATATAAATTTAACTTCCATGCTCAAACTCAATTTTTTTTTTCAAAAATGAGCATTCGAAAAATTTCTAAAATTATCACTTTTACTTTATATACATAAAATTTCGAAATTTAAATAGAGAAATACCGAATCACAATTTGAGATCAGGGAGAAATTTTTCAAAAAAATTCTCATATTTCTGAATTCTTATTCTTCTCGATTAATTTGTCAATTTTCTCCAGAAATTATAGACGAGAATTTTGCCTCTGCTGAGAAAAGTCCTCCCATTGTTCTAAAATGTGAAAATTCCATACTCATATCTCCGATTCTTGGAATCCTTTTGAAAACCTGTCTCTGCCTGCATCATGGTAGTCATCAGGAGGCGGTGGGAGGACGAGGCGTGGCAGGTTTGAGTCTGAGTGGAGGTGAAAACGGGGGGGTCTTGAAAATGACTTCGAAATCGGGTCATCGAGCAACTGTGCCAGGCGGATCCGGAGCCAGAGGTTGCCACAGTTCGTAGATGGGAACTGCGACGACATCCAACAACAATCGACAACCGAACAACAACAATAATCGACATCGGACCAACTCGAGAACCGCCTAAGCGTTGCACGAAAGCTGAAGAGTTCGTCGGCTTTGGTGGCACCAGCAGGAGGCACAAGACAGAGTGAGATAGAGCGATAGAGGAAGAGAGATAGGGAGAGTAAGATAGAGGGCGAGAGAGAGAGAGAGGGAGATAAAGTGAGAGGGATAGAGAGAAGGCTGCAGTCGCATTGCAGTTGTTATCGGAAATGGGTTAATCGATTTTTAAGAGGATCCCCGATAGCGAGCGCTCACTTCATGCTCTGTTTCTTTTCAACGATGACACGAAGTTGACGAGGACGAAGGATGAGAGGGAGAGGATGAAGCGGTGGTGGAGGGTAGGAGGTATGAGGAGGATAAAGGAAGAGAGCACAGAAGAAGAAGAGACGAAGACGATGATCACCGAGAGAACGATGTAAATGAGCAGGACGATGATGGGGATGAGATTTAAGGAGAACGGAAAGGCGACGGAAACTTGTGGAGGACGAGGACTACGAAAAGGACGATCGGTAGGACGATTCGACGAGATGAGAATCAGGCAGTGGAGAGATGGAAGGGAGAACGAAAGGAGAAGAAAGAAGATGATGTCGTTGACGTTGATGAGCCCAAGACAAACACAGAAACAAGACTAAGGGGGCGAATAAGTGACTGAAACAGACAAAAGGAGGGCACTGTATCCTTGTTTCGCTCTTTCCCCGCCGTCGCCTTGTCGGCGAGTGTCATTTGCAACGATTCGAGGATACCGAGGATATCGAGGCGTTGCCAAAGGGGAGAGCGAGGGGCGGATTTGCTTCGATGCAAACAACGCGAGGCGATGTGATGGAAATCGCTCCGATTCGCTTCGACGGGTCCGCAGTGAAACTGGCGCAGTGGGTTAATTGCTCACATCACCCTGTCCCACTCTACCCTCATTCTCTCTCTCTCTCTCTCTTCCTCTTCGGTGTCGGTTTTATTGAATATTATCCTTGCTTGTGCTGGGTTTTATGCCTCGCATTTAATTTCGGCCCTCGGCCAATTCGAAGGGCGATCGACGGAGGAGGATTAAATTTCGCTTTACAGCCATCCGGCGAATATCCTGGTTTATGGAGGAGCGAAATTTCCAGAGGAGGAGAAGGCGTAGTTTGTTTCGAGTCTATGATGCTCTGTGCTTCTCCATTTCTCTTTCGCTCTCCCTTTCTCCCTCTCTTCCTCGCAATTTTTCACTGCTTGCTCCATTTATCTCTTGCACTCGAGTTTGTGCTGAAATTTCCTGCTCCTCAACTTTTAATTGAACCCTTTTTATAGCTAGAAACTTACGAGTGAGGGGATGGAGGGGATCCTGACGTGAACGACTGCTATTTTAGCGACACCTCATCGAATCATTAACCCAGATGCGAACGAAACTCGACGACTCTTGAAGAATCGAAATTTCTCCCTCTTTTCCTCCCCCTCTTTCTGTCTTCTTTTCACTCTTCTTCTCTTTCTCCCATTTATCCCTCTCCCTCTTCACCTCTCGAGTGTTCGCTAAAGGATCCACTTGGCTGCTTTGATAATTTTTCCTGCATATCTCAATGTGCCATCAAATTTGTCACATCTTCCTTCCTCTTCCTTCTCACTATAATTTCTGCTCATTTTTTTCCGCAGAAATCTCATTACTAATTTTTTAATTAGTTTTTCGCTCATTTGTTGCGACGCCAGAGACTTCAGCGAGCGGAATAATTTCTCTCCAAGTGTCACCATCAAGTGTTTCTCCCTCTCTCTCTCTCTCTTCTGCCGTTCCTACTTCACTCTCCACTCTATCCCCCCATCCTTCGACACGCCCACCCCTCCCCTAATGTCGAGGACGATTCGCGTGTTCGTCTTTTTTTTTCGATTCCATGTTATTCACGCTTAAATAATTTAATGTCGTAATCAAGTGCTGCAATTTGGCAACATTGAAAGTCGGTCCGCATCATCCGTCGTCCTCTCCGTCACTCTCTCTTCCATCTCTTTCACACTTCAACCCCTCCTTTACGCTCCTCGATTCGTCGTCTTCGCCTCAATTTCGCGCCTTTGTTCGACCGTCCGACGAGTTGCGGCGGCGTCGCCTGTCGATGGGCGGTTGAGGGCGTGGTTTCTTCGAGGTCGTCGCTATCTCTCCCTCTATCACTCTCATTCTCTATTTCTGTCTCCGCCTCCGTCTGGCCGTTTGTCTGATCCGGCTCTCGAAGAAGCGCTTCATTACCGAAAGGAATTTAATTTAGCTCGCCATGTTGAAGCCCGGGAAGTTCTGCGATGCGTCGCCACCGTTCTCTATCCTATTTTTCTCTACCCATCTTCCTCTTTCCTATGTATATATGTCTGCGTTTCTCTCTCTCCCTCTCTCGTTGCGTGCAAATATTTGATGAAAATGTTTTCTCTCTCGGTCGCCATCTCCCACTCCTCATCCATTATCCATCCACAGCCCATCATCCGACTCTCTCTTTCTCCTATTCCCCCTCTTCCCCCCTCTTCCTCTTCTCCACCACTTCCCTCTCGCCTTCTGTCGACAAAGATAAATGGCGAATTTATTTGCTTACACGAGTTTAAAGCCACGCCGACGATTTATCACTTCGCATCAATTCGAAATTAGGAGCTCGAATTTAACTCCCCATCCCCAATCGACCCGTCTTCCTCTCACCAGCCTGTGTTTGCCGCTTAATTGCAATTCGAATTTATTACCCTAGGGATAGGAGGCAGGAGGGGGTTTCAATTCAATGGATCCATCCGATGAACTGGGCTCTGGGGGGTGCCGGCCATTGTTCGGCATGGTCTTCGTCTTGGCAACGAATTAATTCCCAATCCCCCGAAAGGAGAGTCTTCGGTGAAAAGTCCTGCTGTGGCCTCGATGATGAAGTAGGAGGCTCGCTGAAGAAGACTTCGATGAAGGAGGCCGATGAAGGAGTCTAGAAGAAAGAATTCTCGACGAAGGCTCGATGGAGTCTCTGTGAAATTTCAACGAAGAATTCGTGAAGACCCCATGAATGCCTTGGGATTCAGCTGGAGCTCGTGTTGAAATTCTCCCGACCGCAGGATACCACTCACCTTGGCCTCCGAGCTCTCTCTCGGTCTCCTCTTTTCGTCTCCTTGTTTCATTCAATTCAGTATCTCCTCCACAGCCGATTTTCTCTTCCTTTCCTTACTCCCTCTCAATCCATTTTCCCATTTCAACTTCCTTCAACTCATCTTCAGGCATCATTCATTCGAGTCCTGTCTCTTCTGAATTCCTCTGTCTCTGACGGAATGTGTATTTGTCTCCATCTTCCCTCGCTCTATCTCTATTCCTCTCTCTTTTCTCTCGGTTTCTCCCTCTCCTTCATTCTCGATGTCCCCTTTGACACATTCGTATCCTGCGAAAGGTGTGCATGTCGTTTAAATAAATTATTTTCTTGAGGGAAGTGCAATTAAGAAAATGCTTCATAAATTTCCGTTAACTTTGTCGTTTCATTCAGACTCCCTCACTTTCTTTCTCTATCTCTCTCTCTGTGTCTCTTTACATCGTTCTCTGTCGCTCTTTCATTTATTTGTCTCTGTCATTCTATGGTTCCTTCGTCCCTTCTGCCTTCCACATCGTCTTCAGACGGTCGATAGAAGTTGATCCAAACCATGTCTGGGCGCCTGTCTCTCAGTCTGTATGTATGTCTGTCTGCCTGGAAGCTATTACTGTTAGAACGCCTCCTCTTTTCTCCCTTTGTCTCCCTTACTCCACTCTACTCCCTTCACTTCCCTCTCGCTTCTTTCCTGCACTTCCTTTCGTTTCTCTCTCCTTATTTTATGCATACAAAGATCCATCCTGTCGTAACTCCGACTCGTGCCTTCACTTGTCAAGCTGTCCGTCGTCTCCTCGTCTCTGACTCGTTCTCCCTTTGTCTTTCGTTCCTGTCTCGTTTCCCTGTCTTACTCTCTCCTGTCTTACTCTCTCCTGTCTTACTCTCTCCTTGTCTACCTCTGAATTCCTTCCTCACCGTGCGCTGTTTAATTTCGAAGTCACTCATTATTCGCCAGCCGCAGCGATCTCCTCGAGACTAGAGCCACGCCCACACCTACGCCCACCACTACAACTAACCTTCAAACCTCATTCCAAGTGTCATTGAATGCAATTGTTGTTGCCTCCTACATCGAGGTATGCGATTTGAAAGGAAGAAGCGATGAAACCGATGTCAAAACAATTGCAATTGAAACAAGAATTCAATGCAATTGCAAGAAAAGCTTTACAAGTGTGATTGGAATAGGAGAAGAAGATTACAGAAATATATAGTACAACAATAGAAATCACAACAACAGCAATATTAACAACAATAGTAATATCAACTACAATAGTAATCACAACAACAACAGTAATCACAAAAACACATGTATTTAAAACGCCAACAACAATCACAACACCATGTAAAGAAGTTTTCCAACACTTGATTCCATTTCAATCGATTCGTTTGTCGAATGTCGGTCGTTTCCATTGCTTCGTCAATTCTCAAGGACTTTCATCGATAGTCCTTGTGTGTTCGAAGGATATTCGCAAACGATGAATTAATGATGCATTTAACTAGGGGGCATCATGAGGTATCCCGGTGACCACCTCAAAGACTCCTTGTGGTCGATGTGTGGAATCTTCTTCTTTGGCTCGAGAGGATCCGTGTCGTCTACTCGACCTGGTCGTTATCGTTGTCAAAGGCAGAAGGGCGAGTGGAGGAGAAGGGGGAAGAGAGCTGAATTTTGGTGATAACAACTGAAATAATAACAACAGCAATAATAATAATAACAACAACAGCAAAAACAACAAGACTCAGTACAACAATTATTGTAACAACACCAACAGTCGCTTCCAACTTCTGCACTAATTGTTCGCACACATTCTGACCGAGTGCTTCCGCCTCCTGTTCTTTGTCTCATTTCGACTTCTCATCTCCGTCTCTCCATTGCTCTTGGTAGTGCTCTTCCTCTTTCTTCACTTTTCACCCCTTCTACCTTCGGATTCTGTCCCTCGTCCCCGATCGCAGGACACGAAACAGACGCCAGCGACGCTCGAGGTGCCGGGAGCCAGAGCAGCTTGCGTCAAGTGATATTTACGGATCCCAGAGTGTGGAAGCGAGAGACAAAAAGACAGAGAGAGAGAGAGAGACAGACAAAGTGGTAAATGTATAGAGCGAGACGAAGCGCAGTGGTCGTATAATAAATATATTATGCAATTATAATTACAAAAGCGCAAGTAGAGCGAGAGCAAAGGAGAACCAGACAAACTAAGAGCGTGAGGACAGAGTTGTACTAGAAAGAGAGAGAACGAGTGATAAGGCAAAAGGTAGAGTGAGAGGGAGAATGCTATTCGGTAAAGTGGTATCGTCCTGCCGGGTGACATGAGCGAGCAGGACACGGCGAAGCGTAAAATGAAGGCTCGCAGGACAATTTAAAGTTTCGAGAACTACAAACACACACATATAAACTCAACACATTCACACAGTGGCGCAGAGGGAGAGCGAGTGAGGGGAAATCGAGAGAGATAAAGAGAAAAATAGAGAGTGAGTGAAAGAGAGAGAGAGTGCGGAAAGTAATTACGTTTTTGATTTTCTTATTAATCCTGGAGGATTTCTGCCTCGCCGGCTGTTTTCCATTTGTGTCCGCTTCGGAGCCACTTCCATATCCTTCTCACTCTCCCTCTCTCTTTGCCCCTCCCTCTCATCCCTTCTTTTTTCTCTCACGTCTCCGCTTCTCGAATAAAATACAATTTCAGCTGACTTCGCACGACACCAACGGCAGAGAAATAAAGAAAGAGGGACAACGAGTTATTCGTCCTTCTGACACTGGCCTCCTGATCCCACTCTCCATCTCTCTCCCTCTCTTTGCCCCCCTCCGCTCTTTGAAGGAGGTCAGCACGAAGGCGAGGGACATCGAGTGCCAGGAAATGCATTAACTTGTCCAAAAGGATATTCGCACAAATCACGACAGACGCAGCCACTTGCGACAGAAAAGAAAGGGAGTAAGGCAGAGAAAGAGATAAAGAGACAGGCAGGGAGAGAATACAAGAAAGAGATAGTGAGATAGAAGATGGGCAAGGGAACCGACTACTTTGGACTTCTGCCTCACACACCCTTTCAGGATTCCGCCCCGATCGCTTCATTCAAACTTTAATCCTGAAGCCTCGCAATCGCGCGCATTTCGCGAGTGGTCGATGGCTTGGAGAGGGAGAAGGAAAAAGGAGGCGTAGGATCAGCGAGGTCTTTTGCAAGATGTTGCACCCTCCCCTTTCCTTCTCTACCCTCCTCTCCATTCACCAATCTCCGCCTCTGGACAGTTTTATTGGAAAGCACTTCCCGGAACTGCCGAACAACATCATAAACTGCATCCACTTCCGGCGCCGTCTTCTCTTTTTCTCGACTCTATGCCTCTCCAACACCCACTTCCTTTTCTCTGTCACCATCCCGACGCGTTCTCTCCTCTGAATCTCGCTCTATATTTCTCTTCCGTCTGCTGACGAAGCTGCGGAGAAAGTTTTGCGTGAAACTTTCGCATCGAGATTTAATATGCAGCTCCAAGAGGAAGAAGGGGAATAACAATAATAATAAGATGAGGAGGAAGAACAACAACAATAAGGTGAAGAATAACAACAACATTAAGAAGAAGAAGAACAACAAAAGCAAGAACAACAACAAGAAAGTGTGGGAGGAAGGAAGAGAGAAAGAGATGCATTGGAAAATAGTTTTTGCATTTGCGCAAATGAAATTATTTATATAGATTTGCTAATTTTGTTTTTGTAGTTGTTTTTATTGGTGTTATAGTGGATGTTGTTGTTGTTGCCATGGACATTGTTGTAGTTGCCGAGGAAGTGGTTGTTGATATACATGTTATTGTTTTCCGGGATGTTGTTTTTGAATCCCTTTGAAATATCCAAATTAATGTATGATAAAAGTTATTAAAACTTCTAGTACAGCTTCTACAGCATATATCATTTTGCCTAAGATTTGAAATCAATTTACATTTCATAAGGATCATTTGGCAAACCCCTTGTTCCTTAGTCTTCCAAAGCAGCTTCTGAGAAACCTCTGAATCTTTTGAAGGAACTGTGAAAGGACTTTCGAGAGGGGAGGATAAAGGCCAGAACTCTTCGATTTCACTCCGCCTCCATCTTATTCTGGCAGGCATCACTTAAAGTTACTTAAACTCTTCTTCTCTCCACCCTTCTTATGTTCTTTTCGCCCGCATATTTTCTGCGCCCGAAGACGCGACTTTTATTGTCTGTTGTCGGATGGTGTTGCTGTTGTTGTTGCCTTTGTTGTTGTTTTCCTCCTGATAGTGTTATGTTGGCCCGACAACACTTCCACACTGTTATCCTTTCTTGTCAATTCGAACCCCTGTTGTTTGCTCCCACTCTCTCTCTCTCTGAGTGTTGATGTTTTTTCTCTCTCCTTTGCTTCGACGCCTGGTGTTGTGTTTGCATTGTTGTTGGTGGTGGTGTTCTGTGGCCACCGAAAAATTCTGGGGGGAGGAGAAGAGGAGGCAGGCGTCCACTTAACAATTACGAAGGAGACAAACAGTGGGACCAACAGAAGAAGAAGAAGACGATCTGAAGTAGAAGCAGTCGTCCGTTCGCAAACAAATCAACGCGCTTGAGCGCCCGAACGCAACGTAAGCCGCAGGACACGGACACACACCACACCCCCCCACACACACAGAGATATCTAACAGGACTATCACACGCACACCCCTGCAGTTAAGTGCAGTATTGCTGTGATTGTTGTTATTGTTGCTCTCTCGGCAGCATTTAATTTTATTTATTTTATTTTATTTCCTTCCCTTTTCGAGGACGACGAGCGCCAGGAAGCGACGTCTGGCCAGCGTCTGTAGATGGTCGTTTGTTTGTTTGCGTGTGTCTATGTGTTTTTTTTCGTTAGCAATTTTGTTGTTGTTGGAGAACACATCCTTTTAGTCCTGCGAAGCGGATCGTCCACCACAAAAGCTTTTTTTAATATTTATTTAGCGTTAAATCTATTTCGGAAATATTTGCAAGCGCACAGGAGATAGTGGGCGAAGGAAAGGGAGGGAGATCGAGTGAAGGGGCGTGGCGTTGCGCCATTGTAAACACGCTCGACGACGCCCACTATTGTCGCACACACACACAGACACCACCGAACACAGACAGACAGACGGAAGGACAGACAGATGGATAAAAAAAGGACACTCGGTGGTCGCTTGCCTTGAAATCCTGTTAAAAGCGGATTTTCCATCGTCCCCTGCCGCCTTTACTATCTCTCTCTATCTCATCGTCTTCCTACCCTCTCTCTCACACACTCTCTTCCTCCTTGTTCTCGCTTCCACTTGGTTTCCTCGTCCTCTGTTTGTTTATAAGCCTTTTTAGTTGTTGATGTGGTTCTTGTTCTCCTTGTTATTGCTATTGGATTTGTTGCTGTTGTCGTTCGTGATCATCTCGCCTGGTACTGGTTTCGCCCGCATCCCCCCTCACCATCTCCTTACCATGTCCTTGCATTCGTTGGGAACGCGAATTCGAAGTTCGGAGAAACGATATGAAATGGGAAAAGTTTAAATTCAAGTAATTGCGGTGACTGCAGCATAGTTGTCCTTGTTGTTGTTGCGGGGTTTGATTTGGTTTTGGAGTGGGGTGCGGTGGTTGCGATGTGGTGAATCGTAGGAACCCTGGATGGCTTCATGGTGAAAAATCACATACAGAGAATTCACTCAATCAATTTGGGGTTTCCAATGGAATGAGAGATCGATAAATCCAGGAGAAGACAACCAGGGAAAATACCTTCACATGCTAAGGAACGATATTTTAGGGTTGCCATAGAGAGAACTTAACAAAATCTAAATAAAAGTCATTTATATTGATAACGAAGAATATTTATTATGATAAATTTCTCTGAAGTTGAATTGTTTTATTAATAAAAAGTCGAAAATTCTTCTTAATCAAATGTCAAAGAACTTGCGGAAAAATTCCACCTCATGTCTTTCATCTCTGCCTAGCATGGGATTTTCACTACACTTAAAATTTTCACCTCAAATACAATTTTCACCTCTTCACTTCCACTGAACATTTACAATGAACCTCATGCCTTTTTTCCTTCCCCTTCGTTACACCCTACTTCTTTTTCAATGGCTTCCTCGACAAAAGCACTCAAATACACCGAGCGAAAAAATAACCATAAAACCAACTTTATTATAAAATAGACGGACGACGTCACGGGCCAAGCGATTAAAGGGAGTCGAGAGAAGGAGGTGAAAAGATAGGGCCGATTGGTAGGAGAAAGCGAAAAATAAATGAGACGAAAACAGCGAAAGCAATAACAAACAAGCGAAGCGAGGGAGCGAAATAGAGACAGAAAGAGAACTTAAGACGGAGGCAATCGATGAATAGAGAAGGAGGAGGAGGGAGAGGAGTAGATCCCGCACAAAGGAGAAATTTTAAATAAATTGGATTTGATAGATTGCGCAGAAACACAAAAAAGTGGCAGCGTTGACGTCGCAGCAAATGCACTGAGAGAAAAGCAGACAAAGACCACAGGAAGAGAAATGGAAAGAAGGAGACGAAGTTGACGACTTCAGGGACGGCATTAGACGCGACTAAGAAGAAAAAGAATACGATGAAGAGGACGTTGGCCAAATCGAATAAAGAACGAAATAAAGAAACTGAAATGTAATTTCAATGAACGTCGGCGACGAAAGCCGAAAAGAGACTGAAATAGAATCAGATTGAAATGGAAAGAAAAAGAGGAAGAAGATGAAAAAAGAACGACTCAAGGACGTGGTTTAGTGGCATTTTTGTTGTTGTTGTTACTTAAGCTCTTCGTGGGTCAACAATTTAGTTTTGCATGCGAAATGATCTTGGAAGAGCTTACGTCGGCGAAGAAGCTTCCGACAAACTCAGGCGAAGGTAATAAAAAGTGAGGAGAAGGCCACGTCGTCTATTGGCCACTGGCAGCCAAAAAGCCTCCCGAGCTCAACATCAGACCCACCCCGACCCGATGGTCTGACGGCCGGCCCTTTGAAGTCGTCTAAGAGGGTTTTGTGGCCAGGCTTAGGAAACATCAAAGCGACAGCGACGGTCATAATTTTCGAACTATTTGAGATAATTCGCAATTCAAGGGTATAATATTCCCACAATCGATTTATTTTTGTTTTTTTGATAAATTTTTTATATCTTGAAATAATGTATCAGTTTGATTTTCAAATTATATTTGATTTCCAAATAAGTTTTCCATGAGGTCTGAAAATTATTTTTCATTTTCAAATAATTATTTTCAATTTGATATTCATACCAATTACTGATTTTGATTTTCAAATAACTATAATATTTAATTAATTTTCAATAATGTGATTAACAAATTATCTTTCACATTTGTTTTTGAAACATTTTCTCATTCTTCGTTTGAAAAAGCATGGTTTTGTTTTATAAAATAATTAATTCATTTTAAATAGTTTTAGAAATTATACTCCTATGACTATGTATTAATAATAGTCGGTGGAAAAATGAAATTAAGATGTAATTAACACAAATTGTGTCAAATCCGAAATGAGTTTGGAAAAGTTTCCGCAATTAAAATCTCATTAAAATCACACTTGTTAATTGCGCTTCAGTAATTGAATTAAGCGTTTCCCGAATTAATGCTTATTTGATGAATTTAATTTCCTCTCATATGAATTTATTTGTTCTATTTATTTCATTAAAATTATTCTTGAATTTTAGTTTGTTTGATTAATGGGTTGCCTTCAACACTAAACAAAAAAACAAATAAATAAATCAAAAGAAATTCTTTTAGTAAAACGTTTTTTAATTTGAAATTAATTCGATTTAAATAAGTAAAACTCAACTGATTAAAAATTAAAATCTGCAGTTCACAAGATAACAGTTGTTGAAAGGTTTCCATCAATTATTGAAGTCACCTCCGTTTAAATATAAACTCTCCTTTATTATTAAAATCCTCCAGGATTCACAATCGATCGTTTCCTCGGTCTTGACTTTCGAGCTTTTAAAACTTCACTGGCTGGGCACGATTATAGGCTAAGTAATAATCAATAAATGTATGCGTTATAATATATTTAATGCAGCATATTGGGAGAAAATTAACAGAACGGTTTGGGCACGTAACGTGATTCACAATAAATATTAATGGACGCTAATGACGAGGAGCTAATTAACTATTAATACACACACACCCTCACACACTCGTACACATGCACTCAGAGGTTCATGTGACACATGACATGCTCAAGAAGCTTCACATTTATCGAGCATCGAAAGGACTAAAGTGGTAGCAAAGGAAATAAGTTAAAGGAAGGAACGAGGTTAACGGAAGGAATGAAGTTAAAGAAAGGAAGAGTATGAAAAAGGGGACTATGAAAAGCGTGGAAAAGTGCAAGTATAAGGGGAGAACACGATTGGTAAAAGGGGATGTGGTATTAGTCATGGTGGTAGTAGAAAAGGGAGCAGAAAGTAGAAGTGAAACTATTTGATCAGATCCCATTTCGGATCCAATTACTTGGGGACGAAAGGGCATCGAGTGACAAAGGAGCGTCGTCCCAATGAAAACAAAAGTTATTTCGAAAAAAGGGTGGCAACTCCTGGCGCCCCTTAATGATGTGCGTCGACGTCGGTCGGCGACGGGTGTCGCTAATGAGGGGAGTGGGAGGAGATGGGGAGGAAGAAGGATGACGACATAAACAAACAAGAAACTGAAGAAGGAGGAAATTCAGAAGAATCAGGACAACAATACAACAAGGCCAACAACAACAATTTTAACAACAACAATAAGAAGAAGAACAACAACATTAAAAACTACGCCATCAAATTAAAACAACCACAATGAACCAACCACAAAATTTAATGAAATTAAATCGACAAGAAAACCACAAACCAAAAACACACTCTTTCTCATACTCACATGCACTCTTTCTCGCTCTCCAACTCACTCTTTCTCACTCTCACATACATGTGCATTCAGAGGGCTTGGCCAGGTATTGGTTTTGGTCGCGCGGTCGGTCACGGTTGACCGAAGTCGCCGGGGGTTCGACCAGTGTTTGTTTAATTTTTTGTTTTCCTACTTAAGGACCGAACCCTCGAATGGAGTCATTAAGGACCTCGTGGCTCGCGCAAGAGCCCTCGGTAATGAGTTCACAATGAGTCAGTGGTGGAGAAGCTTCTGCCGGAAGTCGTCCTTTAGTCCGCTGTTTACCCTGAGGACATCCGGCGGTTAGAGGGCGGACGACAAGCGACGTCTGTCGATATCGCTATCGCTTTGCGGTCGTTTGGCCCAGCCCTTGAGAATCTCCGGGGGCTCCAATGGCCTTCTCGCTCCCCTCTCAATATCTCTCCCATTCTTTTCCCCTCTCTACCATTTTCTCCCCCCAAATCATCCCCTCAGCCTTTGCCTCGACCTCTCGATTTCGTGGCCCATTTTCGGCGAAATTTTTACACCATAAATAATCCCACGTCTTTCAATAAATTTCCTTCCGGCTCCCGGTCGGTATTATCGATAAATTTACCGTTATGTCTGAATGTATTCCACGAACGAGAGTGAGTGAGAGAGACAGAGTGAGTGAGAGAACGAGAGAGAGGATGCCGTTAGAGAGCAGTTAAAAGGCAGCCCTTTGGTTTCAACGAAAGCAACTGGAAAATTTATGATTTATGAGTCGTCGTAAGCATAGCTTACGGAGGCTTCCCATCTCCATCTCTTTCCCACTCACTCTTCCTCTCTCTCTCTCTATCTCTTTCTGTCTCCCCATTCGCCCTCACTCTCTCCCACTCCCTCTCTCGATCTCTTATTCACTGACCCATGCCGAGATAGTGGGAGCATTTTTATCACGCCGAAAAGTATGCAATGGTGAGGACTATGGAACGCTTTCTCTCCCTTTCGCTATCCCTCTCACTCGCTCTCTATCTCACTCTCTCACTAAACGGAGCCGAGAATTTCCCACAAAAATTCTCACTTTGCGGCAGCGGCAGCCGCCGCCTTGTCACGTGACCTCGGGCCGCAGGATCCCGGAAAATCCTCCCCACCCAGTCGATCATCTTCCCTCTCCCTCTTGCTCCATCTCTTTCACTCTCTCTTTCGTCCTCTCTCCCGTGGAACATGTATTCAAATCCAATAATTTACAGTTAAGTAATCGATTTCTCTGTTGTTGTTGCTGCTTCCGCTCGGTCTGGTCTCTGGCCATTGTTTCAGCCGTTGGGGCTCGTGTTGGCCATTTTTTGTCTTTCTCTGTCTCTCTCTCTATGTCTTTGCCTCCTCTCTCTTGCATCAGTTGCCCTTTCTCTTGGCGACAGACGCTGGAGCACTTTGTGGTTACAACAACTATGAGAGTTGTTACAACAACAACTAGGAGGCGATGGCGGCAGCAAAAAGTTGCAAGGTCTAAGGTGAAAGGGGGCTCATGTAGGAGAGAGAGAGAGAGAGAGAACAATGCCGATTGCGAGGGGACGTCGCAGCAGCCGAAAAGTTGGCAACGCTCTGGATCACACGATTTTAACGAAGTTTGCATTTTTGCCGCCATTCTTACATTCTATCCATCGTCCTCTTTCCTTACCATATCGCTTTCCTCACCATGTCTTTCCCTCCTTTTTCGTCCTGCTCTACGTGGCTCGAAATCAGTTCTCGTGTGATTTACGAGCACGAAAATTTGCCCGAAAAATATTGGAACATTAGCATATGTTAATAATCTGAGCGATCAGCAGATTTCTCGGATCCGGGATCTCGAATAAGGAGAGAGAAAGAGAAGAGGCTTACTAAGGTATTTTACGAGAAAGAAATTTTCATTTGGCCTGCGAGCGAAGCAGACTGGGTTTGAAAGGCAGAAAAGAAGAAGTGAGGGATTGCAAAAAGTTAAAAGACGATAGAAAAAAATGTAGGAAACATATATTTTTTTAGAACCATACAGAATTATTATTTTTCTAAATTAGATGTAGGAATCTCTATTTTCCAAAAAATATAAAAAAAAATTCAAAAATTATAGGAAATGTACAGAATTTTAGAGTATATCCTCGAATTATTAACATCCTAATATAGATTTAACTAATCCTTAACTTCTCGTTATCATTTCAGCTGTGAGCTCGATGAAGCCCAACATGGACACCACCAATTGCATCCTAGTCCAGGACGTGAAGTCGCAGCCGCACGACCTCCACGGCGGCTCCGGCGCCAAGTCGAACTCCCCCAGTCTCTCGACCGCGTACCCCACCGAGGAGTCGATCCAGACGAGCACCTCGGATCACAGTACGCCGGGCCAGACGGGCATCGGCGGCCCAGGCCTTGGCCAAGGTTCGCTGCCCTCGCTGCAGCTGCAGCACCAGCAGCAGTTGTTACTCCAACAGCAACAACCCCAGCTGCAACACGGTCTCGGCGTCGGACTCGCGGCGGGCGCTGGTGGCGCCGCCTCGTTGGCCGCCCAGCAGCACCTGCAGGACCAATCGTACGGCGCCCAGCAACAGCTGCAGCAGCAGCAACAGCAGCAGCATCAGCTGCTCAAGTGGCCGCAGCTGACCGAGCTGAAGGACTTCAACGAGCTCTATCACGCCAACATTCCGCCCTACCAGTTCTGGAACCTCGAGTTCCGCAACAAGCACCCGGCCTTCGTGCGCTTCAACTTCACGCTGCCCTGGGGCGCCAACTTCGCCGTCTACAGTCGGCGCAACGTGGCGCCCTCGGTCACCCAGTACGACTTCGTCGAGTTCGTGAAGGGCGGACGCCTCGACAGCCGACTGCGGCAGCGACGCAGCACCCCCAATGGCAACAACAATGGCTCAAACAACAATGACTTGAACAACATCAATGTCAATGGAACCCATCACGGCGCGGACCGTTCGAAGCGCTCGGCCATGGGTGGCGCTGGGTCCGACGGCGGTCTGCCCGCCCTCGACATGGACACGATGATGGTGAACGTCTCGCTGCTGCAGTATCTGGACACCGGACTCTGGTTCATTTCCGTCTACAACGACGAGCTGCTCGCGCACTCGGTGACGCTGATCGTCGAGGAGGCGGAGGGCGTGAGCACCACCTGCCCGAACGATTGCTCGGGGCGTGGCAGCTGCTATCTGGGCAAGTGCGACTGCATCGACGGCTACCAGGGCGCGGACTGTGCGAAGAGTGAGTTTCTCTCAAATTTTCACTGAAATCATTTCATGTTTTCAATTTCAAATTTACTCTTAAATTTTTTCTTTAGAAAAACTATTTTTTTTTTTTGAAAATTTGATTAAAAATTCCGTTTTGAGTACACGTCTTCAATTTCGGTTGAATATTTCAATACATTTTATTCACTTTTTTCTTTCTTAATTTTGCATACAAATTTTCTTTATTAATTTTAATTTTTCTATTTGAAATTTTCAAATTTATGAAATTTTTCTAATTTAAAAAATCGTTCATAAATATTTTTTTTGATCAAACACGAATTTTGATATTATTTTTTTTCTCTATTTCTTCTTGTATGCAGTTTTTTTCTAAATGTTATAACTTTGAAAATGTTTCCTATATTTAGTTTTAAAATTTCAATTCCTTTAACAAAATTTCTCATTTCCTCTTTACTTTTTCTCAGTTTTTGTGTCCTGTCCACAAGAACCGCAGACATGGTCCTTCGGCCAAATGGATCCTCCTTCTCCCATTTCATCTTCTTTGTCCTTCTTCTTTCCTTCTCCCACTTCTTTCCTGATGACTCTTCTTTCGTTGTCCTCTTCTCACCATTGTTGCCTTACCTAAAATACTAGCCAGCAATTTTTAACCTATTCTCTCATCTTTCTCTCTCTCTCTCTCTCTGCAGGTGTCTGTCCCGTTCTGTGCTCGGCCCACGGCCACTATGGCGGTGGCGTCTGCCACTGCGAGGAGGGCTGGAAGGGATCCGAGTGCGACGTTCCCGTCGGCGAGTGCGAGGTGCCCAACTGTTCCAGCCACGGCCGTTGCATCGAGGGCGACTGCCATTGCGAACGGGGCTGGAAGGGACCCTACTGCGATCAACGTAAGTAACATCGAGGTGTCCCTGTCTCTTTCGGTCACTCTCTCTTGCTCTCTGTCTGTTTCGGTCGGTGTCAGTGAATTCCATCAGTCTGTCTGTGAGGCAGGACCTTTGTCTAGTTGTCCAACGTCGTCCTTTGGCTAGAAAAAACGGCCACAACTTTTTCTACAAAAACTCTCAAGCTTTTCTTTCCTCCTTTTTCGATTTCTATCCCAGAGAAATAAAACAAAAAAAGTATTTCGTCCTGAAAAAGGTGTGTGAAAAGTGTTTCTTGACAAGACACGAAGCCGTGTCGATGTGTGAGTACATGTCGCTATGTCCTGAGTTCTGCGGGTTCAACAAACAAAAAGCAAAAATTCAAAAAGGTGTCGATGTTGGGCGGTTGAATCAAATTAAAGGTTAAACAAAATTTCAGGACTTAAAAAAAGGAAATTAAAAAAAAAGAAAATGAAGGAAAATTCTGGCTTCAAATCCTTAAAAGGAAAATTCTTCAAAAACTCATGATTTGAAACAAAAATTTAAGATTTTATAGGATAAGCCGAAAGAAAAGTCGCTTCCTGAATTCTTTTACTTTATACTGATTATGAAAAGCCCAAGCAATCAGTTGAATCCTGGGAATTTTCCTGGAATCACCTCGATTTTCATATTTACTAAAGCGACAAATAAATCGCTGCTCGTTACTAACGGCTCGATCTCATGTGATGCATTCACCCCGCCCCCCACTAACGACTTCCTGTTCTCGCTGACATTGAGCCACGCCACCTTTCGATCCGAGCTCCCTTTGATCCCAGCCCTTTTGGATCCCCACCCCACTAATGACCACTTTGATACGTGCTCGGCCTCTAAATGTTGCTCATTTGTTGTTCTCGTTCCATGCTCCCCTCTCCCATTCTCTCTGTCGCTCTCTGTTTGCCTCAACAATCAACATTCCACACACGATGCCACACGACATGCTCCTCGGACCACATCGCCTGCTGCTGCTGCTTCTGGTCCTGTTCGTCCTTGACTGGTGCACCCACTATACAACAAAAACAACAGATGACTGCCTGGATCCCCTCTGCTCCAGCCATGGCACTTGTGTGGCCGGCCAATGCTACTGCAAGGCCGGCTGGCAGGGCGAGGACTGCGGCACCATCGATCAGCAGGTCTACCAGTGTCTGCCCGGCTGCTCGGAGCACGGCACCTACGACCTGGAAACCGGACAATGTGTCTGCGAGCGCCACTGGACTGGACCCGACTGCTCTCAAGGTGAGTGTCCTTTGTTTTGTTACGTTTCACCCATGCATCCTTCCTTCCTTATGTTCATTTGTATTTATTTCCTCTGCTTCCTGTTGACTTCCTCCGCCTGCTGTTCGTTTCACCCTATTCCTGCCTGATTTTTTGTATTTTTAGAATTATCTCTATTATTAGTATTGATATATTGCATATTATTAGTATTTGGCATATATATATATGGGATATACTTATATTAAGAATACCAATTTTGAAAATTGAAATTTTGAATTTATAATTTAATATAAAACTATTTCTCGAGCAGTAACAATTACTTATCTTCAGAAATATATTCTGTGATCCTTCTCATATTGTGACAAATAGAAGTATAGGCTTCCTTATAGTCTTGAGATCCCAATATCCGGCAAATCAATAAATTTCCGTTCCCTACCTTTGCCATCGCCATCGAATTGGAATCCATTCAACCTTGTTCGACCTTCTGCAGAGCATTTTATTTAACGCTCTGCCAATCATTTCATTCCACTGACTAAATCCATTCCATACGACGACAAATAAATACGTTTTATATTCTCGATGGGGGGAAGTGGAAAAGAGAGCGAGGATGTTGTGTAAATATGAAAAGCAGTCGGAAAATAAAGGACAAACCATCAGACGAGACAGACGCATGCCATAAGTTCTAGTGAGTTCAGTTCGTAGTCCGGAGACTCGGTTCGGAAAATAAGCAAATTGAAAATCATGAAATTTGATTGATTTGAGGCAAAAGCTTGTACATACACATAAACACAAACACACATCCTATTGCATCCAGATCCAGTTGGACATACAAAAAGGGGGGCAAGGGGTGGAAATGGAGTAACGAAAATATGACAATTGCTGTCTGTACTGTCGAATAACTTTGTTGTCGTTGTCGTAGTCGTTGTCCGGGTTGTTGTTTTATGAGTTGTTGTTATTATTAAGGTTGAAGTTCTGGTTGTTGTTGTTCAGGTCGTTGTTCGGTTCATCCTTGTTGTTGTTTCACTGTGTTCTTTCAAAATATTGAGCTCCAGAATATTGATTAGGGATAGTTTCAATTTCCCCACCACACTTCGTCGTCACCGGACATCTGGAGTAATACATGATATGTGTGCACCCTCTCTTTCGCTCCCTCGTTCGCCCCCACTCACTCTGGCTTTAATCCCACTTCCCATTGGTCATTTCCGGTTGGGGATCGTCGAGAGTTGGCCGCATTGAAGGAAATTTAAATAATTCCTGCACATCTCAGGATGCCGCAAACTCCCTGGGTCTCGTTCACTCAATATTTTCTTCTCTCTCTCTCTCTTTTTTATTCTCTCCCATTCTTTGTCTGTTTGGAACTCTAATATTTCATTTCGATAGGGATTCAATGCTTGAAATTCCTTGATTTGCATTCGAATGCAGCAGTCAGGAATTTCAACCCAACCACCCACACAGCCACAGATGGGTGTTGCAGTGTGTGTTCGAATGTATGTGTGAGAAGACGTGGGATAATGCAAGTGCGTGTGTGGTCGTATGATTAGAATTAGATCAATCGATTACCGCATTACTTGGAAATTACTTCAGCATTTCGCATGCAGATATTTCTAAGCGTGTATTTGCATTTGGCCACATGGTGCCGAGTTCTACGGAAATGAATCGAACCAACTTCTGCCCCAACAATCCCTGGCGATTCAATAAATCCTTAGTCTTCATGCAATTTATGGGAATATTTAATATCCTGATTAAGATGTATTTATTTAGGGACCTCGGCTCCGTCTGGGGATCTCGCATGGATTTTGAGACTATCGAAGTATGACGAGACAATGTGAACGACCTGTCTCAATTTCCATCGATAAGTTTAATCTTATATTCTTCTTACATTAAGCGCAATACACTAAATCACGCAATCGTTTGCTATCAGACTTACAAAAGCTGTCTTTTATTCCTTATATATCATTCATTATTATTTGTTTGTATGAATTTATTTCATGTTTGTTATTTATGCTGAATACCTTCCTTATCTCTCCCCCTCTCTGTCTCTTTCTCCTTCCATAACCAGCGCCAATTGTTGAGTTTATCGAAAACTCTTATTGCAAAACCTTTATCCCTTCTATTTTATCCACTTCCGTCACTTTTTCCATACTTTTTCCATTCTTCGGACTCCTTTTCATTCTTCTATTTTTGCCGCGAGGCAATAAAAACATATTTTAATGCCCACGATTCACCTAAATTCGTCCTGCTTTCAACGACAGGACAGCACAGAAATTCTCCTTTCTGTAGACCCGTTTTGCATTATTGTTGTAGTTGTTGTTGCAGCCGCACGACACTCAATTTTTATGGCAAAAAATAAACAACCCACACACACAGACGGATAGACTCACCGTTACACCCACGTCGACGTTGACGCCAACGCCGACAGAGGCACGGTAATGTCGGCTGAGGGAGATCACAAAAGACAGTTCCCGCTCTTGTTGTATCTCTCCCTCTCTCATTGTCCCCCCTCTCCCTCTCTTACTCGCTGTGGCTGGATGAAGTACATGAAGTTACGTGAGGCTCGGTTATGACCCCGCACATACACACACAAACACGCACAAAAGCCTAAAGTGCACCGACACGACTCGTTGGAAGCCGATGCGGATTTCAGAGGTCGACATCGCTTTGGGTTGGCACCGTTCATTTTTCGTTCCCTATTTATAGGCGCCGCAAATGTGTTTGCGTTGCCGCTGGCAACCGTCGACTTACCGGCCTTCGCCCCGCTCCTAGAACTGCGCCCTCCAGACCCTTCCCCCTCACATGACCAGTTCCTTTCCCGCCTTTCGTCGTCCCATAATAATATTTACGTAATGCTCTGCTACGTGCTGAATTTCCACATTGCATACTTTCGGGCGTCGACGGCGAGGGTCGCTCGATCTGTTGCCGCCTCGGCAATATTGTTACCATTGTTGTTTTTGTTGTTGCCTGTTTTATGATCAACAAACAACAAACACAATGCGGCTCACTTTCATCGTGGTCGTCGTCCTGTTCTCGGTCGGTTGCTGCTGTTGGTCTGCGCCTATCTGTATGCAACAATTTATTCTCCGCCGAACAACAGCTAGTTTTAAAGGTTATTTTTTATTATCCACTCACTCTCTCTCTTCAGCTTTCTCTCTCTCCCCTTTTCTCTCCGTCTCACTCTTTCGCTGATATTCGCTTCCTCTTTCACTCTTTTTGTGTGGTTTCTCCAGCCCGAACCCTTCACGCATGCAGACAGTGCGTGCTTGTGTGAGTATAAGTGGAATCGCGGTGTCTACATGAGTGTGTTGAGTGTGTGAGTTCATGAGAGAGTGTGTGTGTTTATATCTGTAAGTGTGTTGAGTTTGTGTCGCAGACACAACACACTTTTTAATACCTGAATCCTGGAAACGAGCGAACGTTGGTTCGACCGTCCGTCTGTCTGTCTGTGTACGTGTTTGTCTGCCTATATGTAAATGTGTCTGTTTCTACGATGTGTGCGTTGGCTTCGTTATCCTCCTCGCCGCCTTTTCTCCGACCTGCCCGCCATAGTCATCCACATCGCCGAACATAAATTAAAAATTTAAGTAGCTTTTCACCTTTGTTTGCTAAAGGTTCAGCTTTATTTGGTCCCCGCCTCCTCCTGCGTTCACTTCATTTTCTCGCTGGCTCAGTGGGTTGTAAAGAGTGAAAGAGATGCAGAAAGAGAAGCCCGATAGAAAGGGCTTTCAGTCAAATTTTTAATGGATTAGCGGCTCAAAGGATTTGGAGCTCCACGAAAAAGTGATTTCCAAGCCGATGCGAAGAGAAAAAACGCAAAGAAAGGGCGGCGAGAGAAAGGAAGAGAAAACTCAATGAATTGGAAATGACTGTCTTGAAGTCCTTGGCGTGGTGGGGGCGGGCGACCGGTGCGTTTGTGTATGTGTGTTGTGTGTTTATGTGGGCTTCAAAGACCTGTCGTTGTCGTTCTTATCGTCGTAGTCGTTGTCGTTGTCGTCGTCTTCTTCGTTGCTGTTGCTGTTGTGTGCTCGAATCGAGACATTGTCTCGCATGGACTGCTTTATCGACTGAGCTGAACCCAGCTACGATGGGAGGGATGTTGTTACCGGAGTAAACCAAACCCTCTGCCACCACTATACTTCTCTCTCGTTCTCTCCCCATCACTTCCGCTCCAATTGCGATGGATCGATCGATTTTACACCTTCGCTCGATGGCATCACGACTCAAGCAACTCCTTCGTCGTTACGTCCTTCTCCTCTTAGGACCTCTCCCAACCACCTCCTTCCTCTCTTCACCTCTTCCTTTCCCTCCTCGTCCTTCCACCACCTCCTCCTCCACCTCTTGACCTCGCTTTTCATTGCTTCACGTGTGAGGGAAAAATGAATGTATGTACGACTCGAGTTGTTGACCAATATTCGATGCGTCCTTCGATTGCCAATAACAACAACAACAAAAGCAAGAACACCAAGAGCCAAAAAACTCCTTTGTATGCGTTGTTTTTGGTCTCATAGAGAAATTGTGGCTTTCTTCCACACGAAAACATTTGGAGTGTGTCTTGTATAAAGATAATTCCCTCTCTCTCTATCTTTCCCTTTCTCTCATACACTCATTCTCCCTCTCACTATCTATTGAACTTTCCACTCATTCCCTCAAGAGAAATTCATAAATTCAAATAGTGAATGACAAGTAGAGAGTGTATTGAAGAGAGATAGAGAGAGAGAGAAAGTGTGTGAGGGAGAAAGAGAGAGAATGTGTAGGAAAGAGGGAGCAATACGTACATTCACTTGAGGATTCTCTGAGTGGTTGGATTTTTTATTTTTTTTTCATTTTCTCTTTTTTGATTTGTTCCTCTCGATCAGAAATGGGAAAAAATTTAATTGAATTGCATATTTTCGATATATTTGCGGGAGCTTTCAAGAACTCACACGCACACACCCACTCACTCACACATACTCATGCTCACATGCTTTTCACACGAACATACGGTCTCTTTCTGCGACGACTTTCTCGCTCGCACCATATGAATACCAATGAGAGAAATGTTTAAAATAAGGATAAATAAAAAATATAAAAAAATAAAAAAATTAAGTGGTATAAAAATAAAGGATAAAAATGAGAAAAATAAATAAGCACAAAATTAAAAATATAAGAAAAATAAAAAATATTAAAAAAATCGAAAAACATTCAAGAAAAATAAAATTTCTGAGAAAAATAAGAGGGGGGGAAAATAAGAGTTCTTGCAGAAACTTCCAATTACCATGATGTCCTTGACCCCGACCCCTCCTTCAATTCAATCCACTGGTTGAGAAAATAAATCGAGTCGCAGAAAGAGAGGGATGAGGGAAAGAAAGAGGCAGACTCTGAAAAATATTGCAATGACATTTCGTGCATGAACGAGCCGAGAGTGGGAGCGGGAACGAGAGCCGAAGAACCCCGAAAATATGTCGAATGTCCTGGGGCGAATTTGCATTTGAATCGAAGCGAAGCGAGGCGAGACGAGGCGTAATTGAAAATGTCGTTAGCCAGATGCAGCGAGTGGGTCGAATTGGGTCCCGAAGACGAAGAAGAGCCATCAGGACGAAGTAGCCGGAAGCCTGTGGGCGATGAAGAAGACGAAGAAAGCAGGAAAGGCTTTGCTTGAAGTGAAATGGTTGTGATTGCCATGGCTGAGAGGAGGAAGAAGAGCTGTGTAAATAAATGTCAAAACCACTTTTAGGTCCTTGAAATAACGCCCGCAGGATAGAGTGTGATTAGGCATGGGTATAAAAAGGACATGATTTATCTTTTGGTATAGAAAATTAGAAAAGTATTTAAAATTTAAAAAGAGCCTTTTTTGTTCTTGCGCATTTAAATTTATCAAAATTATTATTACTACAATTTCTCAGTATGTCTGGATCTCCTTCTGAATTAACGGACATTTGTTGCTTCTCTCAGTCTCCTTCTCCCTCTCTCTTCACTTCAACGACTGTCATTTTATTTCTCCATATTTTTATCTCTCACTCGTACACTCCAGCCGCACACACACGTACACACACTAGCATATTCTCCCAACTTGAGTGATGTTTCCACTTTCTACGGACACGCTTCCGCCACTCTATCATTCGCACTCACTCCATATCTCTTCCTCTTCTTCTAGTCTCCTTTACTTTCTCACTCTCCCATTTCTTAGTCGTAACCCTTTTGCCATGGGAGGATTTTTCAAGTGAAAGCTTACGAAAAAAGACAATTTTCACTATCAAGCTCCCCTCCTCCCTCACTCTTTCACTCTCGCCTTGTTGAACGTCTTCTAATTTTCTAGCGAGCGTCACGTGGACGCCTCAAGTCTGGCCCGAGTCTTTGTGAGACGCGACGACAGGTCGTCCTTCTTCCCTCCTTTTCTTTTCGACCCCTCTCGCTCACACGTTCACTCAACAAGCGACGACGTCTACGCGCCATCGCCGTAGTCGTCGTCGCCGGGACGATTTTATCAGCGACGCGAGTCTCCTCGAAGCATGATTTAGTTCGGCGCCACGTTTCGTCCTTTTCACCTCAACCTCCTCCGCCCACCCAGGACCGAGGACGATGGCTCAATCATGGATTCAAAGCGAGCCTCGGAACCACGTTCGCCGAGAATATGCTGCAGGATCCGGTCGTTGGTGGGCGCGGTGGGCGTGTCGAGGGCTCGATGAGTGGCGCCCTCACTCGAAATGAGCCGGCATTTTGCATGCAAGGGTTAACGTCCTGACGACGTCTGCCTTTCACTCTCTCTTTCCCCGTTTCTTTCTCCACTTTCGTTATAATCACTGGTAGAGGAGAAAAAGTGAGAGAGAGAGAGAGAGTGAGATAGAAAACGCTGCCGCAGCAGGATACGCCAGAATATTAGCAAATATGAGAGGAACCCTGATAAGCGGCTTACGGTCTAGTGGAGTCTTCCGTCCCGCTCCCATCTCCCTCTCTAACCCTCTCTTCATGGCGAATTCGATCCAAGCCGAGCTCCTGCAACGTTATTCCTTCCCCCTTTCTTCCATTTTCTTCATCTTCCTCTGCTTCTCAATCATCGTCCTGTGCTAAAAGACCTCTCAGCTTGAGAGAGAGAAGGAGCGAGAGAGAGAGAGTAAACGAGAAGGAACGATAACGAGAGTTTGAGAGAGTGAGTGAAAGAGAGAGTGTGGGGCGTCTCCGTATGGTTCGGTAAATATTGTTGCATACTTTCAGGCGTCGTCGCTTCATGAAAATAAATTGCAATTTCCCGTTAAACGTGTGCGTTTAGCGCGCCATCTCGCGTCAAAGTGCAGCGGCAAAAGCTACAACAACAATGGAGCAACAGAAATTACAACAACAATAGGAAAATATAAAATTTGATAGCGGGAGTATTGGGTAGAAAAACGATAGAAAGGCGAAGGAGGAGATGTCTCGCTGTCGACACTTTAACGGCAGTTGCTATGGGAAGCAGAAGAAGTTGATGACGAGAGAAAGTAAGACGACGAGATAGAAGTAGAATAAAGATTGCAGAAGTAGAGACAAAGAGAGAGGGAAGGTAGAGGAATCGACAGAGGAAAGTGATAGAAAAGGAAAAAAAGGACGAACACGATTGAGGCGAGTTCGTCAGTTTCTCTATCTTCGTCTCATCTTTTCCTCGCCCTTTTATTCATGCTCCCTCATTTCGCCATCTCTTTCACCATCTCCATCATCCTGTATCCACTCTCTCTATTTCTCTACTTGTATCTCACTGATCGGTGCTCCGACGCCTCTTGCTGTTAGTTTATCATTCGGCAATAGCGTCGTCTGGCTGGCAACTGACTAAACATTGTTAGCAACGACAACAACAAGTATACTAACAGGAACAACAACTACAATAACTGTAACTACAACACCTATGTACAAAAACAATCTCGGCACCAGCATCAACTCAAGTGATTGCCGAGGCGAGAGAAATTAAAGAGGACTCGACTACGAGCTGCCTGAGCAAAGGTGAAGGCGCTCACAAGGGGGTGCGACGAAAGGAGAAGGTGAGAGGGAAACAAGGAGAGAGTGATAAATATATACAGAGAGAAATGGGTGAGAAATACCTGGAAGAAATAGGAATGAAGTCGGGATAAGCTGAATGGAAAACACCGAATGAAGGAATATCAGGTTGATGTGGAGAATGAAGACGGAAGTAGAAGGGAATAAGGGAAAAGAAAGGTGAAACGTTAAAATACGTGACGGTGATCTTAGAAGAGAGAAGGCGATGTGGTTAAAGAAGGGGGTTGGGAGAAATGAGGGAAAGGTAGGATAATCGAGGGTAGTGATCATGGAAGTAGGGAGAAAGTGAAATTATTTGTAGGGAAAGGAACCTCAGTAATCGACTCCGACTTGGTGGACAAGGTACGACTAAGTCTCAAAACGTATACGATGTAGTTGGCTTCATATAAAAATTTACCACCATCCCCGATCCACACCTCGCCCACTTGCCTCCCTCCATCCCTGCCACGCCTCTTATCGACAATGCACTTAATTACAGACACTTTGCCCAAAGGCGATAAAAAAACGTTCCTCCCCCATTTCGTTGGACCACGAAAAACTGCTCGCAATTTCACAATTTATGCATTTTTATCCCCTTCGTCCCCCTGGTCCTTTTATTGGCCTGCTCAGAGCGTGCGGTTCGACAGACCCGACGTCGTCGATGTCGCGCCCTCTGCCACCCGGCCCGGCTGAAGGCGAGTTCTTGTGAAGTGGGCGTCGATTGCGGACACGCCCACCGTCGGCTCCGGCCCACATTTATGACACTTGCAGTGAATCCAAGGATGGAGGATGAGTGAAATAAGACGGAGGAGGAACGAAAGCCATCGACGGAAACCAAAGGGCGACAAGAAACTCAATTCGCGAGTCCTTGTCACAACCTCTTCCTCTACCTCTCACTATGCCTTCACTATCTCTCTCGCTTTTACTCTCCTTTTTTTCGTTTTTCCTCGTACTCTCTCTTTCACTCTTCTAACATGTCTTCGGCTTGACTTCGATGAGGTCACCAACCGGTCGTCGTTGACGATGGTGTTCTTGTTATAACTTTTGTTGTCGAGCTTGTCTTTTTGTCACTTGTTGTAATTGTTTTAGTTGTAATTTTTTGTTGTTGTTGTTGTAATTTTTTGTTGTTGTTGAAATTTTTTTTATAATAGACTTTGTTATTGCTCTTGGTGGTATTGGCGCGAAATTGCCTCAATTTCATTTTGCTCTCGCCCACGAAATCGATAGATAAATTTTTTATTCGAAAGTTTAAGTCTGCGCTTGGTCGCTATCGCCGAGCACTCAATAAAGCTGACATCTCGCTGCTGCTGCTCTTTCTCTCCTTCTTCCCCTGCCCTTCCTCTCCTCCATCTTATTTCGCCTCTTGTTTCCGCAACCGGCGAAGGATACCGGAAGTTTTCGAGGAAGCGCCAGTCACTGGAATCGAAGGGCGAGGGAGGGGCGGGTTTTCGAATGATAAATGTTGCATTCTGGAAAATGTGACTTGGTGTCGTACCGCCGTCGAACGAACGCCACGCCGAGGGCGTCGACGGCGGAAGGACGCGAAGGCGTGGAGGGCTTGGAAGTGGGTGGAATCGTCCTTCCTGGACTCGATTCAACGAGTGAAGCTCGTTTCGTCTGACGGAAGTCTCCGGGAGCGTGGAGTGTTCAATATTTAATGAGAAAGAAACCGAAATCGGGAGAAAAATTCAGAGAGAAAAAGAACACTTAAAGCGAGGGAGAAGTTTGAAAAAAAAAACAGAAAAAACGAACAAGAGCAATAGAGAAGACTATGAGAGAAAGGGAAGAGCAAAGTGCGAAAAGAGCCAAAGAGAGAGAATTGAACAGAAACGAACGCGAAAAGTTTACTCAATCGGAAAGTAAATCATTGTTTTCTGCGAAAGTAATATTATTTTAATAAATGTTAAAGCCCGAGGAAACCTCGATGGGCGAGAAGGATGGGGGAGGGGCTGGTGTCGGGCGGTGTGGCAGCCATGAATTTTTAACGAGTGGGTTGAGGGAAAACAATTCAAGGGAGCGTGTGAAAGAATGCTAGAGGCGAGATTTTCAAGTGTTTTAAGGAACTCAGTGAGTAAGAAAATCTTCTGGAGAATTTCTGAAACCCTAATTTTTTATTTTTTTATTTGAACAATTTTAATAATTTCATCAATTTTGTATATTATTAATATTTGACTTTTCAATATATTTTATTAAACATCCTCTCTCTCTCTTTCTCTCTTCCAGCTGTATGCAGCCTCGACTGCGGCCCCAACGGCGTCTGCGAGTCTGGCAAGTGCCGCTGCAACCCAGGCTGGACCGGAAACCTCTGCGATCAGCTGCCCTGCGACACGCGATGCTCGGAGCACGGCCAGTGCAAGAACGGAACCTGCGTCTGCTCGCAGGGCTGGAACGGACGCCACTGCACCCTGCGTAAGTGGCAAACAAACACCTATGAAAACCCACACTCAGCCATACACTTAGACACACTCTTAGATAAAGAGACACCCACACAGACATAAACACCCACAGTGATCCTTGAATGCCACTAATGTCCTTAATTATACCACGAGTAGGAGGCTGAGGGACCATTAGTAATTAATTTTAATTGAAAATTGAAAACATGAAGTTTATCGACGTCGAGGCGAGCGAAACGTCAAACTTCAAATATCGACAATTATGGCGAATGTTTCCGAGTCCCCGTAGTCCCTTGGACGCCTACGCCTTCTGGTTGGAAAATATTTCCGATTCATTTGCCGCAGGCATTTACAATAATCACGCCGACATTTATTGCCCACAACAATAACAACAACAACGCCACAAACAACTGGTAGGAAATCTAAGTGTTGCCAACAGACTGGCAACCAAATCACAACATCAACAACAACAACGACAAAAAACAATTACCAATTGCGAATGAAAAGGACGAAAAGTTTGTTGATTATTATTATTGGCAGGACTCGGGAACGAAAGTCGTATGTCGTGCACTGCAATGCCGATTGGCGGCAAATGACAGAAACACCAAAAATAAAAAGCAACAACTATAACAATAACAATTACAATAATAAGCAACGGAAATACGACGACTAAAACAACAACAAAAACAATTCAATTGTTGACGAGGTTGACGAGGACGAAAATAACAGGACGAAAACGAGGAACGTGGACGAAGGCGACAAAAACAACAACAACAACAAGTGTCGTTAAAATTGATTCCCCGCAATTATAAAGCAGGTCCTTGCCACCACTACCAAAACCCCAACAACAATAACATTAAGAACAATAACAATAGCGACAATAACAACTACATGCAATAAGAACGTGTGTATTTTAAATGGTTTTTCCTCGCTTCGCTCCTTGGGTGTCGACCCATCAGAGAAGTCCCCGAGGGTGGTTCGGGCGCCGTTAAATGGGTTCATGAAATTAAAGTCATTACGGAAGTGGTCGATGGGTCGACGCTCACCAAACGCCCACCATCGTCCCCTCACCTCACCTTCCTCCCCCCACCTCATCGACCATCGTTTATGGCCTCACTTAAATGCCGTCGATGAGAAGTCAGAAATGCGAACAAGTTGAGTAATATTTTAGTTGTTCACGTCAGTCGAGTGTGTGTGTGTGTGTGTACAACAATAACAACTCAATGGATTCGACCGCAGCTGTCACTTCCGGACAGGACTGGGAGTCGCCAGTTGCTCAGTTGGGTGTCCAGCTACGACGGGGCGTCCTTTTGAGGAACGACTGGAGTTCGATGGAGCTACTTCGTTATGTTAGGAGTCGTTGGAACTTCTTCATTATGTTGTTTGGAGTTGTTGGGAATCCTTGCAGCTCCTTCATTATGTTGACTGTTCCCTGATTTCCTTCGAATTCCATCTGAACATGGAAACGGCAGAAATTGTTCTTCAGAAGTCTATGATATACATTGATTGTGATATGTTTCCGTGGTTCTTCCTTATCATTAAACCTTCGCAATCCTTTTCCTGAAACTTTAATCAATGGACCTGCTTTCCCTGAAATTCTCTTGAATGGACCTCTCTTCTCTGAAATTCTCCTCAATGAACCTCCTGATTGATCTCTTTTGTGACGAATACGGATCTCTCTTTCCTTTTTTCCCTCACCCATATGGCATTCATTTAAAGGCCGCCATAATGATGGAGGAGGAAGTGAAAACTTTCTGATCGATCGATGGGAAGCGAAACATTAAAAGTTCACGGGAGACGGAGACGACAACGGGCTTTTCAATATAACTTTTGCACCAACAGCCAACCGTGGCCACATAACAACAACTATAGCAACAACAACAAGGGCTATAACAACAATAATGACAACAACATGGACAACGAGGAGAACAGAACCAACAACTGACAACAGCAACCATGGAATCGCCGACAGAAGAGAAGAAAGAGAAGAGACAACCGCAAAAATCGTTTAAAATCTCGACTGTCTGTTTTCGATGGACAGGAAGAGAGAGGAAGGGAAGAATGAAGAGATAAGTAGATATGGGAAAATATAAAAAAATATATAAACCAAGAAAAAAAAATAACCAAAAAAAAAAAGCAAATATTAATAAATAGAAAATGAAGATAAGTATAAATAAAAATAGAGAAAAAACTGAAAACTTTGAAAAGAAATAAATAAACTTATGGAGAAAATAAAAAACTCCAGAAGACGTGAATCAAACCAATAAAAAAAAGAAGATAGCAAAAGAGACAGGGAGAGGAAAGTATTGGAAACGATAGTGAGAAAGAGAAAAGGACACTATTACTTGAGGAAAAGAGAGAGAGAACGTCGTCAGATGTGACCATGATATCGAGGAACTACTTAAAGTCTTCAAAGAGAACGAAAAAGAGATGAAGGGACACAAGAATGAGGACAAGAGGTTGGTGTTGAGAGAGAGGGGGCGTGACTCCTTTTCCTTCCTTGTCTCGGGGACTCAGAGCGCGATGAGTTGCGATTTTTGCGAAACTAAACTACAAACAATATTTCGCCAATATTTTCCGGAATTGCCAACGACGGACGCGACGGAGAGAAATGAATGAAAAGAGGTGGGGGAAGATGAGGAGGTGAAGGTGAAGAAGGTGGAGGAGAAGGTTTTTCGGGCTCCGTCGCTTGGCGACTGACAGATGTCAAGCGACATTAAGCCAGCAACGATCGGTGCGGGCGCCCAAGAGAAAGCCCTGGAAAATATGTCGTGAGCGAGAGTGGGCAGAAGGACAAGAAGGGCAGGAAGGAAGAGGCCGAGTAAAGAATGGGAGGAGGTGAAAAGCGGAAATCGATGGCGGAGACCGAGATCAAAACTTTTCCACCGCCAACTGACGCCGCTTGGAGTTCGAGGCGATGCAGCCGAATGTCGAAATATTTTGCGGAAAATCGCAATCGCGAGAAATAAAAGTGTTTACATGACAGCCTGGCGCAGAACGACTGTCAAACAGCGCCGTCAGCTGCGGCACCAACCCGCCCCCCGAGGGAGGGTCCCACGAGAGGCGGCGCCCGATGGCTTCAGTAGGCGGCGATTATACCGTAAAGTGGCTTAGATTATCCAAGAATTGAGGACAGAAGTAGTTCTCTCTCTCCTTTTCTCTATTCCCGTCGCTCACTCTCTCTTTTTTATTGTGCTCCTCCTGAGCTCCCCGAGCTGTCATTGTGTGATGTGACAGTTCTCTCTCTTTTTATCTGGCTGTCTTCGTTTCTTATTTCGATTCTTATCAAGGCGGTTGTTGTCATTGTTGTTGCTGTTCTACTTGAGGGAATTCGATGCACTGTAGTGCGATTGTTGTTGTTGACAATATTTTGTTTTTGTCCGTTATCATGGGCCGAAGCGACAGAAAGACATCTGAAGATACAGGAAGACAGACAGTTGCCTGTGATTTGAATTTTACGCTTCACTGCAGGAAATTTGTCAATTTCGATTTCCGTCGCCTCGACTCGTTCTTGTTTTCATCCCCATCATCCCCACCCTTTGGCAAGTGTCGCCAACCCCTTGGCGAGTTTTGCCTACAAATTGATTTGAATTTTTACATTCCGTAATTCGACATCTACGACGACTTGTGGGACTCCGGACGTCTTCTAGACACAACCTCCCCCCATCACTCCATCTGCTCCATTCTCCGTCCCCACGTCAGGATTTGATTTCCCAGAAACGTCGAAAGTCGGAAAAGTTTCATTTTTCGATCGGGAAATTTTCACTCCATGTCACGAGACCTGACAACGCAAGAGGAGTTGGAAAAAATCTGGAGGAGTGGTGGAAAAAATATGGAGGAGTGTGGGAGAGAATCTGGAGGAGTGGACGGAAAGAAGAGAATGCTGGAGAAGAAGTCTGAAGACGAGTGGATTTGAGGAGAAGTTTGGGCAAAAATGCGAGAAACCTAATTAAAAGTGAATGAAAGTTCGTCTGACATCTGGCAACCCTCGCTGGAGACAACTTCTCGCCGATGGAGGATGTGGCGTAGAGCTCCCAAAAGTATGCAACAAGAGATGGATTTTAAAGAACTTTTCTGATTGTTAGCCTCAAAATATACCGAACTTTTATATTTAGTCTCCTTTTGAATAAATAACTAGAAATTTTATCTTGTTAATGATATCACATGGCATCCAGGATATTGTTGAATATCATGTTCAGTGTAATAACTAAAAAAACACGAAAAACTGAGAAAGTCAAGCAAAAAATTCGACAAGTTTTTCGCGCCTGATGATTGCATCATTTGCGAGCGAACCTTGTTATGGTTTTTTGTCAATGGAATTTTCTCGTTTTTATTGGTTTTATCACCATCGTTGTCATTTTCATCACTGCCATTTTTTTTTTCATTTTCATCATTGTTGTTATTTTTGTTTCGGTTGTTTTTTGCATCATCATCATGCTTGTTGTTATCATGATAGCTTTTTGCCCACTATTCTTGTACAACATTTTCCCCCAACATGACATGCCTAGGCGTATGTGTTATCTGACAACCAACACACATACACACAGACAACTACACGCTGGGAAGAACACAAGGACATGCAATTTTGACATTTTCCACATTTCATTCAAACACTTTTTATGACTCTTGTATCATAATTAAATCGCACTATATCTCTCTATATATATCCCTCTCTATATCTCTCTCATTTATATATCTCTCTCTCTCTCTTCCAGCTGGCTGTGAGAACGGATGCTCCCGGAATGGACAGTGCTCGATGGAGGACGGCGAATATCGATGCAATTGCAACGAGGGCTGGGCCGGGTCCGACTGTTCGATCGCCCTGGAGATGAATTGCAAGGACAACATCGACAACGACGGAGGTGAGTGGAGCGGATCAACAACAAAAAGGGGGGATGAGAGACCTTCGTGGCCTTTTCTCGATTCGAAAGTGTTTGCTATGAATCAATTATGCACACCCGGGTCAAACCCTTGAATGGTAAACACACGACTCATACGCAGACCTCGAACAAAGCGCTTCGTCGGTTTCAGGTCGAGGGCGTCACATAGGAGGGCGTAGAAACAAATACAACATCCGACGGAAATGACTGGCAGGAAACCATTCGAGAGTCCTTCGTCTCGAGCCTGTTTCTGTTGCTGTCTTAAATTTCCGAAGGACGAACTATTGACACGCGTGACTCGGAGGATTTTCCAAGTAGCTCCTCAATAAATCAATTCGATGCAAGGGGAAAGAAACAACAACAATTCAGACGCACGTGTTTCGCTGAGGACTCCAGGAATTTTGGGAATAAATATTTAAATCGTGCCCTAGTAAATTTAATTTGAGGGCGGCTTGAGAAAAGAAAACAAAGGTGTGTGGTTTTGTCTTCAAAAGACAACAGGGGACATGTTTGTTATTTAAATGAAGGACTATCAAAGGGAAAAGTTTTCTCCCTTCCTCCAAAAGGAATATTTGTCAGTTAAGGTGTGAAGAGTCCTCGTCGAGACCGACGAAGGCGTCAAAATAAAAACACACACGGAAATTGAAATCAACTCGATGAGCTTCGAGTTGTTCCACGTCCGGCTCACCAGATGTTCTTGTTTTAAGTTCACCTCATTCGGGAGGGTGACGAGAAACTCTTGAGAACGTGCAGGACTTTTTCAGTCAACAACAACAATGAACGACAACATCAGTCATAAGCACGTCAGGCACCGGAATAACATCAGGCCCTACAACAATAAGTGTTACTACTTGAGCTTCCGAGTGCGCACCAGACCTGAAGTGCGACAATATTGAGGCTCTCTCTTTCACTCTGGACGGGCCAGGGGGCTGTGAGGCTGGATCATTTTAGATGAGGGGAACAAAGGGGAACCCTGAAGTAGAACCTCTTGTAATAAGGGATGAATAACTTTTGAAACGCTCGTATCAACTCTTTTTCTCTTCATCTTCCTCACAGACGGCATGACCGACTGCTCGGACAGCGAGTGCTGCTCGCACCCCGCCTGCCTGGACCACATCATGTGCCTCTCGTCGAACGATCCCGTCGAGGTGCTGCTCCGCAAGCAGCCACCCTCGGTCACGGCCTCGTTCTATCAACGCGTGAAGTTCCTGATCGAAGAGAACTCGGTCCAATCGTACGCCCACATGGACGAGTACAGCGAAAAGTGAGTACAAGTTGTCCATTCTACCATAGAGAGAAAAAAATTAGCATTACCGTATTCTATATCAAGATTCTATTACTATTACTGTCATTATCATTAACTATGCAAAGAGCAAGAAATTTAGAGGCAGAGCTTGGCGAAAGCTCAGCCGATTTTTCAAGAAGTTATTGTGAATTTTTCTGTTTCGATTTTTATTTCAATGAATGCACCATTCGTTAGGAACAAATGAAAAACGTTTATTTTTTATAGGATTTGAAAAGTTTTCAAAAATATTCTTTCGTTTAAGCTACACTATGAAGCTCTGGTGCAATGAAGAGAAAAAGCTCAAATTTTCATTTCGTTTTCGTGGTCAATTATGAGTTCATTTCTGTTTAGTTCTTACAAAAAGCAATATGAAAAAGAAACTTCTTCTTCGATCAGAGGAAAATGTACTTGATCAACATTTTCATAGTCACCATGATTGCAAGAAGAAGTTGAAACAAAAGAGATTGAAATGAAAAAATGTTTATCTTACTTCAAAACACATTCAAGCAAAATAGTAATTGTTTGTACCCAGTTCACATCCCCACAATCCCACCCAACTCCCCTCAATGTAGTCTATCATTTATGCGTAGGAACTGAAGCCCTTTAAGTACTTGTTTTCGTTTTCATTTCTCTGATTTTTTTCCAATACTTTTCGTTTCTTTCGTGTCATTCGGTTTCGTTGCTCTTGTGTTCTTGTTCTCAAATGTTTCCATTTTTATTGTTTTCGAAAACGTTTGAATCGTTTGTCGAGTTTTCCAAAACCTTCCACGGTCCACGTAGTGAGATCAAAGTCGATCGTTGCTTTTGTTTGAGCTTTTTCTTTTCTTGCCTCTATAGGGAGAAAATCTGTTCTGATCTTTGGTTCACTTGTTTCAGTTTCTGCCTCATTGCGTTTGGAAGTATTTTTATGTTTTTCTTTTGTACGATTTCTCTTTCGTTTGTGATTTTGTTTGTTTCCGTTCCATGTTTTACTCAAAAGAAATCCAAAGCGAAAATAATGATAGCACTTCATTGAGTATGTGTGTGTTGTCTAGTGTTCTACCTCCTTGTGTTCGTCTCACCCTGTATCGTAAACAATCAATGAAACAAACTATCAAAACTATAAAAGTGAAAAATAACACAAACCACGAGAAACATAAAATGCTGAAAGAAAGAATTATATTATAACATAAATGAAACAAAGTATAATCGTAGAGAAAGAAAGGTCAGCGGTGCTCTGAAAGCAGAGTTCAATTATACAATCGTCCGATTTCTTATGATTTTGTTCAGAATTTTGTATCATTATAATTTCTTTTTTCGTTCAGAAGCTGAACTTGAACTTCAAGAAATTCTTCCATATTCTTATTGACTCATGTCTGCCTGCGAATTTTAGATAAGAGAAAAATAACAAAGTTCTGCATATAAGAAAATATGTTAAAAACTTAAATGCGATGAGTTTTCCAAACAAAAATTATTTTTCATTTGCTTTCTTTTAATTCCTTTGGTTTAGTAAATATTTACTACTTATTATCTTACTATCGTAATAGTTAAAAGAAACGTATGTTCAAAAATAATTACGAAAAACTTCAGGGAGTTGTATGCGGCGTTCGTGAAAATAAAAGTGTACTTTTCTGTTGTTGTTTAATTGTATTTTATTTTCTTAATTTCCAACCAAAACTTCGATTAAAAAATAATAGAAAAAATTATGAATTTCATGCGTGAATTCGTTGCAAAAATAAAACAAGGATTTAAAACCAATTTTCGTTCAAGTTGCCAATTTTCATAAACTATATATTTTTATGTTTTTAAGTATTTATTTCAACTTTAAATGTGCGTGTCTAAAATTTTAGTTTTAATATTATTTTTTGTGTTATATCTGAAGATTTCCTTTACTAACTAACAACTAATTAATGGGCGACCTGCTAAGAAGTGAGCACGAAAATACAACTGAGCGTAAGAGCGAGTGCGACAGCGAATGTGTGATTGTCAAATGTTTTTAGAAGAACTCTTCTGTTTCTTTGAAATGTGTATAACTTTTGATTTCTTTAGTTTTATTGTGACGTTTTTTGGTTCTGATTTTAAATGTTATCCATACGAAAATACAATATATGAAAAATGAAATCGGGAAAAAGTAGCAAATCACGCAATTTGGAGAATTACTTTTTATAAATATATAATAAATAATAAATAATTTCAATTACAAAATAAAATAAAATCAAAATCTTTAATTGTTTCACACTCGAATTTGCAACTTTTTGCCGATCTTTATATAAGTATCTGTCGAAAATTTAAGTACAAATTAAATCGATCTGCTAAAGCCTAGAAATTTTTGATTTTCGTTTAAAACTTTAATAAAATGTTTTTCTTTTAATTTCTTGTCCCGTCTTCTTTGTGTCCCTCTGTTGCTGTGGCTCGATACCTTCATGTTGTGTGAAATTTCAAACGAACTAAAACCAATCAAATAATATTCAATTATGACACAAAATAAATGCAAAAAATATTTTTAAAAACTAAAAAAATCGGAAATTGTCAATGAAAAAATCGATAACCTCTTGCACAAAAATGCACTAAAATCGCAAAAATACCAACAACTACTAACAATCGCCAAATGAAGTCTCTTCTGGAGCTCATTTACACCATGGTAAGTGGAAATGGCAAAATGGTTGCGTTTAGCCGCAAACAAACAAAAAAAAGTACAAAAACAAAACACTGTAAATTCGATAAATTGACAACATTTTTAAGTTCCAACAAGAAAAAATGTCTTCATGATTTTGTCTTTCTTTTCGCAAACAATTAAAGAAACTCACCAACCAAATTTGATTTCAACTGCATTTGTACAGAAGAATTTTGTTTTACAGTGTGTATAAACCAAAGATAAATCACAAATTTTCCGTTCTTTTTCTGAGAGTAATGCCTAAAATTATGCCACAACTTATAAGAGTCTATGTATTGTACGTGTTTCTGTGTTCGTGTCTCTGTGTATTATGTTGTTATTACACCTTCAGTTCTTTCATTCGATCGATTTGTGTGTTTTTCTTTCATTTTCTTATACTCGACTAACAACTATCAACATGTTTTCGTTCATTCGTTCGCCTCGGTTTCTCATTAGCAACACTTTTAAACTCCACATTCACAAGGCGACGCAGTGGCCAGTGCCTGGCGCACAGTGGGTGCGATCGACACCACTGCCACAAACGACAACATATTCTCTATCGCATCACAACAACGAAAACGTTCACAGATCTCTTTGTTTGCTGACATTTTACGAATTTTTCCTTTCGATTCGAACAAAACTCTTTCTTTCTTCGTTGTTGAACAACTCTTCTTTTGGATTTGAATTTTTCTTTGTTTCCGTTGCTTTTTATTGAGAATCAATAAAAATAAAACATTTTTACTCGTAGTGTAGTTGAATTTAGTTGAAGTATATTTATGAAAACAAAAAACCAAAATGCGAAAGCGGAAAATAAACAATTAAATACAAAGAAGAAACATGTATTGTAAAAATAAATTTGTAACAAACAGCAGAAAATCAAACGAAAAATAGTCATCCTTCTATGTTCAACCCCAATCCCCCAACATCCCACAAATTCCAAAAATGAAAAATAAAAATAATGTACCAGAAACAAAATCCCCTTCCCAATTGTCTGCGTCTAAAATCATTTGTTTATCTGTTCACAACCCACTCACAAATACACACACTGAGAAAACCATTAACACCATCACAAACACATACAAACAAACAAGAACCAGTATCCTGAAAACCAAAGAAAAAAAAAATTGCAAACATTTTGCAAAGTTAATAAAATTTTATTTTGCTTTTGTTTTTTTAACTGAATTTCGAGGGTTTTTGATTATATTTTTATTATTATCGAATATAAAACAAATTGTATTTGTTTTCATGGAGTATCTACAATGGCATTTTTTATAGATTAGAAGATATATATTGAATAACTATATATATTTACATAATATCTAAACAATAATATTTAATTCGAAAATATATTTCTCTTAAATTTTTATAGAATATCTTGAACAGATTTATATCATAGTTATTTATTTAAATGTGAGAAAAATTTATAAATTATATTATAATTGACGATTTCAAGGTTCTTTGGATTACCTCTACCTATTGTCGAAGTATGTCTTAAAACATTGAGAAATTTTCTTAAATAATTTTTGGATGTAATCCGTAAATTATGATTTTACCTATATTCCCTATATAAATTATGTTGACTTTCGTTAGAAACTTCTTTGATTCCATCGGAATATTCAAAGGACAAAGGTGAGATTTGGCTTTGGGCCTTGATTAACACCTCCTTCGATTGATGTCACCTTCACGGCTGGCTGGGTTTTTTAGGAAAACAGAAACGAGAGCTCGCGATATAAAAGTAAACAACGAGTTTCAGAGAGACAACGAAATCAAAAATCGTAAACATGTCGATTGCGAGAAGTTGTGAGGGACATGATTTACTGCAACAACAACAAAAAGTAATAACAACAACAGCTAATAACAGCAACGATAACGATAAAAATAGCAACACAAAGGAACACAAAGCTAAAATAGGAGAAAAAGGATAAGGTAATAATAAAAAGCCATGGAGGAAAATAAAAATAGCAACTATAAAAATCGGGCGAAAGCAATCGAAAAATAAACAAATATTTAGGAAAAATTCCACTTGTTTTCGGAGGATTCAAGAGTTTGTTGTTTGTTGGTGATGTTGTTGCTGTTGTTTGTTGTCTTAGCTGTTGTTTTTGCAATACCTTGCATCTCGCGAAGGACATTAAAAGGGATTTCCAAGCCCGAAGAAGACCGCGAGAGGAGGTGAAGGACGCTGGTGCTCCGCGAAGGACGTGCTGCGAATGGTGCGACCAAAAATTGCATTTCCGCTCAGCGTTTCCTTGTTATTTTTGTCCTCGTTATTATTGTTTTTGTAGTTACTGATGTTTTTTGTTGTAGCAGGAGAAATCCTTCTGGGTTCGGTTATTTTTACTCCGCAGGAATAACAACAATAACGCGAACAATGGCGTGGATACCGCGTGAATTTTTATGGCATCGTTCGCTTTGCATTTTTATTCGACGTTCGGTCGTTCACTCCATCTCCCTCTCTCCCCTCAGTCCATCTCTCTTTATCCGTTCGCTCCCCATTGGAGCTCCCTTTTTACGCTTCCGCTTTTCGTCGAAAACGATAAAAATTTGTTTAAAGCTAATAAGGAGCGTGATTTCGTCCTTGTGCCTTGTTCACAGCCATACATGTGTGTATGTGTGTGTGCGAAAGTGTGGACGTGTGTGTTCACGTTCGCCATAAATTCTCATCTGGAAGAAATTCCGGTTTCTGTTTTTTCTCGTTTTCTCTGTTTTCATTGTAGGTTTTTTTTTTTGTGGCTGATTTTAAGGAATTTCCTCGCCTCGGTAATGAAAACGAATGCAGTTGGCGCGGAACGGAATTTTAAGGATCCCAGGATTTAAGGATTAAAGCACATGGCATTTTTGCCGGAGGCGAGCAAAATATGTCGAAGGAATGTGTGTGGCGTGGGGTGGGGTCGGGTGGAGAGGGAGGAGGATCAGGCGAATAATCGGAGAAGACAATATGTGAGAAGAGGGAAGATGAGGAAGAGAACAAGAAAGAGATTGTGAAGAATGAGTTAAAGCCAGATGGATCTCCTGGGGCAGAAGGAGAGAAAGGAGAGAATGTGCACGGATCTTTGAAGAAGAGCAAAAATTCCGATCAAATAGACGAAGTTGAGAAAAAATAAAGAAAAAAATCCCGAGAGACAGAAAAATCCCGTAAATGAAGAGAAATGTTTGCAAGGATGAAAAGTCGAAGTTAAAAAAAAAAAAATGTTTGAGTGAGGAAAAAAGTTTGGTTGAAGAAACCCAAGTTTGACGAGCGAAAATAATTGGTTGAAGCCACAAAAAAAAGAGAGAAAGAAAAGAGAGCGAAAGCTTAAAATCGTTTAACTAATTGTTGTTGAGATGGATAAGAAGAGTGATGGAAAGCAAAGGTAAATTATTATTAACAATTAAAAATATAAAAGGAATTTTTCTTGAAGAGTTCAATACAAAGGAATATTAAATCATTGTGCCAAAAGACAGTCAAAGCTCACAAAAGAAAGACATCCATGTGACTTGCGACAGGCTTCCGAAGGTCGTTTGAAAGGCTTTCAAAATCCTTTCCTAAAACCCTTTCCTCCTCTCACAAATCACCCCTTACATCCTTCAAGGCCTCATATGAGCCGATACCGAAAGATGTATGTTTCGTCCTTCGGAGGACGAAAGGATTTCACTTTTTACGACCCAATAAATTTCGAAGGCGCTTCTAGTTTCCGTAAAAATGGCGCCTGCCCATGAAACGCCCTAATTTTAATGGGCGTCGCTTAAAAACACGTACAGAAAGAGAAGGAGAGAGAAAGATAGGGAGAGAAAACGAGAGGGATAGGGAGTGAGAATGAAAGATGCGTAAATAAATTTGCCGCCAATAATTTTCGTAATGGATTTTGACGCAAATGAAAACTTTTTACGCCGCAAACACACACATTCCCACGCATACATCTCTCACTCTCCCTCCCTCTCTATCTCTCTCGCTCTGTGTGTGTGTGTGTTTATATGAATTTATAATGTATTTTGCAATTAAATTTTTGGCTTCATTCGTTTGTGCTGGTGGAATTCTCTTTGTGGCCATTGTTGTTGCCATTTTATTTTAATGAAAATAACAATAATAATACTAATAATAATAGCGGAAAAATGGCGGAATATATACCGTTAAATACAACAACAATAATAACACCATGTGACAACAATGACAACTACAACAATGCCACCTACAACAAATGCTAACAACAATTGCGATTGACAACAAGAAAAAAATCGAATAAATAACAACATTAAATACTTGGAAATAAAAGGGAGACCGCGAGAGTGAGAAGGAGAATCCCATCTGCGTGTGAGTTATGAGTGTGTGAGTGTCTGTCTGTCTGTATGTGTGCGCCTGTCTGCCATCTGCATATGTATGTCTATGTATTTTGGCTACAAATTGAATTATTTAAATTATTAATTGATTTTGGCACAAATTGCGACCAACAAAACCGCACACACACAAACACAATCCCCCGACCACGCCCCCGCACGCATACATAAATAATTGCCACACATTAAAACGAAAATTATGTGCGTCGATACAGAATGTGCTGGTAGTGGTGGTGTTAGTGTTGTTGTTGTGATGGTGTTGGTGGCTTTTTCATGTACTTGTGAATTTATGTCGAAGGAAAATCACTTGTTTTTCCATCCAAATAAATTCAGTTTTCGAATTAAATTCTCTTCACAACCAGATGTTGTTGCTGCCCAAATTGTGGTTGTTGTTGGCAACAATTCACAATATGAAGGATTAAAAGACGAGCCTGATGGAGTCTTTTGATGAATGAGGCCGAAAATGATGATGAATATTTTCGATCGATTAATGAAATCTCTCTCCAAATCGTGTCCTCTTCTGTCGTCATATGAACGAACAACATAATCTTCATTAAACTCCGGGCAACTGCAATTTCCTTCCCCCTAGAGGAAATCCTTCTCCCCCTCTCTCACACTCTCTTCCCCGCTCTCTGAAATGCATTTTTCATGACTCTGTTTTTCATTAAACTTTCTTCACAAATACGTTTCCTCCCCCCAACTTTATTGAAAAACAAAAACTTCCCAAAGAGGAAAAGGAAACAAAGATAAAAACGAAAAAGCGAGGAAACGAGAATAAGAAGAAAATAAAACAAGGAGAAACACAAAACAAACAAAGAGAAAAACCAAACAAACAATATGAAAAACGAAATAAACAAAGAGAAAAACTAGCGTAAAAATAATCAAAAGGATTTGAAATTTATTTTTATATTCGCTCAGCATTTCGGAGTTTTATTTACGTTCGCGCGAACGAACACACTCAAATGCACACTGTACACACACACAGCCATAGACATGGACACGGACTTGGGTGCCTAAATGTGCAAATTTTCCGCTGCTCTGGCAGGAAGGAGAAGGAGAGAGAGAGAGAGAGAGAGCGAGAGACCGAAGGAAGGGGACAGAGACAAAAATAGTGGGTGACAGGAAGTGGGCGTGGAAGGGGAAGGGGAGAGGCCCAGGGAAGCGACCAAAGTGCTGAGGAATGCGAAAATTCTATTGTCTAGCTTTCAGTTCCTCTGTCTGTCCATCCGTCCGTCCGACTGTCTGCATGTTTCTCTGACTGTCTGTCTATCTGTATGTCTGTCGTCCTGTGCATTAGTGGTGGCCATGGTGTATAAATAAATAAAACAACAACCCCCAAAACAACAACAATAATAACAACAACAATGGCACCATCATCGCTCCGCCGTCACCGTCGAAATAAAAACGCATATGAATTTAAAATAATTGCAAACTAGATTAAAAGCGAATCAACTCCCTTTAATGCGCTCGCAGACGATATTTTATGGACACACCTACCGACCGACGACCCATGGTCACGCCCACTTCGCCTCCTCCCCCTTGTTCCTCTCCCCTTATGCTCCTTTCTCCTTGCCTCGTCCTTTGTCCTGAACAATTGCTGGCATTAGAATTTTATTCGCAGCCACGAGGCTCCGACCGGCTCCGTGTCGGTGTCTCTGCTCACGTTTGTGTTAGTGAGTGAGTGTCCTCGTGTGGTACATGAGTATAAGTGTGCTAGTGTAGTTGTGTAAGTGTGGAATGCAAATAAAGCGCTACCGCGACGGACGACGGAACAAAGCAGTCGTTGGCGATGGCGACGACGACGGTGGCACCTTTTTTCGCAAAGCTCGACTTCGATTGGCATTCGTGTGTGAGAGTGGGTGGCGGTGTGGGTGCAGTTGTGTGTGTGCTCGTGTCCATATATCCATATCCATGTGGCATGCATTGCGATGGCGACACACACTCACATACTCTCTTACAGTTGGCGAAACTCTCGGCAGGACATCGTTATTATTTCTTGTTTTTGTTTTTCTCATTTTTCGCTAGAGCTCCAACCAACGATGTTGTTGTTGATGGTGGTGATAGTGGTGATGTTGTTGCTGTTGTTGATTGTGTTATTATTGTTGTTGTATATTCATTGCAATGCAATTCAGCGAAGTTGATAACAATCCATGTCTCCTTCCTACTCTCTCATCGCTCCCTCCTGTTCTAAATTCCACTACCTCACTACGGTGCCACCAGGTAGCATTACAATTGTAGTTACTAATGTTGTTGTAAGTCTAGTTGCTATTGTTGTTGTCTAAAATGTGGGCGAAATATAATTGCACTCCGCGTCCTATTCCATCGTTGCCATGTTTGGTATTTTGTTCATATCGCCACTGTTTTTTATTGTTGTTATTGTTATTGTTTTTGCTGAGATCGCTGAAAATGCAATTATTTCAAAAAGGATTTTCCCTCGTCCTCGTCGCGCGTGGGTGTGTGGGTTTCCATATATGTATGTGGGTACCCAGATTGTGTGTGTGTGAAGCACGTGCCTTCGGATCCACATGCGATGAAATCATTTGATATTCAAATGCACATCGCAATAAAATGCGCTACTCTTATCACTCCCTCCTTTTCTCCCTCTCAATGTCGTCTTCTTTGTCCCCCCCAATCTTATTCTCTGTTTCCCTTTTATTCTGCCTTTATTCGACTTCTACTTATATTCTCGGTCTATTTATCAACTTCTTGGAAGTTATTTTAATTCTCATCGGAGCCAAAGCGAGTCCTCAGAACCCTTAATTCGAGGGATTTGTAAAGCTTTAGAGGTCAGAGTTGGGAAGGTGAGGAAAATTAGAATTTTATTTTCGAGAAATTTGAGAAAACCCACTTTGAGACAAGAAATATAAATAACGTAAGACTTTAAATAGTTTATGAGCTAAGAAAGGAGGTCTATTAAAAATATATACAATAAAATATGAAAAGCCTTTAAACAAGAAGGACATGTAGACTAAATACAAGCTCAATCCAAGCGATTGACGACATGAAACCGAGAATTTCATTCAATTTGAGAAGTACTTTCTTTCCAGTCGATCTGGTTCCTTTATTTGCTAATCGATCTTATTCCTTTTGAACAGAAAATTCTACGAACTCTTTTATTAGGCTTGACAATAAAAAGACTCATCTGAAATTTATTCACCATTTTTACTCCTAATTTCTTCATTTCCCATTCTCTATTTCTGTTAGAGTTATTTTCTCTATCTTTCATTTCTATTGTCTGCTCCACTCACTCTCTCTTTCCCTCGCTCTCTCTCGCTTTTTCAACATGTTGAATCTTGCAACAAAGGACGATGAATGAAATGAAATCTTGGTTTCATGCTCGATGAAACAGCATAGAACTTACAATAGCAACAAAAACAGTAATAACAGAAAAAAAGTAATTTAATTTCAGAACAATGAACATTTTACCATACAAAAACAACAACTAAATAATAATAAAATTAAAACAAAATTTATAACAATGAGAAGATGAAGAAAAAACATAATCGAATATACGATGAAACAACAATGAGATGTAATTGTAGCAGTTGTTTTCTTGTAATTGTTATTTTAATTTTGTTGTTGTCATTATTGTTGTTGTTGAAATTGTTGTTGATGCTGTAGCAAACTCAATCTTTGTTAACGTTAGTTGTCGTTAACGTCGCTTTGACGAGGTTTTTCAATAACTAGGACTAGGACTAACATATAAAAACAGAAAACAAAAAAATTACAACAAGATGAATAGCAAGAAGAAGAAGAAAAACTATAAGACGAAGAATAATGAGAACCCAGAAGAAAAAAAAAACATCAACAACAACCACAAATAAATACCACAACAAGAGCAGAGCAGGAATCAAGAAAGTAGCAGTTGATGAAAAAATTCAGTAGGAATATAACCAGACAATAAAAAGAGTAGTAGAGTAGAAGGGGAGTAGAAGTGGGCGAAGGGAAGTAGAATTGGACTAAGTAGTGGTAGTGGGCGGATGAGTGGGAGTGGCAGTGGGCGTAGAAGGAGCAGCAACAGTGGCAAAAATCACAATGCGGCTGAAGACAAAAGCACATGGCAAAAAGTGAGCTGAGAAGTAAGGATGAAAAGGGAAAGGAATGGAAGAGAAAGTGGAGTAGCTCTGAACAGGAAATGAAAGAGGGAGAGAATAAGGGAGCGAGAGAAAGAATCCATCGGAGGAGCCGTAAACGTCGTCGTCCACAAAAGCAGCTGAAATAATAGAATGGAAATCTCGCTTCCTGCTCGTCATCAATTGCATTATTTCTGTGAAGTGAGCAGGAAACACAGCCAGAAAGGGACAGACGATGGCGTCGACGCCTCTGGCAAATGAAAGTGTTGCTTGTGCAGGAGAAGAAAGAACTGGTGGAGAACAATAAAAAGGACACTCGGGTGTCGTACAAAGCGTTGTCCTAGTTTCCGTTTGGAAGCCAACGACTCGAGCTCGGTCGAGGAAGTCAACGCTCCACGGTTTGTCGATGTCCTGCCGAAGGACTCAACGTCGTCGTCATCGACGCAACCTCGTCTCATAGTTATCTTCTTCCCATCGCCTTCGTCCTTCCATTGTTTTCTTCAGTCTCATCGTCTCCTGCACCGACTTCTACAACGGAGAAACGAAGGAAGAAAGCGACAAAGAGGACAATAGAAAAAGACCGGAAGAAGAAATCGGTTGCGAGGATGATGATCAAGAAGAGAAATCCTTCGAAGCAGTAGGAGAACGTGATGAAGTCTTCTCGTCGGATTTAATTAAAATATCTCTAGAATTGAGAATTTATTCGAGGACTTTCGTCCGAACGGCGAATGAATTCCGAAAACTTGGCAAACTTCGTGCTCGTCCTTGTCTTTCTTTTCGTCCTTCCTCATTGTCCTTCGACTCACCTGCAGCTGCTTCTTATTCTTCTCCTTTGCTCCTTCAGAGAAAAAAAAACGAAAAACATCGACATTGCATATTTTTAGGCTCTTCGACAACTTTTTCCAATGCAAATGCTAATAATTTCGTTCGTTCTTGTTTTTACTCCCACTGTAGTTTTTTTTGTTGTTTTTGTAACTGTTGTTGTAAGAATGCATAATATTCCCGGTTATAATTTGTTCGCTCCACTTGCATAACTTTGCTCCAACATCCCACATACTCCTCTTCTCTCTGTCTTTCGCTTGGCATTTCTTCGTAATTTTCGAATTGTTCTCCGTCCTGTTCGCTGCATATCATTTGCAAGGACTCACGCAAGGATGGCGGATGGGTTGTAAAGCGGAAAGTCGAGGAGGATGAGGAGTTTCTTCTCGCTCAGTTCGTCAATTTCTCCTAGTTTCCCTTCATTTGAATTCAGTTCACTCTCTCATCCCTTCCGAAGTATTTTTTAATTCTTGGTATTCATTCCTTTCTTGTTCTTCACTCTTTCCTTCGTCTTCGTTCCTTCCTTCGTCTTTGTTCAGTTTTTCATTCTTCGTTTATTCCTTGCTTTTTATTTGTTCCTTTCCTCAGGTTCCTTCAATCCTCAGCCTTAAAGGTCTTACCTCTTTGTCTTAAACTTCTTGTGAATTTCATAATTTCCGGACTCCTAGGAGAGGGAACTATCTCCTTCCTCCTCTTCCCTCTCCCGCCTCCTCTCATTGCGCCACACAGCAACTTCCTTTGATCGCAATATTTCTTAACGTCGTTGCCTTTGGCTGCACCTTCACCCCATCTTCGTCTGATCATCATCGTCTTCTTCACTTTTTCTCCATCATCGTCCTCTTCACCCCGTCTGTGTCCAGTTTCTCCCTCTTCTGATTCTTAGCCAACCTGCATCACGGGCTCCTCTGACGTCACCCTCTTCGCCCACTTCACCGTCTGCCGCATAATTAGTTCGCGCGCTTCGCTGTGTTTGTAATTGAACTCTCACTTTCCACTGTTTTCCTCTATTGACTACTATTTACTCCTCTCCCCTATTACTCTTCAAGACCACTCGGACGTTAAAACAGCGATTCAACAACAGCAGAAGCAACAACAGCAAGGACAACAACATCATTAACAAATACAAATGCCAAGTGATTAACTTTAGCCATCGTCCTCGACTTCATCGTTCTCGCTTCCGTCCATCGTTCATCGATTCCTCCGTTTCTGGCTCCGCCGCCCGTTGCGCTTCATCAATTTTCCAGTTCAATTTCGAAGGGAGCCGTGCGGCCCCGGCGCCAGGACCTCCTCTAATTAATGTTCCGTAGTTAATGGCCATGCCCACTCCACGTTCTCCTGGCTCCGACTCGCCCTCGCTTCGTCCTGTCGTCCGCGCTTCGGCCTTCCTTCCCCCCTTCCCCACGTTCAGGCATGTCCTGGGGCCACGTTGTTGGATTAGGATTCGACGGAGGCTCCAGCGCATGTTTACATGTGCCGCTGGCTGCGACGGATATCGACGCTTGATCTCGAGCTCCTGCGATGTTCTGCGACGGCCTTCGATTCCATCCTTCTCTTCAGCCCCTGCCGCTCTTCCGCCGACCGTTAAAGCAAAATGACCGCCACTATTTGCCTCAAGTAATTATTACAGCTGTTGTTGCCTATGTCGTGTACCATGTAATTTTTGGCACCGTCGCAAATATTTCGCCACAGACAGTCGTATGTTTTTTCCCCTCTCTTTCGTTTACCTCCAACAACCTTAGTGAACTTTTTGAGCGAGGGGACGGTGGAGAATGGAACGAATTCGCCGCCGAAAGTAATTCCAGGAATTCGGCTTCAAACGAATGTCTGCGGTCCCCAATGGAAGGAGTCGAGAAGGAAGAAGTCCCTGATGGACAGTTTAAAGACCATAATGCGAGAGTGAGAAGAAGAGAGAGAGGTAGAAAAATACTCGAAATTTCACTGAAAACAATGAGGAAAAGAAAAGTTTAAGAATTCAAGCGATTTAAGAATTAGAAGAAAATAAAAAATTTCAATTAAAATGAGAAAATATATAATTAAAAAGTAATTATTTCTATGAAAATGAGAAAATATATAAAAACTAGATTTGAAAAATAGGAAAAAATTCAATAAAAAATATCATAAATTTCCTGAGAATTTCCAGAAAGCCTTTCAATAAAAAAAGACTTGTGCGATAACCTCTGCCAAATCTCCTTTCGGAAGGACGATTAAATTTCTCACTTCAGCCTCGTAAAGTGCGGTCCTCGGGTTCTTTGAAGCCGCAGCACCAACAACATTAACAACAAAAACAACAACCACTGAATTATAATTAAAACTTTAACTTACACCCTTTCTCTCCCTCGCTCTATCCTTATCTCTGGCTCTGTCGCTCTGAACCTTTCAACTCCAACTCAATTAAGCACGCGGTGACAAACAATGAGAAGCTCTTAAAAAAGCTCTCAAAAGCTCTGAACCTCGCTTACTTCCGGGTCGCCATTTGTCGGCGAAGCGGCGGCCAACAACTGCTAGAGAACAACAATAACAACAACAGCAAATGGGAGTCGGCTGTCGTTTGGATTTCGAATGAAAAATTAAATATGGCGGCCATAATTAAAATTTAATGTTGCAAACATTTAAAAAATAGTGTTGCACAAAATGGCCTCCATACCGCCCAAACAACAACAAAAACAAAGTTGTTGTAGTTGTAACAACAACTGTTAAAAGTACCAACCATTTATTGTAGAAAATGGACAACAACAAGAACAATAGTTGCGAAAACGACCAAACAAACGTGGGAGCGAAAGAGAGAGAGAAAGGGAGGATGAGGGAAAGAGATGGCGGGAATGGGAAAGAGAGAGATTAACTGTAAAATACAATACAACAACACGCAAATGTCATAAAAATCCTGTCATTATTGCGAGCACAATATGGCGGCTATTAACGGTACTTCTTTGTTGTTGTTGTTGGCTATTGTTGTTATTTTTGTAGCCATGTTGCTCATATTGTGGGCCAAGTGCTATTGTTGTTGTTGTTGCTGTCTTTTCTTATTGCTGTTGTTGGTTTTCTTGCTATATTTACCGTTCTTTTTGTAGTCGTTTTCATTGCTGTTGTTGTTATTTTTATTGGTGCTGTTGTTGCAACGGTTGTTTCTGTCATTGTTGTTGTTGTCTCTATCATTGTTGTTGTTGTTCTGCTGCTGAAATGCAACAAAAAAAGGAACCATAAACGTTTTCTCCATTTTCGCCATTCTCAATGAGCCCCAAACACGCGATCCTTGGCGCCATCCCACGTGGGCGACAGAAAATGGAGGGAGAGGATTAGGGGACGATGGTGGGAGGAGTGTGAGACGGCGGACAGACGTCATTAACAGCGTGAAATGAAAATCGATTCAACATAGATTCGAATCGTCCACGATGAAGGTTTTCATATTCCTGATCAGAGTTTTCAAGAGGAATCCAAGAAAACAGGACGAATTTTGGTTTGATTTTAACAACAACAATTGTGGATAGAACAAAAATGGGAGAGAAACAATAATAATTATGACAACAATAAAAATTATGAAAAGATCAAAAATTTAAATAACATCTAGAATTAAATAACAAACTTTTCAATATCTATAGCAACGGATGCAAATTTTATTCATTTATTGTTAAAAGTTCAAAAGTTGAACCTCAAAGTGAAACAATGTTTTGAGTTTGGAATAATGTTCACATCAAAGTTGATTTCTTCAGAAAGAACAACGAATTAAGAACGAAAACAACGATTAATAATTTCATGTTTTCTGAAAAGACACATTTTTGAGGTATTTTTCTAAGATATTTATGAAACTAAAATTACTATTTTTGTCTCAAAATTGTTTTATGTTTTTTTGTCAAAAAATTGTTTATTATTTGTCACAAAATGGTTTTTCTTCTTCCATTATAATAATGTTCTTTCATCGAAAATCAGATAGGAAACATCCTTTCGCTACAAACACAAAGAGGAAAAACATCCCGTTGTGAATGGGGGTAAAAACTCTTCTTGCACCGTTTCAAAGGATCGCCCGAAGGACACGCGTGGCTGAATGGCTGCATGGTGGAGGATGGACTGCGGGCATGAATGCATGCAAATCGTCGTCGTCTTTGTCGTCCCGCCGACCTGAAGGGACGAATGGATTCAAAGGACATTCCGCACCACGTGCACCGAGCGCAGTTTTCCGAGCGCGTCAAACGAATTCAAAATAAACTTAAAAATTCTATTAAAATGAGTCCTTCATGCGAACAAAGGACGAGCAATGGCTGAAGGAGGTGCGGGAGAAGGGGGAGATAGAAGAGAGTGAGTGAGTGAGAGAGAGAAAGAAGTAGGGAGAAGGCAGGTGGGTAAGAAAGAGGTTGAGAGGTCGACCGGATGTAAAAAGGGAGCGAAAAGAAAGGAGGCTTGAGGCTAGTGAGGAGAATAAAATGTATGAAATGGGGAGAAGAGAGAGGGAAAGTAGGTTGGAGGGAGAGGGGGACGACGAAGAGAAATGAAGTAGTTCTTAATCAGGACTTGAATGCGCACGCTTATGCACATTGTTTGTGGGCGTTTATGTCCATCCGTTTGTATGTCACTCTCCTTATCTCTCTCTTTCAATCCACCTTCCCTTCGTCTGTCTGTCTGCCTTCTGTCCATCGGTACGTCCGCCCATATGTCAATATATCATGACGTTCTTATGAAAATGAAGCCGAGTCGACGGAAGAAGGAAGAGGAGAATCCTCTCCGGAGATAGGAGGAAGTAGAATGAAGGTTGGATGGAGGTCGGTGATATGGATGGTTGAAGAGAAGGTTGTGGAGTCCCTCAGAGCCATCAGGAGCATTTAAATAAACGAGGATACAAACAGAACATACGCATACTAACTATACTGAGCACACCAGACAGACAGACGGACGGACGGACGGACAGACTGAGGGCAAGGATTTAAATTATACTACTCGTCCTTATTCACCTGTCGTCGTCATCATTTCTGCTTCTTCTCTTGTCTCTCTGTCCTTCACTCCCTCTCTATCCAGCTCTCTCCCCCTCCCTCTCTCTTCCCGTTTCTCTCTCACTCCTCTTCCGTCATTCTCGCGGGGCAAAAACTGGAAGAAAAAGAGAGGTAGAAGAAGCTTATCTCGCAATTGAATTGCTTTCAAAGGGCGCAGTCAGGTGTAGGTGCGTGTGTGCTGGGGGATTGATATGTGTGTGTGATCGTGGAAGAGGGTTAATATGTGTGTGTGTGTGTTTGTGGTGTGTCTGTGTTTGCTCGTCCCGTAGCTGTGAACATCGGCAGCTGCGATGAAAACTCTCAGCTCACTAACAGCAGCAATAATAAGAGGTCCTAGTACAAAAACAATATGAGCAGTTACAACAATTACTACAGAAATAACAACAACAATATCTTCGACACAAATAACAACTACAACAATTACAACAACACCACACTCCACAACAACACCATGTATTTGTCTCTATAAGTTTTTACCAAAGAACTTTCCACTGAAAACGCGCTCTCAAAGAGAACTTCACTCTCTGCACATGAGTAGGTGACTATGTGTGAGCGAGTTTGTATGTGTGAGGAGGATTGTGTGTGTGTGTCTCCCCTGTATATGTTCGTCGGTGTGACTATGTACCTGTGTTTGTCGCATTTGTGCAGCTAGCGCGTAATTATCCTGCCTTTATTCACAGTTAATTTTCGCTGCTGCAGCTCTCCATCGTTTTCTCTCTTTCTTCCTCCTGTCTCACTCTATCCCATTGTCTCCTCGTCCACCGATTCTTCCCTCTTTATCACTTAATCTATCTCTCTCATTCCCTTTGTTTGTCCCTCTTTGTTGCTCCGGACTCTTGCAAAAAGGAGAAAAACTCCATGGCTTTTCTTGTTTTTTCCATCAATGATCTCCATCTCGTATCCTTTATCTGTGTGAGTAAGTGGGGGCTATGTACATGTGACTGTGTGCGTGTGTGTATTTGTGAGTGTTCTCTTGTATTTAAAGTCAGCGAGAATTCTCACACAATCGCAGTCTGAACTTCCGGCTGAATGAATTTCGGATTTTTTACAGACCAAATAATGAAGAGAACACAAAAAAAAAACAGACAAAACAAAATTAAAATTATATATAATAAGAGGAAGCCACCTAGGAAGAAGAAGAGTTTTGTCTCAAGGAGAATGAAAACCACAGACATTTGTTTCATTCATCTTCTGGTTGTTGCTTTTGCAGCGGGAAACAAAAAAAATCAAAACTAGAAAAATATTCTCAAATCTAGATTTCTCTATCTGGTGAGAATTATGAGTTTTTTTCCTTTCATTTAATTTTCGAGAAATTTCCAAGTTAATTCCAAATTTCAAATTTCCTGTTTCGCAGAATTTTCTTCTCTCTAAAATTTTCCAAATAAAATAGTTATTAAATTCATTTTTTTTTCGAATTTCTCTCTCGAAATTCCTGCGAAATCTTCTTCTCTCGTTTAAGTTGGAGAATTTCCGCTTCCGGGAAGAATGCGTCTCGCTCTCGAGGACGAATATCTCTCTCTGTTTCTTTTTCTCCGAAATCCCCACCTCGATGTTGTGTTCGAAATTTCTCTCTGAAATTCTTCCGTGGAGCCTCCTTCGTATACATTCTGCAGTTTCTAATGCGAGTTGCAGCGAGTCCCAACCGACTCTTTCTGAGAATCCTCGCCCTGAGTTTCGTCGACCTCCACTCGAGGTTCTTGGGCTTCTTCGATTTTGTTCCTTCCTCCACTGAACTAATTCCTAAACTTCCACTTCTCTCGTTATTCTCACAACTCTTGTTGTCCTGTTCTCACTTCTATCGTTTTGTTAGTCCTCTGCTGTCGTCTTGTTCTGTTGTTTTCTGCAGTCTCGTTCTTTCTTTTCCCGCCATCTCGCTGTCTCTTTCTCGCTTCCCTCATTGACTCGTTCTCTCTTCTGTCGCTCTGTTCTATGTAAACTCTTTGTTCGTCGTCTGTTACAAGCATCTTCTATGCTTCTAAATTATTATTCCATCCTGATTCGTCCTTTTTCATTCTTCCGCGTTGAACTTTTGAATCTTATCCTGCTTCTCTGTCTCGCTCTCACGTTTTTCCCTCTTTCCTCATTCCTTTGCCTTCCGCTCTTCCGTTCTGGTCTTGTGGAATTTCTTTGGAATCCTAACTGTAGATGCTTCCATGAAGTTCGTGATAGCCTAGTCGCGATCCTGAGCTAGAATCCTAAACATCTTCTCTCTCCCTGTCTCTTTCCCTCACTCATTCGCTATCTCTCTCTCATTCTATCTTCTTCTCTCTCATATCACTCACATGATCCCTATCTCACTCTCTCCCACGTATGGTGAATGAATTAAATACAACAACAAGAACCTGAAACACTTTTGGTACAATAAAATTGTAACTATAATAACAGAAATTACTAATATAACAACAACAATAATTAATATAACGAAAAAAATAACTATAACAAAAATAAATAAAATAAAAAACAACTTTCATACAACAACAAAAATTGTCTTTCTGCATTATTTCGATTTCAAGAATTTGAACTAAATTCCATCCAGAAGAAATACTGCACAAAAATTAATAATAACTAGAGAAAAACAGGAGTGGAAGAGAACTATTGAGGGAGAGAGAGGGAATTTCAGCCCATTCCGAAGCCCTTGAAAGTCCTGTGGAATCCCACGAGAAGCTCTCGGAATCAAACGAAGGCGCGCCTCGTGAATGCGAGAGCCAATTTATTGCCCAGTGTCTAATCCTTGAAAGGACTCATATTTCATGTGACCCCAGAGAAACGGAGACGTAGGAGAAACGAGCGAGTGAGAGAGAAAGAGAAGGTGGTGGCAACAAGAAAATGAGAGCAAAACACACAAACAGCGAAATGAAGAAAAATTGTGCAGCGAGAGAAATGATTCAAAACAGGTCGAGGAGGAGAGGGAGAAAGAGTGGGACAGGTAGATAGGGTGAAGGACGAAGAAAGGTGCAAGGATCACCGCAAGCGAAGGAACCAACAACAATATTGCAATGAGAGAAACAACAGCAGCAACTAAAAGTATGCAATGTATTTTTATGGAAACGGACGAATGGAGAAAGCGAGATATGAAAAGAGAGATGAAGAGAGAGAGAGAGAGAGAGGTGTAGAGTGTGCGAGCGGAGAAGGAGGAGCGAGCGAGATAGGGAAAACACACGTCATTCCATACACAAACACACGCACACACACGCACACACACACACGCTCACCACACGTCACGTTGACCCACATCGGGAGCGCTGCAGACGCAACAAAACGCAACGTAACGTTACGTTATGTAACGTAACGTGCTGCGATGCGGTGCAACGTAACGGAAGAAATAATTCGCAATTTCATTTCTGTCGTGACAACAACAACAACAACAATTACAATAATCACAATACGAAGAGCTGTAGTAAACAATAAGAACAACAAAAACAACTCACAGATAGAAACATGCAAAAGGTGGAGAAAGAGAGAGAGAGAGATGGAGATCGAGATAGAGGGAATGGAAAAAAATTGCAGTATGCTTTTTGGCGGTTTCGCAATTCATGTTTATTACTGAGCGACCGCTGTGGCAGCAGGTGGCAACGCCGCGCACAATGGTGTGCAAATTAGTTGCTCGCCGAAAGGAAACGAGTGGCAGCCGACAGGGAAAGAGTGAGAAGGAGAGAGAGAGAGGAGGAGAATGAACGAAACAAGAAAAAACTGGACCAATGGAATAGTGAAAACCAGGGCGGCCCACTTCGACTCCCTTGTTTTTGGTCAGAAAATATTCTATATACTAGTAGATTTCAGTTCCTTATTCTCGAGATTATAAATTTATTATTATAGGTATTTATATTCTCCAATCCTTCTTCTTCTTCCCTCCACTATTTCGATTACTGCAGCTTCTTCATCCCTGATTTTCGCCTCATTCCACTGAATTCAGTCTCCTTCTACCAATTTTTCCTCAACCTCCGAGGCAGAAAACCCAACTGTGAAGAAAAAAAGAGTTGAAGGAACCATGCCAAGGACCTCAGATGGCGACGACGACCCCGTTCTCGCTCGACTCTAATCTTCGGGCAGCACATGTTTTCGCGCCTTACATATGTTCGTGGCAATAAAATGCTATTAAACTACACTAACACACGCACACACTCCCCAAATCACACAGACAAACACACGCTCTTATGCTCAACGAGCCGTCAAGGACTCGAAAGGCGGCGAAAGGACCAAGACGAAAGCCGAGCCTCAAGAAGAGAACCAAGGGAAATAGAGGAGCGAACAATTTGAGGGAAAAGTTTATTTGAGCGAACGAAATGATATTTTTATCAGAGCGAGGGGAGATGAAGAGGAGGATGGTGCGAGTGAGATGGAGAGAAAGTTACATCGACCGCACACACATTCACAGAGACACACTCATACCGTTAAGTGCGCTACATTAGGCCAACCGCCGACTCCCAGGCGGATTCCCCGACGTCCCCCGTGACGAAATCGAATCGACCCGAGTCGAGTTCACCGAGCGGCGGCGTTTCTTTTATTGCCGCACGCCACGAGGCGACCGACTGTCGACCACGATGATGGCAAGGACGAGGACTAGGAGAACGACAAAGCCATCTACACGCACACACATTTACACTCAGGCGTACACGAGACTCACATGTGGACATAAAAATAAACGTCACAAAATGCAGCGTAATGAGGCGCAAATGTAATAAATTTATGAATTGCGATAAGCAACAGCCGCACAAACACACACATACTGGAGCTCGCAATCACATTTGCACACTCCCACAAACACTCACGTACACTCCCACATAGAATCGTACACTCACACAAACACGGCGACACTCACTCATCGACCGTTAGTGCGCTGGGGCGGAAGCGGAAGCAAATCGCATTTCGCAATGGAGTCGACACCCAGAAGAACAACAACAAACACACGTCCATCAGCTACATGTCGACCGATGGCAAGGTTTCGACATGATGTGGTTCAATGTTGTTGTTATTGTTGTTGTTACTGTTATTGTTATTATTTCTTTTATTGTAATTTGAAGACAAACATTTTCTTCCCCCGCGATGAAGCTTTTGTCAACGTGAAGAACTTCTTCGAGTTTACGAGATTTTTACGAGGTGGACCTTTTTTGTCTCGTTTTGTCCGAGGGGAGTTCTCGGCAAAACATGAAGTACATGAGATTAATTCCAGAAACATTTATTTATCCGCTAAATAAATCAGGAAAAGTGTTGAGAGGGTGCTGCGGAGAGGACTTCATGGTGATTCAAGGGAATTTTCACAGAAGTCTAGGAAATTAACCTCAGTTAAACTTAACTAAATTTGAAGATTGAGGTATCAAATCCAAAGGAGTTTGAACAAAATTTTCTATATAATATTATTCTATTAAAACTAATAACATTTTCGACTTTGAAAAATATTCTTATACTATGAAAGATGCCATCACCTCAATTTGTTTCCATCTTATGTATATTCCATGTATGTATATTATGTATATCCCATCTGAATAAACCAATCTATATAATCCATTCAGATGGGATTATCTATATTTTTAGTTATTTTTTAAATCATATAAAAAAAATTTATAAAATCTGTTCGAAAAATCTCATACAATTTCTGTGAATATATAGAGTAATTTTGTATTTGAAGAAAAATTCTACTTGAAAAATATTTTTATATAAAAACTTTGCATGAGTTTGATTCTAGTTAATAGTTTCCTTATATAGACTTTAAAGATACAAACAATAATTTTCAAAAGCTTTAATAAATTCTGAATAAAGTTAATGATTTAAAAAATTAATGAAAAATTTATACCTTATAACAACAACATTGAACGAAGTGATTCCGATGAAGGCAAGAAATGGAAAATCATAAAAATTCGTATATTACAAAAACAACAACGAAAATATCCACAAAGAAAACATGGAGAACGAAACCATCCACATAGAAAATAGAAATTCCTATGCAATAACAACTTTTATTGAGAGATATCATTACAACAACACATGTGCTCACAATTTCACATTTATTTTTCTTGTTGTTGTTATTCGCTTTACTTTTCCCCATTTTTTATTATCGATTCCGATGCTGTTGTTTTCCCAATCTTGTGCTCATCCTGTAGCTAACGACAGGACGTCGTCTTCTTTTTCTTCGTCGTTCTGCAGTTGCAGGGATATTTTTGTTGTTGTTGTTGCTGTTGTGGTTTCTATTGTCGTTCAGGATATTTCCATTGTTCTCCTTTAAAGTAAAATAATTGGATTCTTTTTCGGTGCCAGACGTCGATTGTCCGATGAATGGCTACTCAAGATATTGCTGTCGTTGTTGTTGTTATTGTAAAACCAATTCACATATTTGGAAATTCAACTGATTGCTTTGATACGGTATCATTTTTGTTGTTGTTTTTTTAATGGTACTCATTCAAGTTTTTAAAAGACTATGACTTTAAGGATGAAGCATCTTCGAATTTGATATATCAGAAAATGTAAGAACAAAAACAAGAAATCAAACTTATTGATTACAACAACAATATAGGTAATAATATGAAATCACTTCATATGATTTAATTAATGAAATTCGATATTCCAATCAAAAGTCTTTATTTATGTTGCGGAAAAAAGATCAAAAATCCATTTGAAGCTTTTGAAAATATTTTCAACTCTCAATTCTCGGTGTATTCCTTGTAAATAATTTCAGGATGCATTTTATTTTCTATTTTATTCTACATCAATTAAAGTCATATATTTATTCGAAAATAAATCAAAATTTTATTCGGAATGCAATGAAATATTAGATTTCATTATTATATTCTTTCGACATCGACGGCTAGGGGCTGAGAAAAAGAACTCAATTTTCTTCTAAATCACTGAAGGATCAGTGTCCGATTGATTTATTTCAATAGAGTGATTTAAATTCAGTTCTCAGATCCTGCGGTCCTCGTCGTCATCCATACACCATTAGATCGTTTCCTTCACCAACATTTTTTCCATCGATCGATCGACCCTTCATGCATTCATCCATAATTCATAGAGTTTCGTGCATCATCTAGAGTTGATTTCGTTTATTCGTGTCTTCTTTTCGACATCCACCTCTTATTCTAATACTGTTTATAAAACTATTATTATTGCGTTTACTACTCTTTACTACTTTGCGTTTACTACTATTATTATTGTTGCGTTCACACCTCTTTCTACTACACAGTTTTCGTCTACATTCGATACATGTTTCCGCATTGTGATTCCTTACTAATTTCTCTCTTTTCAATTTCCCTCCCCAACCAACCAACAGCCGTGTTTCGGTGATGCGCGGCCAAGTGATCACGCCCCAAGGACTCGGCATCGTCGGCATCCGTGTGTCGGTGGACCGCGACTCGCGCTTCGGCTTCACGTTGACCCGCCAAGGAGGATGGTAAGTGAAAATATTAATGTATACAATTTTTTCCAGTAAAAATACAGGTCACGCATTGTCAGGGTGGGCGGGTTCAGAGGCTCCTCGAAGCAGGTTTCTTGAAGGAGGTTCCTTAGTTATGGTTCCTTTGTCTGCGAATAAAATTTCTCCGTTTAAAGTCCTTCAACGAACGCGTGCACCAACTCAGCCATTGAGGAAGCTCCAACAGACGGTTCCTCATTCCATCAGATTCGACCTCTCTCTGCACCAAACTCCCTCTAGTCCAACCTCCCTCCGTCCTACACCTCTGCCCCTCCTTCTATTGAAATCCTCTCGTCTCCTCGAAGCTTCAAAAGCTTTTCCACGCATATTAAAAGGAAATATTTTTCAATTTAATTCCATTCTCGTTCGCGTGGTGCGCGCATCCTGCACGCCCCTCGAAGCTCGTTGTTTGTCTGCCACGCGAATGCGAAAACAAAGACCGCATCGACGTCCCTCGAGCCTCGGACCGCCTGCTGAGCCTCAACTTTGGCCCCGACCTCGCCTCCGTCTCCGACCCCAAGCCCCAACAGCGCCATGAGGAAAATTGGAAGGAAAGCGAAAACTAATTAAATTAAATTTGCGACGCTCGAACAATTTTTAATTCCGTTGATTTGGGTGGACGACAGGACACGCTCGGCCTCCCACAGCCCCCCTCGTCATCCCTCATCACACAACAAAGGACTCGAAAGTCAATGTTTTTTTTTTTACTCTCTGTGGTTCAAATGAAATCGTGGTCTTTGGTTCGAAGCCAACGGAGATGAGATGGGATGGTAACCAGCAAGGATCAAAGGATTGCTTTGATATTGATTTCTCAGCCGTCGAAAATTATTTGCGACACATGGTCCCTTAATTAAAACTGGGCGACTTTCGCTCTCACCTTATTCGTTTTCTCCATCTCTCTCTCTTCGAGACACATGAAAACTCACACGAAATACATGGAAACAAAGATCCTTGCGAAAGTTTGTCACACATCGTGAATGAGGAGGAATGACAGTGCAGAAGGAGACAGAGGAAGGACAGGATGATCGGCAGACAGACAGTAGACAGAGAGACAGACAGACAAGGAGTAGAGCGACAGACAGAGAGATAGGAGGCACACCTACCTCGGAATTTATGAGCAGCTCGCAATACATGAAAAAGGACTCTCCGGCCTGTCTCCGACACGCACGCACACACACACACAACGAGGCTCACGTGTAGACACAGCACAAGCGACAAACACAGAGCGAGACAGTCTGTGGTTTCACAATGCTAAATCCAGGAAGGATAAAGAGAGAGGGAGAAAGAAAAAGGAGAGGTAGAGAGATTTTATAATTTATTAGCGAAAGTGTTTTTCTAAGGACGTTTCCTCCCAGTGGCCTCCACCGTGTGGTTTCATTCGTTAATTGAATCGAATGGGATACGAAGAGAGGGAAGAGAGAGAAGGGAAGAAAGTAAGAGAGAGAGGACGAGTGAAAGAGAGTGGAAGACGTGAATTATTTAAAGATATCCGATTGTTTTGAGTGCTCCCTGAGTTCAGTTTAAGCTGGGGAGAATCGAGTGGATGTTGCTTAAATTTTTTATTCTTCCTATTGCATTTAACTCTGTTTAGGAAACCGAATTCTTCCTCGTCTTCTTATTTTTCTACTCATTCCCGGTTTCCTGCTTCACGTACCGGGAAATACATTTCCTTTTCCACTCCCACTTCCGCGGGCTCCTGTTGAACGCATCCTGATTTTTCCCCTCAACTCTTGGTATGCATTTCTGGGTATACTATATCTGTGTGTGTGTGTCTGTATGTTTGGGGAGCTGCGTGTTTGTGTTTGTGGCGGAAATAGCTGAATTAATTTTCCGCTAAAAGCTGTTTAATTACACACAGAGGTAGCGAGAACAAGAACAACAACAACATAGATAACATCTCAGAATAAGAAAATGATGAAGTAACAATAACAACAACAACCAGAATAACAACAAAAATGTAAAGGTGAAATTGGAATTTGTTGTTGTTATTGTTATTGTTGTTGTGGTGTATTCGCGAGAGTACGAATTTTCCTCTAATTTTTGTAATTGTAAGTACGAAGCAGTAGTAGCAACAAAAACAAAGTACAACAGCCACAACATCCCCAGCAGATACCGAAATCATCTTAGCAACAAAAAAAACAACAATAATAACAAAAACAACTAGTAACTACAACAACACATCAGCATCCAAAGGATCTTAAGCAGATTTTTCGCTATTTACAAAGTTTTTCTATCTCGCTCCTCTTCGTTCTCCCCTCTCATGTTAAATTCCTTTTCACTCTATTTCTCTTCTCGCGCTACCGAGCGATTCCCCCGGTATGTCGCTTACTTCTCCATCTTCCTCTCTTCTCCCTCTCTTTCCACGAACATCCTTCGCTCGATGAACTTTAACAAAGTCGCTTGAGAGGCTTTTAAAACCAGCTCAAGTTGCTGGAGTTCAGAATGTTAGGACAGAATGTGAATTAGGAAGAGGGATTCTGAAACGAATTAATGTCATTCAGGCCAAAGAGGGGGGGAGATGAACTTTGAATATACTAATCCCAAAATACTACAAAACCTTGCATAAATTTAATAATCGACCATTAAATCGGTTCCTTGCTAATTCCAATATTGATATGAAAAATAATCAATTCTTGTTGTGTTTGAACGATCCAAAAAAATCTTCACAATTCTCTCTCTTCACCCCTCGCAACCACAACTTAATCCCACTTAATATAATAATATTTTAATTAAACAATACCGCGAAATTAAATATAATCAACAAATAAACAGCGAGTAAATACCACGTCGGTAAATAATCTCATTTATAGCGATTTTTGCCACTGACCATTAGCTCTCTCTCGACATGTCCATAATTACCTATCCTAATAATGCTCTCCATCGAATCCATTTGAAGAGGGATTTCAACACTGTGGCATCGTTTCTCATGCCAAACACCTCAATGAGGTGATGAAAAAACACTACATACGGGTCCATTTCGCAATTCAATATATTTATTTTAAAGCCTCGACGTCCTTACCATTTACGATTCTGATGGAAGCGAATGCAAATGGACGAAAATCCTCGAGCTTCACAGGGAAAAAATCAGCATTTGCATAAAATTCCATTTACCGAGGGGAAAAAGAGTGAGGTGCCAAGAGAGGAAAATCGAGAGGGAATCATAGAGAGGAAGCGGATAGTTGGAGAATGAGCAACTAAGCCTAGTTTTTATAACTTTAATGGGTGGACATTTTTCGCAATAACCAAAAGAGTAATAAAACCCACACACTTACACATACACACATATATACACATATATACAGAAACATACATGGTAACATATTGTAATCCCATGCAGGACATTTGCTTAAATTTTTATATGAAATTTCATGCAATTGCCGGCCAAAACAACACAATAATTACATTAGAGAAAAGCTACAACAAAAAAAATGCAATGCGGTTATGGAAAACGAGAACCTAATAAAAGCATAAAAATTATGTACAATAAAAATACAAAACAACCACACATGCACATTTTCTCACACACATAAGCACAAACACGCATTCATGGAGCGAAATGACATTTTATAAAAAAACTCAAATAAAATAAAAAGTTTGTAAAAAAATGTAGGAAAACAAACATTTTTTATTGTTGCTATTATTGTTGTTGTTCCTATTGTTCATCGTCTTTGTTGTTGTTGCTTTATGAGACAGTGTGTGTGTGTGTGTGTGTGTTCCGGAAATTGCTATATTTTTGCTTTTGTCACATCGCGTGGCTCCAACAACCACCTGGAAGGTGTGAGAGAGAGAAAGAGATAGTGATAGAGACAATAACAATGAAAATAAAATACATTAACAACAACAACAATGGAGAGTGTCCGATGGACGCGTGCTGAATTAAGTCACTGGGCTAATGAAGAATTATTGTGCAATAAGGATATGCGATGTCAAACAACAAGAAGAACAATAACAACAAAAAGGACGACAATGGCGACGGTAAAAAGTTTCTCGCAAAGCTACCTGCTGTTAGAGGGAGACGGGGTGATGCTGCACTGAACGTGGTCTGCATGCAATGAAAATTAAATTATGGTCTTTTTTGTTGTTGCTTTTTACGGTATTCCCTTTGTTCCCGTTGGTGTTTTTGTTGTTGTTTTTATATTCAATTCCTCCTGCCCCAATGGCCTCTTGTGCCGGGATTTCGAATCGCATCAAAAATAATGCAACTCCTGCGTCCAGGATCGGAATCGTGTCGGAATCCTCGTGCATTCGTAATGTCCTAGTAGAAGGAGCAGCGTAGGTTGATGGAGAGAAGAGTGAAGAAGAGGAAAATAAAGGATCCTGCATGATTTTAGGTGGAAGTCGTGCACTTTTAATTGAAAGGATACGGCGAGCGAGCGCGAACAGGACACGAGCGTCGCATTAGGTGACCAAATTGAAGGAACCCGGAGTGCATTTGCATTGCTTTCTCTCATTCATATTCCTATCTACCTCTCAACTTGTGGTTTTCATTTCAATTCCTTTCTCTTTTCTTCCTTGGTTTGTTCCCCATCATCACCATCTTCTTTCCATTAACTCTCCTTATTCTGCCACTCTCTCACTTTCTTTCTCTGATCCTTCGTCGAGCCGAATTCCATCAGCAGACGCTCGTCCTGTGGGAAATGGCTCTATTTCCGTTCAACTGTTCTTGATTATCCCTTTGGATAAGTAACAACAACAAAGACAACCAAAACAATGACAACAATATCAACAACAATAAGCATTCGGGCACATCCGTCACTGAGAACGAAACAGACCGACAGAGAGAAGGAAAGTGAGCGAAAGGACGACCGATCAAACTGAGGACGAATATATGTACGAAGGACAAACACGCACTCGCACGGACATTGCTGAATATCCCGTTTGAAAATCGCTGTCCCCAAACACACACACACTCAAATACACACATGGACACAAGAGCATTTCCTTGGCAATCTTCGCAATCCCTGCGTTTTGTGGTTCTCTACATGTGCCGCAAACACATACAAACACTCTTCGATACACACACAAAAACACACTTCTATACATATTCACATCATCATCATCATACACAATTCGACCGCCCACTGCGAGAATTTCCTTCGAGCAGGACATCGTCGTCATGTGCGGCCCAGGATTTAGAAAAATCGTAACAATTTATTTTGTTGCTGTTGTTGTGGTCAGTATTGTGGTTGTTGTTGTTGTTGATAGAGGAAATTCTGCAATTTCGCAAAACAATGCGGCAGGATGAGGAAAATGGCTGCCACATCGGCCGGAACTTCCGGTCGCCATGTTGTTCGTCGCTCGCCGGAGGCGGTCGCAATCGATTATAAATCGATTTCCGAGCGGTCGTTTGCGGGTCGCCTCGGAGAGTGAGTGAGAGGACGAGGGGCCGAAGAGGAGGGGCACGAGTAGGTCGTGTTAGACTGAGGGAAAACGCCTTCCTTCACTTTGTCCTTGAAAAGGTTGAGTCTGTCTCACGCGGTTTGCGTGACCTGGTCCCTGGACAATAATTCAGTTGCTTCTTTATTATCCATTCGTCCTTCCCAACTCACATAAACTTATTTTTTCCTCGTTTAGGTTTGACGTTCTCGTCAATGGTGGCGGCGCCGTGACGCTCCAGTTCCAACGGTCGCCCTTCCGCCCCTTGACCCGCACCGTCTTCGTGCCCTGGAACCGCATCGTGGTCCTACCTCCTGTGCAGATGCAGCTGAGCGATGATGACGAGAACTCCAGGACACACATTAAGTAAGTCTCTTTCATTTATTCATATTTCATTTGTTACAATTTCTTTCGTTGATACTTTTTTTTTAATTGCTCTTTCTTTCATTTATTCATACTTCTTACATTGATTATCATTTATTCCGATTTCTTTCATGATTCCTATTTCTTCCTATTGCGAATTTAACTAATTATTTCTCTTCCTCCACAGAATCGCGACCCAGAATCCCGCCTTGACCTTCCTCAACTCGATCCTGTACCACTTTGCGGACGAGCAGCCGGACCCCAGCAAGATCTGTGTCGAGCACAATCACGAGGAGCTGAGGCCACAGCTGATCAGCACCTGGATGCCGAACGGAGTCGGGGCGATGCCCGGCAAGCGCGTCATCTTCGCCGAGACCCAGGTGAGTCCTAATGCAGCCGTCCTTTGGCGATTTCTTCCTCCATCCGTCCAACGTCTTCTTGTCTTCCTTTTGTCGTCGTCCGTCCTTTCGTTCCACGTCATCCTGTCGTCCCTTCCGCCGCCTCCCTGAGGTCCTTCCGGGGCTCTAATTAAGCGTCGCTCTGGCTCACGTTCCGATTACAACAGATGCCTTCGTCCTTCGTCTCGGCGCCACTGGTCCTTCGTTCCTAACCTCGGCGCCACCGGTCCTTCGTCCGCCCTCGCCACGTCGTCGTCCTTTAATGCCTCCCCAGATTGTTTTCAATTTCGCCGAGGACGCATTAAACATCGGATCCCAGGACCTGGGACCCGCCCCCTGAACTCTTCGGATTTCTTGAAGCTCCTTCGCCTGCGACTCTTTGCCGTGGCTTATTTATAATGAAGTTGCCAGCTAGTTGGCAACGCCGATCACGACGCGCAAGAACGTGGAGAATGGAAAGAAGGATTCTGAACGAAGGTCGAGGGATGCAGGACGAAGGACGCTGGCGATGACGATGGCTCCAGGTGCACTTTTGCAGTCGACGTTTTAATTAAATTAAAACTCGACTTGAGGACGAACGAGCTGAGCTGGGCTGAGTTTGGCTAAAGCGAAGCCGATGGGACGACCGGGGGCGTGGTCGAGGAGGCCGCAGAGACAGATGTGGCAAGGGGGGGGTTTGCAAGGAAACCGGAGGCGGGCAGCAGGTGCAGGTTTTATGAATTGTAGTTAAATTTCGCTTCGTATCTTCCGGCGGCATCCTTGAGTGCAGTCTGGGGAGTGCTTGACCTGCTTCAAGGAGCAAGCGACGTCTTCTTGGCGTTAATTGGAACAAAGGGGGTTCCGGACACCTTTCAGAAACCTTTTGGACACCCTTTGACATGGAATTTACATATTTTTCTCTTTCTCTCCCCTCACAGATTGTGCAGGAGTCGATCCAGATCCCAGGCTCGGACCTGCATCTGACCTACCAGTCGTCGCAGGCCTCCGGCTACTTGAGCATCGTGCGCATGCGTCTGACCGCCGAAACGATCCCCTCGACTCTGACCCATGTCCACGTGGGCGTCGAGATCGAGGGCGCGTTGCACGTCAAGACCTACGAAGCGGACCCGAACCTGATCCACACGTTCGCCTGGAACAAGCGCAACGTCTACCGGCAGAAGGTCTACGGCGTGACGATCGCTCGCATCTCGGTGGGCTACCAGCACTCGAGCTGCGCGAGTCCCGTGTGGACGACGCAGACGGCGAAGCTGCAGGGCTACGACGTCGACATCTCGGACATCGGCGGCTGGGGCCTGGACATCCATCATCACTACAACTTCCACGAGGGCATCCTGCAGAAGGGCGACGGCAGCACGCTGCACATGAAGGAGTATCCGCGCACCGTGAAGGTCGTCATGGGCACCGGCCTCCAGCGGCCGCCTCAACTGCCCGACCACTGCAACGGCGTCGCGAAGGCGCGCGCCTCTTGACGCCGATCGCGTTGGCCTCGGGCCCTGACGGCAGCCTCTACGTGGGCGACTTCACCTGGTGCGCCGAGTGACGCCCGCGGCAGGTCTTCACCATCCTCCAGCGAGCGCCACCCCAGGTCTCGTATCAGTACTATTTGGCCGTCTCGCCGCCGATGGACACCTCTACATTCGGACCGGAGCGGCAATCAGATCCTGCGCCTGCTGCGCCTCGAGAAGGTCAAGGACCCCAGTTTGAACAGCGAGCCGTGGTGGGCGACGGCCAGCGCTGCATCCCGGCGACGAGGGCAACTGCGGCGGACGGCGGCCACGCCCTGCAGGCGAGACTCTCGCACACCAAAGGGCCTGGCGATCGCCGACGACCGCACGATGTACATCGCCGACGGCACGAACATCCGCGCGGTGGATCCGAAGGGCGTGATCCACACGCTGATCGGGCACCACGGCCACCACAACCACTGGAGCCCGGCGCCCTGCTCCGGCACCCTGATGGCCAACCAGGCCCAGCTCCAGTGGCCCACCGGCCTGGCCCTGAGTCCCCTGGACGGTGCGCTGCACTTCATCGACGACCGACTCGTGTTGCGCTTGACCTCGGACATGAAGATCCGTGTTGTGGCTGGCACGCCGTTGCATTGCAGCAACAGCGCCGTGAACAGTGGCCAGGACAAGGCGAACAAGACGCAAGACAATGTTCTCGGTACCGTGCTGGCGATGGCCTTCTCGCCCTTCGGCGACCTCTATATCGCGGACAGCGACTCGCGGCGCGTGAACTCGATCCGCGTGGTCGACACAACGGGCAACATGCGCTATTTCGCTGGAAAGCAGGAGGGCACAGGGTGAGTTTTACAATCCTTCAATCAATCAGTTCTTTAGTTGTCCACTTCATTAGTTCTCCGGTTCCTTAGTTTGATTCCTTTTGGTGGCCTTGAGTTCAACTAGTACTTCAGAATACTTTAAAATCATAGTTTTGATCACAATATCATCGGTCCAAACTTCTGTTTCGATTCACTAGTGTGATCCTAGTGCACTCGCTTTGATATTTCTGCAGCCTCAGGATGAATCCATAGCATTTCATGTTACTTGAATCATTCCCCTCCATGATTCGCTGAAGGGATTCCGGATTATTCGTGATCCTTGAGCGAAGCACTTGAAGCAAAAAATCAACACATCCGCAATGAAATTGGACGAAGGCTCGATTCATTCATATTTGAGTTTATTTTGAACTAAACATCCTCGAAAACGCACACTTGCCAAATTCACACATACAGTCTCATAACCCATACACACATTCGTCCAACCCACTCACACACACTCACAATCCTTCTACAGATTCGTACAGAGGATGCCATAGTTTGTGTTGATGTTTTTCGTGGCTTCATCGGAGCAACAATCGGAAATGCGGACAGTTTGCAAAGCAACAACAACGAGAGACCTGCAACGCGTGTAGGTAACCAAGTCAATTTGGACAGTGTTGCCAGATCGCAAAACAAATACTGGCGAACACTACGCGAGGAAACTCGGTTGGAAGAGGAGTCGTGTGTATGCTATACAGAGATGGATAGTCATTTATGAGCAGGGCTCGAACGGTGACCCAGATTGTTC